>CM053769.1:219599114-219656894 GCA_028658325.1 Potorous gilbertii
AAAGACCAGAACTGAATAGAAAATTTGACTTTCAACCACAAGAATCAAGAGAAGCATGACAAGGTAGACAGGAAAGAGAAATTATAAGAGACTTTATAAAGTTAAACTGTTTATATTCCTACATGGAAAGATAATATTTGTAACTCTTGAGATTTTTCTCAGTGTTTGGGTAGTTGGAGGGATTACACACACACACACACACACACACACACGCACACACACACACAGAGCACAGGGTGAGTTGAATAAGAAGGGATGATATCTAAAAAATAAAATTAAAGGATGAGAGAGAATATATTGGGAGGAGAAAGGGAAAAATAGAATGGGGTAAATTATCTCACATAAAAGAGGCAAGAAAAAACTTTTTCAATGGAGGAGAAAAGGGAGGAAGTGAGAGGGAAAAAGTAAAGCTTACTGTCTTCACATTTGACTTAAGGAGGCACCAACATGCTCACTCAATTTGTTATGAAAATCTATCTTACATTACAGGAAAGTAGGGGAGAAGGGGACAAGTGGGGTGGGGGGAGTGATAGAAGGGAAGGCAAATGGGAAGAGGGAATAATTAGAAGTAAACACTTTTGGGGAGGGAGAAGGTCAAAAGAGAGAATAGAATAAATGGGGGGGCAGGATAGGATGGAGGGAAATATAGTTAGTCTTACACAACATAACTATTATTGAAGTCATTTGCAAAACTACACATATCTAGCCTGTATTGAATTGCTTGCCTTCTCAGTGGGGCTGGGTAGGGAGGGAGGAAGGGAGAGAAGTTGGAACTCAAAGTTCTAGGGACAAATGTTAAGAATTGTTTTTGCATGCAACTGGAAAATAAGAAATACAGGTAATGGGGTATAAAAATTTATCTTGCCCTCCAAGAAAATAGGAGGGATAGGGATAAGGAAATAGAGAGGAGTGATAGAAGGGAGGGCATATTGAAGGAAGAGGTAATGAGAATGCAGGGCATTATGGGGTGGGGGAGGGGAGAGATGGGAAGAAAATTTGGAACTCAAAATTTTATGGAAATGAATGTCGGAAACCAAAAATAAATAAACAGGACCAAAAAATAGAATTTCAAAGCAAATCTCTCGAGATTTAAGGCAGGGAGAAAGGGAATAGATTTTAAAGGGAGTAAGATAAATCAAGGAGAGAGCCATTTGTAAAAATTCCCTCACCATAAAATGCCAGACAATAAAAGACTCAGATTTTTTTGGACTCTCTTCTGGGTATTTTTCTTTTTTTTTTTTCTTTTTTTAAAATTTATTTATTTTTAGTTTTCAACATTCATTTCCACAAGATTGAGTTCCAAATTTTCTTCCCACCTCTTCCCTCTGCCCACCCCAAGACAGCATTCATTCTGATTACCCCTTGCTCCCAATCTGTCCTCCCTTCTATCACACCTCCCTTCTCTTATCCCCATCCCCTCTATTTTCTTGGAGAGTAAGATAGATTTCTAAGCTCCATTGCCTATCTATCTTATTTCCAAGTTGCATGGAAAAACAATTTTTAGCATTTGTTCCTAAAACTTTGAGTTCCAACTTCTCTCCCTTCCTTCCTCCCCACCCATCCCCACTGAGAAGGCAAGCAATTCGATATATATTATACATGTGTAGTTATGCAAAAGACTTCTATAAAAGTCATGTTGTGAAAGACTACTATATTTTTGATTCATCCTATCCTACCCCCATTTTTTCTATTCTTTCTTTTGACCCTATCCCTCCTCAAAATTATTTACTTCAAATTATGCCTTCCTCCCATTTACCCTCCCTTCTATCATCACCCCCACTGTTTATCCCCTTCTCTCCTACTTTCCTGTAGTATAAGACAGTTTCATAGCAAGTTGAGTATGCATATTATTCCCTCTTTAAGCCAAATGTAATGACAGTAAAGTTTATTTTTTCCCTCTCGCCTCCTCTCTCTTCTCTTCCATTGAAAAAACTTTTTTCTTGCCTTTTTTATGTGAGAGATAATTTGCCCCATTCTATTTTTCCATTTCTCCTCCTAATATATTCCTCTCATCTCTTAATTTTATTTTTTAGATATCATCCCTTCTTATTCAATTCACCCTGTGCCCTCCATCTATATGTATATAATCCCTCCAACTACTCTAGCACTAAGAAAAGTCTCAAGAGTTATAAATATTATCTCTCCATGCAGGAATGTAAACAGTTCAACTTTATAAAGTCCTTTATGATTTTTCTTTCCTGTTTACCTTTTCATGCTTCTCTTGATTCTTGCTTTGAAAATCAAATTTTCTATTCAGCCCTGGTCTTTTCATTAAGAATGCTTTAAAGTCCTCTATTTCATTGAATGACCATTTTTTCCCCTGAAGTATTATATTCAGTTTTGCTGAGTAGGTAATTCTTGATTTCCTAGTTCCTTTGACTTCTGGAATATTATATTCCAAGTCCTGCAATCCTTTGATGTAGAAGCTGCTAGATCTTGTGTTATCAGGATTGTATTTCCACAATACTCAAATTGTTTCTTTCTGGCTATTTGCAATACTTTCTCCTTGACCTGGGAACTCTGGAATTTAGCTACAATATTCCTAGGAGTTTTCCTTTTCAGGAGGTATTGGTGGATTCTTTCAATATTTATTTTACCCTTTGGTTCTAGCATATTAGGGCAATTTTCCTTGATAATTTCTTGAAAGATGATGTCTAGGCTTTTTTTTTAATCATGGCTTTCAGGTAGTCCCATAATTTTTAAATTGTCTCTCCTGGATCTATTTTCCAGGTCAGTTGTTTTTCCAATGAGATATTTCACATTGTCTGCTATTTTTTCATTCCTTTGGTTTGGTTTTAAAATTGCCTGATTTTTCATAAAGTCATTAACTTCCATCTGCTCCATTCTAATCTTTAAAGAATTGTTTTCTTCAGTGAGCTTTTGGACCTCCTTTTCCATCTGGCCAATTCTGCTTTTTAGGGCATTCTTCTCTTCATCAGCTTTTTGGATCTCTTTTGTCATTTGGGTTAGTCTATCTTTTACAGTGTTATTTTCTTCAACATTTTTGGGGTCTCTTTTAGCAAGCAGTTGACTCATTTTTCATAATTTTCTTGTGTTACTCTCATTTCTCTTCCCAATTTTTGCTCTACTTCTCTTACTTGATTTTCAAAATCCTGCTTGAGCTCCTCCATGACCTGACATCTCTTGGAGGCTTTAGATGGAGGAGCTTTGACTTTGTTGTCTTCTGTTTGCATGCTTTGGTCTTCCTTATCACCAAAGTAAGATTCTATAGTCTGATTCCTTTTTTCAGTTTTTGCTCGTTTCCTCAGCCATTTACTTGACTTTGGAGCTCTTTGTCAAGGTAAATCTCTGCTTCCAGTGGGGGTAGGGGGTGTACTATCTCCCCCTCAATTATCTTACAATCTGTTAGCCTAGGGCTCCAGAAACAGTAGCTGTCTCTGCCCCTGCTGCTGAGGCTGCTGGGGGTTCCTCCACTCCCTTCCCCTTTTGCTGCCCTAGGGCTGGGGTTGGACCACTCCACTCTCCCATACTGGTAACACAGGCTTTTTCTATTGACCTTTCAATTTGTCGTTTGTGTTTTGGGGCCCTGAAGTCTTGAAACTGACACTGGTGCAAGAGATTCAGTCTCCTCAAGGCCTGCTCAGGTCCTGTGTGAGCCACTGCAGCCCATGCTGGACTGCAACTTGCCCCCTGTATGGTGTAATAAACACTTCCAGGTAGCCTTCCAGGCTGTCTTGGGCTGGAGATTTGCTTCACTACATCATTCTGTGGGTTCTTAAGCTCCAGAATTTGCTTAGAGCCATTTTTTACAGGTATTTGCCTGGGCTTGGGGGCAGCACTCTAGAAAGTAAGTGCTGTTACTCTGCCATCTTGGCTCCACTCCTGGGTATTTTTCAGAAAGTAGTAGGCAGGGGGTGACTTGAGACGATCACTTGATTAAGAAGTATTTACTGAATATGTATTATAGGCCCAATATAAAATCATTCCAGTTAGAGATATGAAGAAATCCACAAGTCTCCATCTAACTAAGGAAGCCATTCAGGTGAAAGAGAATGGGAATAGAAAAAGAATGGATGCAAGAGATATGGCAAATCCAATTCTATTCAATATGATAATATTTATTATATATCCACTATGTGCCAAGGATTGTGCTAGGATGGGGATACAAAAACCAAAAGAAAGAGTCCACATTCTATTAGTGGTGGGTACCAGTACAGAATTTACAGGATATCTGGATAAGGAGGAAAGCTCCAAGCAATGAGGGGGATAAGGAAAGGCTTCTAGAGGGAGAAGGTACATCAGCTGAGGTCTGGAAGGGAGCTATGTATTCTAAGAAACAGAGATGAGGGGGGAGGGCATCCCTGGTCTGAGCAACACCCTATGCAAAGTCATAAAGGTAGGAGATGGAAGGGTAAGCTCAGGGCAGAGCCAGTGGCCCATTTAGGTGAGATATAGAGTGCTCAAAGGAAAGTAATGTGTGATAAGTCTTAAGAAAGGATTTTGTATTTTACCCCAGAGGTGATAGGTGATAGAAGAAGAAGGAAGAAAGGAAAGGAAATTTTATTATTATGTGACACACACTGTGTTAAAGGAAGGGCTTTACAAATATTATCTTTTTTTATAAAAAGCAATGAAATAACCAGGAATCTGCTTTAAAAAAGAAAATTGGGAGAGCTATCTGGAAGGCAAATTAGAAAAGAGACCAGAATTCCATAAAGAAATGAATATAATACTGTAGACAGAAAATAAGGCCCATAACTGTGATCACTATAGGACTGAAGGGCAAGGGGTAGGTGAGTTAGAGAGTAATTATCATTTATATCTAGATAGTGCTTATTATGTACTGGGCACTGTGCTAAACACTTTACAATTCGTTTAAACCTCATGACAACACAGGGAGGTAGGGGCTATTATCGACTCCATTTTAAAGATTAGGAGACTGAGGCAAACAGTGGTTCAATGACTTGCCCAGGATTAAATAGTATCTGAGGCTGAATTTGAACTCAGGTCCTCCTGGCTTCAAGTCTGATTTCAGATTCCACTGAACCACTTAGCTGCCCCTAGCTTATATGGAGGCAGAATTAACAAGATTGAACAGCTAATTGGCTATATGGACAAGGTGATTAAAAAAAAGCCTTCCATAAATAATGATGGCATCCCTATACTATAGCCTAGGTTAATAATTGATATTCATAAGGATGACTCTGAGCCATCTAAGCTAATTATATCCATTCTTGAAGGAGTAGAAGGAGGGGAAAAAAACTACAATGCACAAAAGCATGTGAGCCATTTTAGATTCTTCAGACCCACATCCTCCCCAATGGTTTAAATGAAAAACATTCTGGCTCTTATATTCTGGCATATTTTACTTATGTGAAAATCTCACTCATGTGGAGCACTCCAGTCTCCTACAGTGTTGGAGAGATTATAATTCTGCTTACTTTTCAGAATCATCAGCCATACCTGGGCCACATTCATGAAGAAAGAAAAAGAAGGAGTAGGTGGTTAGCTGGGTTTTTCAGGGAAATTTGCCCTCTCAAAACCAGTTTAAATATCCAGTGTTAGTCCCCATACTATCTGCTACATTTGTAAAGGGTAGGAAAATAATAGGTGGCAAACTCAATTCAACCAATACTTATTACATGCCTACTATATGCAAAACATGGTACTAGGAGACAAAAATGAAATAGACTCTGCCCTCTGGAGTTTACATCCTCCTGGAGGAAATGACAAACAATCTATCCTAAAAGCACTTGGGCTAGGTGACCTTAAAGTTTCCTTCCTGCTCTCAGTCTGTTTCTGTGAACTTGTAAGGCAGTGCAATTAAACCAGTGTTCCACAGAGAAATATCCTTTGCAATGTCACACACTTCTTTACTTTGATGCCTTCAGTCTAAATTCCTCTCAGTCTAGGACATCTCTAAAGTTTTTTGTTCCTTCATTACATTTATTTCAAAACATATCCCTGCCCTACCTATTGAGCCTTTCTTTGTAACAAAGATTAAGGAAAGAAAGAGAATAAAATCCATTTAGGAAATCCAACCAACTCATTACCCAAGTGGCCACATATACTCAATTCCACTGTCCTTGTCTCCCACTTTTGCAATGATGGGGAGAGTTCCATTTTCTCAAATCTTCTTGTGGTGAAACTTGGTCATTAGAATTACACAGCATTCAGTTTTGTTTTGTTCTTCTTTCCGTTTACTTTGTAATAGTAATTGTATTTGTGATTTATGGGTTTTGCTTACATCATTTTGTATCAGTTTATATCTTCCCATGACTGAATTCTTCATGTTCATTATTTCTTTCAGTACAATAATATTTCATCACATTAATGTACCACAATTGTTCAGTTGTTCCTCAATTAATGGACACTTCCTGTGTTTCGATTTCTTTGGTTCCACAAAAAAAAGGAACTTACTGTGTTAATATGTATAGAACTATTCTTTACGTCTTGGGGCACATGCTTAGCTTTGGGGTCTTTGAGTCATAGGCTACTGACATTTTAGTCACTTTCTTAACATAATTCACAAGTACTTTCCAGAATGATTGGACCAAATCCACCTGTCTACTAACAAACTATAATGTCATAAGATCTAATAAGCTGACAGAGACCTTAAAGGTCATCTCAACCAACTTGTTCCTTTTATAGATGAGGAAACAGAGAAGCCCAATAGTAGGAAGTCATAGAGTAAATTGAAGAGCCCAGCCTTGAACTGAGATCCCTCTGACTCCAAATTCAGTGCTCTAAACATTTGTTTCTCCTCTTTCTCAAGCAGCAAACGGAGACCTTAAAAGGAGAAGACTGGATCAGGCTGGCTGTATCCACTTCTTAACTGAAGATGTAAAATCCATTGTGAATGGCCAGAATCAAATTGTAAAACAAACATAAAGTTCACCAATGGGATGTCTAATTAGTCATTAAGGTCAAGACTTTATCTTAGCATAGTGTTTTCATTTGATAAACACTTATAGAACCTAATCAAAGCATGACCTCCAATTGTCCATTGTACAATTTTTGCTTGGCAAGAATAAACCCTGCTAATGTGAGGTTAACAGGCACATATAAATCTAGAGACATTCCTCCAGGAGGTCTGTGTCTCCGAAGAGGAGGAGGCCTTTCTGACATTGGCAGAGCATATTGTTAGCAAAACCCAACCAAATATGGTCTGATCCATACAGCCAGCGTCACTTTGGAAAATTGATGGGATCTGTTGCAGTCTGCCAACGTCACATTGGGGGAGGTGATTGTCAACTCTGGCAGTGGAAGGGAGAAGGAGAAGAGAAGGACAGAAGGAAGAACCTCAGGGGGAAAGGGGAGGAGGGTATTGTTGGCTCTACTACTTAAGGAACTTGAGCAATGCAGACCAAGGGAAGGAGATGACTTCCCTTTGGTGTTCAGTGGGGAACAAAGGCAAGCATTTTCCATTGGGTAAGGAAATCAAGTCCAAGAATGAACTTTGAGTGGGAGGCTGTCATGCTGAGTTAATTGAGGCTAGACCCTCACCTCAGTTCACTTCCTATTAGAAGCTATATCTGCCTGACACTGATGTAACAGAAGTCTATTTCATCATTTTACGCTTGTTGCTATATTGTTTTGTCATTTTTTCACATAGTCTTAGTTGAAAGTTGTTTCCACCGAATTTTAAAGAAGAACATTCCCCAAAATTGATTCTTTGGAGCTCAGAGAGCCATCTTTGTACTTGGAGACCAACAAGAAGAAGAAACCTGAGCAGCAGTGATTATATGTAAATGAAAGTCCAGATAAGACATTGTATAAAAGAGGTCTTGTGCCCCATAAGGGCCTTTCATTATGCATCCCAAGGTGATTCATCCAAGTGAACTCATCAGCTGAAATAGTATAGAGGACTCAAGACAGACCGTTGTAGGAACTGCTCCAGTGGGCAAGACATAGATGGAGATGCAGTAAAGGAGTTGAGGAGGAGCAGTCTGAAAGGTAGGAGAGAACCAAGAGGCATCAGTGTCATAAAAACCCAGAAAGGAAAAGGTGTCAAGAAGTAAAGGTGGTAAATAGTGTTAAGTGCTTCAGAGAAGGCAACAAGGCTGAAGATGAGAAAAGGTCATTAAAAGGTAATTAAGAGATGATTGCTAACTTTGGAGACAGAAGTTCTAGTTGAATGTTGAGAATGAAAGCCAGATTGCACAGAGGGTTTAGGAAAGAGTAAGAAGAGGAGGCAGTAAGTATAGATGACTTCCTCAGTGAATTTAAGTACAAAAGGGAGAACAGATATGTGACAATAGGCAGTAGGATGGTGGGATGGAGTGAGATCATATGAGGGATAAGGGAGATGTAGGTATGTTCTTAGGCAGAAAGGAAGGATTAGGTAGGTGGGGGCAAAGTGAATTAGAGAAGGAGATGACAGTGGAGGCAATCGTCCAGAAAAGACAGGAGAAGAAGGGATCAAGGGTGAATGAAGACATGTTGGCTTTGGCAAAGACAAAGTCTTCTTCTTCCTCTGAGATTAGAATGAAGGAGGATATAATGGGTGATTCTGAGAGGGAAATATGAGATGAGGGAAGGGGAGAAGAAAGCTCAAAGTAAATTGAGTCCATTTTCTCGTTAAGGTACTCAGCTAGGAGGATAGAAAGAGGGGGTGTACTGCAGGATTGAAGAGAGAAGAAAGGGTCTGGAACAGCTGCTACAGTGACTGGAAAACACAATCAATTGAAAATAAATGGAAGCATGACCTTGCTGCAGTGAGGATCCAATTGAGCTTAGATAATGCAAATGTGTAGTGGATCTAATCAGATGGTTTCGTGGCTTCCTCCAATTTCTGGAGAGCGGAGCAAAGGAAACAGATGGCAGGATTTGCCATGTCTGGAGTTTGGCAAGGCATGTGCACGAATAAGACAAAGGAACAAGGACTAAGAAGGGTTAAGAATAGGAAGGCAGAAGAATGTGGTCATAGCAGAAGTGGCACTCTAGGAATGTCCTGAGGAGCTGTGGAATTGACTAACGTCACAGTGTGGATGAAAAAAGGTATAGGCATTGTGAGGCCTGTGGAAAGATGGAATATTAAAAAATTATTATTGGATAAAGGAATTTGGTTGGCAGGTCTTTCAAGAACCCAGACCTTCTCCTTGATCTAGAAAAAGGACTTTATAAAGGAATGTTTATACAGTGGGTTTAAAGTCTGCAAAGTGATTTATATATACATAATCTCATTATAGCTTCAAAACAACCTTGTGAAATAAGTACTATTCCCATTTTGCAGATAAGAAAACTGAGGCATATAGAGCTTATATGGCTTGCTCATAGCCACATGACCAGTAATATCAGGAAAGTATCTGAACTCAGTTTTTTGTCTAACCCTCTACCTGCTCTAAATCACATAAGAGGTCAGAGGTAAAAGAATTCCTTTTACTTTGAGGGAAGGCCTCCTGGACAAGTTAATTTTCGAACTAGACCTCAAAGGAAGTGGTTTCTATTTACCCCAGAGATAAGGCAAGGGTAAAATTCCACAGGAAAAGAAGACCTTAGTAAAGGCGTGGATTCTGAAAGACACTGCGTTTTTGGGGAGCTGTCGGTAGAACACTTTGGCTAAACTCATGGAAATGGAATTGTCCAAGGTGAAAGGAACTCAAAATTCAAAACACTATTTATGCTTATTGGTTATAAATTCAATAGAGGTTTGATAGCTGCCTCATATGAAAAACCTCCAAAACCGTTCCTATGAAATAAGGCAGTGTTGCCATGTCCCTCGTTTTTAAAAGCAAGAATCCCACTGAAAACCCTTGAGTGGCTCTTTCATGCCTACCAAATCTAGCTCAAATTCTTTAGCCTAGCACTCTAGACCTTCCACAGTCCAGCACCATCATACTTTTTTTTATTCATATTTATTTGAGTATGGATCAGATCCCTTCTTATAGAAGAAGGTAAATGAGGTCAGGAGCCACATCTCATCTAAACCCTACATCTTCTCCAGAGCCTAGAACAGTTTGCACATGGTAGGCACTTAAGATGTGTGTGTGTGTGTGTGTGTGTGTGTGTGTGTGTGTGTGTGTGTTTACGGGTTAATAAGTGGAGATAAAGCTAAGAAAAGTAGGATAGAGGCAGATAGTAGAGAACTTTAAATACTAGATTAAGGATCTTAGACTTATTTACTGATTAACTCCTAGGGAGTTACTGAACATTTGTAAGCAAGAGCAAGCTATTATCAAAACGTCATTGTTATTGTTGAAGTCATTTAACAATAATCCTTTGAGTCAATTGCTGCTGTTATCCCCACTTTACACTGAGATAGAGAGGTTAAGTGCCTAGTCCAGGGTCACAGAACTGCTAAGTACCTGAGGTAACATTTGAACTCAGGTCTCCTCCTTCCTTCAAGTTTCAAGCCTCTCCTGATTTCTTCTCTTCCTGTTAGTACCTTCCTCCCAAATTACTTTATATTTAGCTATTTTGTATTCATTTGTATTTGTTTTCTTTACACTTGTATTCATTTGTGTGTATTTCAATACACTTTGTTTTTCCCATGAGGATGTAAGTTCCATGAAGGCAGTAACTGTTTCTGTCTTTCTTTATATCCCCAACATCTAGCAGAGTTCTTGGTGCATTCATCACTCATTGTTTTTCTCTGTGACTCCATTTGGGTTTTTCTTGGCAGAGGTACTGGAGTGGTTCACCATTTCCTTCTCCAGCTCATTTTGCAGATGAGGAAACTGAGGCAAACAAGGTGACTGGCCCAAGGTCATACAACTAGCATATTTCTGAGTCCTGATTTGAAATCAGGAAGACAAATCTTCCTTACTCTAGGCCTGGCACTCTACCCACTAAGCCATGTAGCTGCCCTCTGCTTGGCACACAGGAGGTGGTTAATAACAACTTGTTGATTATTTGACACCAGCCTGTGAATATCTATAAAGCTTACTGAACTGCTCACTAAGTAATGAAAAGAAACTTTGTATCGTTAACGATCATTTTGCTTCCATTCCACTTCCCCAGTGAGATATTAAGCTTCCTCCAAAACAAGACCATGGTTTATGCCTCTTTTTATGTCCAGTGCCTGGTCCACAAATCTTCTAATATGAGGAATGGAAGGGACCTCAGAGATTATTTGGTCACAGGATTACACAACAGTACTGCTGAAAGGGGCTTCAGATAGCAGCGAGTCAAATGTCATTTTACAGATGAGTAAACTGAGGCCCAGAAAGGTGGGCCAGGTCACATGGCTGATTAGTGAAAGGGCCCTCACTGAAATCCAGGTCTCCTGATTTTCAGCTCAACTATACTACATGGACCATGAAGATACTACCAACATGAAAATGATAGAGAATGTCATGAAATGCCCCACGTAGACTACTACTGTATATTGGGGGAAGGGATGAGTGCTGAGAGAAAGGAGGCATGGATTATACAAGACAGCAGGTTTGGGTGAAGAAGATTAGGAAAGAAAGTAGGTTTGGGTAAAGAAATATTTCAAACTTCACCTCCTGTCCTCTGCAAGCTGAGCCCAATGTGGTTAGTGAAAGCTTTTGACCTAAATATTTAAGTCCTTTGCACACACTGTACCCAGCTGTTGTTTTGCACAGGGCCCAGCACAGCTGAACAAATGAGCATGGGGTTGGCCCACTGGACCAAGGAGAACTGGAGACTTTGGGGGAGGGGGACTCGAAAGAAGGTGGATACAGGCATGAGCAAAAATGCAGCAGGTTCAGAAAGAATGGAGATTTCTGGAGTGCATCCCCTGCCAAATTGGAGCCACAGTCTCCATTAAGGGAGTATTTTTGGGAGCCCAAAAATCTTCAGTTGCTCAATCACCACTCCCTACCCCTCCAGCTCTACCCCATTAAAAAGATTGTGGCTTTCAAGTGGAGGCCAATCTCTTCATCTGAAATGGAGACAGAACTGGATATTTTGCAAACTCCTCTTGATAAAAACAAAAATAACATCATCAACACCCTCATCATAGCATTTATACAATGCTTTAAGATTGCAAAGTGCTTTACAAATGTTGTGTCATTTGATACTCACAACAAGCCTGGGATAGAGGTTCTATTATTACCCCATCTTACAGATGAGGAAACTGAGTTAATTAGAGGTTAAGTGACTTGCCCGGGGTCACAAAGATATTAACTGATTGAAGTCAGACTTCAACTCAGGCTTTCTCAACTCTAGGTACAATGCTCTATCCACCGCACCACCTAGAAAGACATTGCAACAAAAGCTTAGATTTTTATATGCTATTACCAAGGGTTTTTGGTGAGAATAGTAGGCATAGGTACCTTCATCTGCAATCTACATTATCGAGTATCTACAACATTATCTATAGTTACACTATGGCCAATCAAAGGGAGACACCCTCCAGGTCTTTTTTCATCATTACCCTGGAGAAGTTGTTCCCTATGAGCTTAGTTTGTGGGTTCTAGCAAAAAAAAAAAAAACAAACAAAACCCAAAGACACTCATTTTGGGAGCACCAAATGTGGTTCTATTTAGCCTTTCCCTTAAGACTTAAGGCAGAATATGACCCTAGTGGCATCTCTTTCAAATAGACCAGCTGATTCAAATGGAGTGGTCCATAGTCATATAACTTCTCACCACTCACCTGGGAGAAGAAAGGTAAGTTTCAAGGGAAAGACCACTTCTCTTGTGACCTACCTTGCCAATGTGCTTGTCCTACTTGGCAGAGGTCCTGTCTGACAAGACCTCTAGGAAACATGCCCTACTACTCTCTCCCTGAAAACATATCCACTCAGCTTTGATGCCTCTCCTTGGGTTTGAGCTGTCCTAACTGGTAAGCCAATTCAAATTTATCTAACTCACCACATCTTACTGACCCCAGACCACACTTCACATTCCATCCCTCCATCTTTCCAGGTATCTTGCCATTTGCCCTGCCATCCCAATATGTAGCTTCACTCATTTCTACTTCTTGTTCTAAGAAGAGTAATAAAATCAGTAGTAGGACTGTTTCTGAAAAGGGTCAAGTCAAGCCTATAAGCATTTATTTATGTGCTTTCATTTTGGTTGTTCAGCCTCATCTGACTCTTCATGACCTTATTTGGGGTTTTCTTGGTAAAGATACTGGACTCATTTGCCATTTCCTTCGGCAGCTCATTTTACAGATGAGCCAAGTGTAAATCATGTCATCATTTCTCTGATGTCATGGTTCTCTTCGAAAACAAAGGACGAACACAACCTGTGAGTAGACCGAGCTGCTTGAATGGGTACCCAGCTAGCTGGGTAACTTAGCTCATCCTCTGTCTCAACCTTGCCCTTTCCCCTCCTCTCCAAAATAAGGTAAATTTTGATGGCCAGAAGCTTCCCAGTTAACTTGGGGTACACTACCTAGATTCCTTCCTTCCTTTCCTCCTTCCTTCCTTTCTTCCTTCCTTCCTTCCTTCCTTTTCTCCTTCCTTCCTTCCTTTCCTCCTTCCTTCCTTCCTTCCTTTCATCTTTCTTATCTTTCTTTCCTTCTTTTCTTCCCCTAGAACCCTAGACTTAGTTCACTCCAAAGCCCATGAATTCAACAACCATGGGTCCCTGCCCAGCCTCCACAAAATGGCTATTTTTGGACTCTCTGGTTTACGGTGAATGACAATAGTAACAGTTTCTCTTCCAAACAACAAACCTGAGGCTCCTGCCCCTCCCAGTATGATTTTTCTATTTATCTATTTTTTTTCTTTTCTGTTAAAGAGGTCAGCCCCCTGACTACTTTCTAAAGAGGGCAATTCACTGAATGGGCATTACCTCACTTTAAGGGAGTACCTGAAAAAGCCTTAACCTAAAAAGCCAAGGTCTCCCATTGCATCCTGGTCAATATCCAGTCATCCTGATGAAAATCTGGTCACTGGATCCAAATGACACAGGAGGAGAAAGTGAGGCCGGTGACCTTGCACAGCCCTCTCTCACTCGAAACAAAGTCAAGTGCAAGTTATGTCATCATTTCTATGATATCCAAAAATGAAGGACAAACACAACAGATGAGGAAACTGAGATAAACAGGGTTAAATGACTTGCCCAAAGTTACCCAGCTAGTAAGTGTCTCAGACCAGATTTGAACTCAGGAAGATCAGTTTTCCTGCCCTTTATCCAAGGTATCTCCTAGCTGCCCTTTTATGTACTTAGACACTGAACTAAATAATGGGGATACAAAGAAAGTGAAAAACACACCTTGTCTTCAAAGAGTTTACAATCTAGTGGGGGAGATAAACTACAAACCACTATGTACATGCAAATAAATTGGAGATAATCACTGAGGGATTAGCATTGAGGGAGAGAGAGAGGGGCTTTTATGCAGAAAGTGGGATTTTTGTTGAGAAGGAAGCCAGGGAAGCCTGAAAATATAGATGAGGAGATGGAAAATTCCAGGAATGGAAGAAAGTCCTAAAAACACAGCCAGAAGACAGAATACCTTGTGCAAAGAACAGCAAAAAAAAAAACAAAAAAAAAAAAAACCCAAAAAACAAAACCCAGTATTGAGGAATCCCAGACTATATGGTTGAGGAGTAAAATGCATAAAGTAGGGACCAGTCAGATTATAAAGGACTTTAAAAGCTAAAAAGAGGATTTTATGTTTGATCCTAGAGACAATGGGGTGCCTCTAGGTTTTATTGAATGGGAGGTAACATGGTCAGACCTGTGCGTTAGGTAGATCTATTTGACAGCTGAGTGAAGATGTATTGGACTGAGGGGATAACTGAGGATGGGAAATGAACCAAAAGGCTGCTGCAGCAGTCTAATCATGAGGTGATGAGAGCCTGTACCAGGGTCATAGCAGTGTCGGAGACATTGCTGGTCAGTTATTTTTTAGTCACATCCAACTCTTTGTGACCCCATTTGGGGTTTTCTTGGCAAAGATACTGGAGTCCAGTCCATTTTACAGATGAGGAAACTGAGGCAAACAGGTTCAGTGACTTGCCCAGGTTCACGCAGCTAGTAAGTGTCTAAGGCCAGATTTGAACTCCCAAAGTTGAGTCTTGCTGATTCCAGGTCCAGCACTGTACCATCGAGCTACTCCTAGAGAAGGGAAGGGGGAATATATGAGAGTTCTTGCAAAGCCATAATAGAGAGATCTTGACATCAGATTGTATATAAGCAGGATAAGAGAGAGTGAAAAGCAGAGGATGACACCTAGTTTGATGGCCTGGGTGACCTGAAGCACCTTAGGGAGTAATATGGAAATAAGGAAGCGTAGAGGGTTTGAAGTTAAAGATAATTTATGAGTTCAAATTTGAACATGAGTTTAAAATGTCTATGGGATATCCAGTTCAAGATGTCCCAGTGGGTATCTGGCAATGTGAGAATGGAGCTGAAGAGGGGGATTAGGGCTATGTAGATATATTAGAATCATTAGCATAGAAATGACCCTTGAATCCATGGATTCTGATGAGATCACTCATCGGAAAAGTATAGAGGGAGAACAGTGGATCAAGCCAGTGCATTGGGGATTTAGGGGGGATATTCATAGTTAGCATATGAGACCTAAATGCAGCCTCCAGAAAAGAGACCTAGGGGGAGATTAAAACAGGGGAGTAATGTCACAAAAATCTAGAGAGAAGAGAAGGTAAGAGACACAGTCAAAAAGGAAGAAGACTGAGAAGAGGTATGAGAATATGGCACTCACTCTTGCTTATGACTCTCCAGGCAAAAAATAGCTCTCTTCCCTGCCCCGAACTCCTTTTAAATGTTATCTTGCCAATCAGAATGTAAGATCCTCTGATTGGGAAATAGCTAAGCAAGCTATGGTAAATGTTGTACAGCTGCACAGTAAGAAATGATGAATACACATAAGCCTGGGAAGACTTAGGTGAACTGATACAGAGTGAATTAAGGAGAATCAAGAAAACAGTATGCACAATGAATACAATGCTGTAGATAGAAAGAACTAAAAGAAAAATCTAAACTAAAACTGTAAAATTATAATAACCCAGGTTGGTCCCAAAGAAGGGCTGTGAGAAAGCGGCTCTCTTGTTTCCTTGAAAAGGTGGTGAGTTCAAGGTACACAGTACTACATAGGATGTCAGACTTTTTTGATACGTTGTTCAGTTTTGCTGGATTCTGCCCCCATCATCTTTTTTTCATTCTTTGTTATAAGAGACAGCTCTTTGGGAGGAAGCTAGGGTATAGTGGGAAAGGAAGGAAAGGTTAAAAGACAAAAGATATCCAAGAAAGAATATAAGTTCCTTGAAGGCTGGTGTTGAATCCCTTTGGCATTTGGGATTTTGATTCCTGGACCATGACCCAACACTTAATAAATAAATACCTTTCCAGTTGGCCCACTTAAGCTCAACAAGACACAGCTGGTTTTCTGCATGTTCCTCGAAGCTGATTGAAAGATGAGCATTCTGATTTGTCCCCCAAGCAATAGCTAAAAACTTCTTTTTCATGCCCCATGCCAAGCAAACACCCTTTTTATTTGGCATCAGGCGTGAGAATGAACTCAGAAAGTCTTAAGCTACTGACACCAGCAGGCACCCTCACAACCTTGAGATGTTTTCATTTCCATGGAAAAGACCTGCTCTTTTCCAAGACAGTGCTACTATGTTTAGGAGTAGAGCGGAGGAATGAGAACCCCAGGGTTGAGGGTCAGAGGAAGCCAATCAAAAGGTGGAAGGAGAGATTGTCCCAACCTTTCCTACTTTTTACTTCATAAGAACAGAAACAAGTGCTTTCCTGCCTGCTGGATTAATGTTCCCTCTCACTCATCACCCCATGCTGGGCCCCTCAGTATTCTAACCATGCCTCTCTCCACACAGCTGGCTGTAGTACCAAACCTCCTTGGTAGAATACTTGCAAAAGACAAAGATATCTTGCCTCTTCCAGGATAGTATTGGATGCAACCAGAGGCACAGTAGACAGAGTGGCAGGCCTGAAATACAGAAGACTTGAGTTCCAATCTGATCTCAGACATATATAAGCTGTGGGACCCTGAGTGAGTCACTTAACCTTGGACTGTCTCCGTTTCTTCATCTATAGAATGGAAATTACGATAGCACTTACCTCCCTGGGTTGTTCTGAGTCTCAAATGAGATGATATTTGTAAAAGCACTTAGTACTGTGCCTGGTATATAATAGGCTTTATATGAATTACTTATTCCCTTCCCTCATGCCACTAAATAATAATATATATGAAAGTGTTTGGTAAATGGTAAAACAGTGAACCACATCAGGCAGCCAGGCAGTGCCGGAGATAGAGTGCCAGGCCTGAAGTCAGAAAGACTCATCTTTGTGAGTTCAAATCAGACCTCAGACCCTTACTAGCTGGGTGACCCTGGGCAAGTCACTTAACCCTGTTTACCTTAGTTTCCTTGTCTGTAAAATGAGCTGGTGAAGGAAATGACAAACCACTCTAGTATCTTTGCCAAGAAAACCCCAAAAGAGTTGAACATGACTGAAATCAACTGAACAACAATTACAAACTTAGTTATACCACCCTGAGATCTTGTATTATTGTGTCATGAAAAACAAGAAATATGAAGAACCAGAGAATCCTGGGAAGATTTATTGAACAAATGTAGAAAGAAGGAAACAGAACCAGGAAAACAATATATACAATGAATGTTTACAGCAAAGAGACTGGAGAGAAAAACATAAAATATAAAGGAAATAAATGCTGTTGTATCATCTCCAGATTAAAAAAAGAAACAATATTCCCTAAAACAATTGAAACTGAATGCCATAAAATGATAATGACTAAACTTGATCCGAAAGAGAACATGTGAGAAAGCATCTTCCCAGCCTTCTTTGCAAAAGTGAAAGACTGGATATAGAACGTCACTTGTCATATCAGTCTTTTTCAATGTGTTGTTCAGTTTCACTGATTTGTTTTCTCCCCTCTCTTGGTTTTTTTGTTCGTTTGTTTTTCCTAAGGGATGGCTCTATAGGAGGTAGGGATGTGGGGATGAGGGTTATATTAGAAAATATAAGTGATATAAAAACAAAATATATCAATAAAATTTTCTTTTGAAGAAATTTTTATACAAAAAGGTTTATTAGTTCAGCTTTCTTTCTGGACAAGAATAAAGGAAGAGGATAAGCATTTATTAAGTACCTACTGTGTATACCCAGACACTGTGCTAAGTGCTTTATAAATATTATACATTTTTTCATTTGATCCTAAATCTAATGAACTAAGGCAGCAAGAGATCCTGGTATATGAGGGAGAACTGAAAGGGACAAGCAGTGAGGGCAGGGAAGGGTGAAATAAGGGTTTATTGGAGACATAAACATCCTCTGGGAATATTTGCCAAGACACAGTCCCCAAGATATTTTAGTCTGGCCCTGAGGACAGTTAGCCATTTTTGATTCTGATAACATAGGGCAGGGCCTGCCCAGCTGAATTCCTAGAGAGGAGGGGCAGCCACATGCAACACGGATCCTCAAACACATGCTTTCTGCTTTTACTTCCAATTTAAAAGAAAATGCATTGCATTCTTGTTCTGTATTTATCCACTTTCTATGTTTAATGATGAGTTCTAGTGATAATTACCAATTCCTATATTTATAGCAAACTGGCACCTCTGCAGAAGATAAATAGAACAGGCAGATATTTCAGAAGTGCTGATTCTCTATAAATAAAGCTATTTGATAATCAGCCCAAGCATGAACTGCTAAAATGGCAGAGGAGAAAAATAACAGTGGGGGTCCTTCAAATTGCATTAGAATGCAGGGGAATTGGTGCTTTTGCCCCCCTGTTGAGCCCAGGAAGCATACGTTTGCACTCCTCACTGTTTCGTTGGGCAGAATAATCTCTACAAAAGGAGCTTCCTCTCTTCTCTGGTCTGTCTCAGCAACACATGAGCCAATACTCTACATGAATTTCTTGGTTAATAGGACATTAGCAAGTTCCAGTGGTGGGGAATCTGCAGTCTCAAGGTTTTATGTGACCCTGTAAGTCCTCAATTGCTGTTGAATCCCCATTGACTGGCACACGGTAGGTGCTTAATAGTTATTGAGTATAAAATGAGTGGGTTGAACTAATCCAGGGTAGAGAACTTGCAGCCTGGGGCCATATGTGACCCTCTAGGTCCTTAAGTGCAGCCCTTTGACTGAATCCAGACCTCACAGAACAAATCCCCTTCATAAAAAGATTGGTTCTGTCAAACTTGGACTCAGTCAAAAGGCCGCACCTGAGGACCTAGAGGGCCACATGTGGCTTCAAGGTTGCAGGTTCCCCCGTCCTGAGCAAGTGCATTAGACCAAAAGCAAGATCTCTAGAGGATATGCCTTTATTTTTGACCCCATCTTCCCCATCACAGCCAGGTTAATATTTACTGTTATATTATGGTTATAACATATTTATAAGAGTTCACCTGGCCCCACCTGAAGGCCCTGGAATGACTAGGCCCCTGGGACTGGCCTCTGTGCCAACCAGAAAGTATATAAGAAGATGCTTACCCAACAGGTGTTGCCTCCTTATCAAGGCTTCTTTGACATTGTTGTCTACCTTTGGTGCTATATGTGCACAAGAAATAGCCCAGGGAATTGATGATGGAGATACAATAGCCTTAACCCATTTGTGGTTGCTGTTGTTGAGTCATTCAGTTGTGTCCCATTCTTCATGACCCTGTGAACCATATTGTCCTTGGAGTGGTCTTCCCACTCCATTTCCTTCCTCAGTACATTAAGGTAGGCAGAGGTTAAGGGACTTGCCCAAGATCACACAACTAGGATGTGTCTGAGGCCAGTTTTGAACTCCAGTATTCCTGACTGCAGGCCCAGCACTCTATCCTCTGAGTCACCTAGCTGCTATTAGTCAGCAGTTAATCAAGAAGCACTTATTATGTGCCAGGCATTGGACTTTGTTCTGGGAATACAAAACATCGCAAAAACATGATCCCTGCCTTCAAGGAACTCACATTCTAATGGGGAATAAAACATGCAAATAGCTATGTACAACCAAAACATGTAATGTGTAAATAATAACAATAGTAGCTAGCATTGATCTAGTACTTTACAGTTTGTAAAGGGCTTTCAAATAATATCTCATTTGATCCCCACAACAAAACTGGGAAGTGGGGAAGGTCATGTCTAAGGGAAGGGGTGAGAATTGTAATGTTCATTTCGGGTTAACGTGGGAATAGTTAAGGATCTTCCTGGCCCATTAATTGGCCTCAATACCTTTTGTTAATTTCTACTGAGGCACTGGATCAGAGGATTCTGCCTTCCTGATCTGAAAAGTGTATAAATACTCTGAAGTGAGGTTTTACTTTGGGTCTTAGTTTTTTGAAGAAAGTTTATATGCCGGATGAGACTCTGGGCAACCACTAAGTAGTCCCCTGGCTTTGAAAACCCAGACATTGGTGCTTTCCTCTTTGGTAACTATATATGTATGTACGGTCAGGCTAATGAATCTGTCTGTTGATCTGTGATGTATGTATTGCTTACAGTCAGGCAGTTGGAAGCTCTGTCTGTTGGTCTTTATTTCTTTGTATCTTCTCTGAAGTTCAAGGTGCTGACTTTTCCCCCTGAACTAAGTGGAGGATGTATGTGCTTGATTAAAGGGGTTGTTGATCCCTTAAAAGCTGTTTTCCTTTTAGAGAAGCAGATCTAAGAACCTGTATAGTAGGCCCTCCTGTATATGTTAGGGTTCCTGCTGATACAGGAATGAAGTGAAGGAAGCTAAGCCTCCTGAAAGTGAGATCTAAATTGCAGAAGGAATTCAGGAAAGCTAGGAAGGAGAGACGAGGCAGAAGAGAATTCCAGACTTGAGGGACAATCTAAAAAAAAAGTAAGAAGTCTGGAGACAGAATATCCTTTTGGAGGGACAGCAAGAAGCCGTATGTTCTACATAGGAGACAATGAGAAAGGGAGTAAAGTGAAGGAAGACCAGAAGCATCCTAGTTATGAAAGGCTTTCATGCCAGACACAATATTTTATATTTGATCCTGGAGGTAACAGTGAGTCACTGAGATTTGTTGAGTAGAGAGGATGATAAGGACAGACTTGTGCTTTAGGAACATTACTTTGTCTGCTGATGGAGGACAGGTTGGATTGGGAAGATTGAGGTAGGCATGAGCTGGTACCATACTCACTGAACTGTCTGATAGTTGCTAATTTGGTCCTGGTAACAAGCACATAACTTCATACCCATAGTTGTTACCATGTGGAAGCAACTGTCTTAGTAGAATGAACATTTGAAATGCTGAAAGACAAATTGGCTTGTGGTTTGATAATCTTCACCTCTGTTACCTACATGGCTCCTGATTCCTATATGATTCCCTTGTTTTTGACACTCTCTCTTGCCTTGACCATCTATGTGCTATATGATGCCTGATTGCTTGGTTATCTCAGTTTCCCAGACAACCTCCCCACATAATCTCTTCTTCTTAAATATCTTTTACCTTTCTTTGTAATCTCAATGCTTAGCACAATGCTGGGCAAATAGTAAATCCTTAATAAATGTTGTTGATAATGACCCATGAGAAATGGAGGTATGACTTGTTGCTGGGAAAAGTGGGACAAAGGGAACCAGATCTCTTAATCTTTTCTAAACTAGCTCAGTCTTTATGAGTTGAATAAAATGGACATGGGGAGAGGTGGAAAATATGTTTTCTCAGCACAGTTTCATTCAATTCCTTCATTTTCACCATCAGTTCAAGAAGCCCCTTGGTGCTGCACACTGACACTAGCTTGGAAGGCTGGGGAACAGTCTTATATCAAGAGAATGGTGTTTCCCAGAAGTCTAGTGCTCTTGAAATTAAAGAACTTTACTGAAAACAAGACTCATTATCAGAAAATGGAGTTCTTGGCTTTGAAAACAGCTGTCACTGATAAATCCATCTCAATTTCACATATGAACTGACAACAATCCAATGATGTATTTTGACCTAATGCTGCCTGCCAGACATAGGTAGCAGCATTAGCCAACAGTGAGTACTAAGATCCAAGAAAGATGAATGCAGATGAAGATCCGCTGTCTCAGACACCATATGAAGCCAACATTCTATTGACAAGGATAAAGTGGTGGAAGGAGGGTTGGTTCCATACTAATAACCCATCCTTCAGTGAAAGTTTTAAACTGTCAACTGCACTTTTGTTTGATGGAGCTCAGCTTCCAATGTGTCACAAACCTTTGGAGCTTGTATTATAGACTATTTATCTATGTAGAGAGATGTAAAAAATATAAGCGATATCCTAGCAATGGTAGATCATTTCTCCTCATAAGCACAAACATATCTAATCAAAAATAAGAAAACTGCCTCAGTAGGTTTTCTGCCAGGATCCATTGTGACCAAAGTAGAGATAAAAATACTCCTTGTTACCTCCAGAGAGACCTATAACTTGAGTATTTCCATAACATATTGTTGAACATGCTGGAGGTGCTGAGACATGTGCAAAAGACTAAATGAAATCAACATGATGCCACTTGTTTTATCCCATACTGGCTAATATCTGGGCAAGAACTGTATTTGAGTACCAACATGCTGTGGAGTTTCAGAAAATGAAAAGATGTAGAGATTCACAACCAGTAACATCTCTTTGCTGAGACACTGGTTGGTGGGGTGCAGGGAAGGAGATATTGATTAACCTTGATCACATCTCAGAAAAACTCTTTAAAAAAATAAGCTACCATATGATGCTTTAGTTCATTGTCAAGAGCTTCAGCAAATGGACAGAGTTCTGCTAAGAAGTATTAGGCTGCAAGCAAGATAGCATATCATTGGAAAGCCATCCAACACCAAGTTGTTGGAAAGATTAGGAAAGATTGGAAAGACTATAGAAGAGCCCCAGAAAGGGACTGGGGTCCACAAAGGCAATGCATCATATCAACTCCTGACTAATATGGAATTTAACTCTGGTAAACAAGATGATGGAAGTTCTTCAAATGGACTCTGAAGTGAAGAGCATGGTCAATAAATACAGAGACTGAACAAGGTGATGATCCAAGGGAGAAAAAATCTGAGTGTTGGTACCCGTCAAATGTTCAGTTGTTTCAGTTGTGTCCAACTCTTCGTGACCCCATTTGGGATTTTCTTGGCAGAGATACTGAGGCAGTTCTGAGGACAACAAAGTTAAGTGACATTCCCACCAGGTGGTTAAGGAATTCAACCACTTATCTATCCTACCTATGAGTTTTCTGTTCAGAAAAGACAAAAGAACTAAACCCTGAGGATGCTCTTTGGTTTCTTAATGTTCTAGCTGTATAGGACCCTAGGGAGCAGAGGACAATGCATAGAGACCAGAGATGGTAAAAACCAACCTGAGTCAGCCATAACCTCAGGGTTAGCACTCTAAGTTTGTGGATAATGGCAATTGGCCTGGGTCACTTGCAACCTGAGAGTGTCATGCCAGAAGCACCACCCCTATTCAACCACTGAACAAACTCACTTTTGATACATCAGAGAAAATGAGAGAAGTGGTTACCCACATGGCTTGACGATGCTCGTGGTGGAGGCACAGATAATATGTTCTTTGTATGTGTCACTCATATACCATTGTGTATTGTATATGACTTATGAGAGTCAGCATGCCTTGATTTATAGAGAGAGCAGGACTCAGAGCCATGAAGATCATGGTTCAAGTTCTACCTTTGATACATAGTGGCTATGACTCTGCCAATCACAATCTTTTCATGCCCCAGGCAACTCTTAATGACTATAAATTGAACAAGTACTGATCTGCACAGGTAGAGGGAGTTCCCCATACCACGCCTAGTTATGTGGCTAGAAAGATGACTAAAGAGTTGCTTTCTGTAAGTTTCTTCAACTCCAAAGGAAAGGAATTATTCACCAGATCTAGAGTAATTAAATCTGAATACACAAAATAAGAAGATAGATTCCCCCAGCTCTACACACAAGGTAAAAAACCACCAGAGAACTTTAGTACTTGGCCCTCTCATTCAGGATTACTACTCCCAGTTATAACCAGGCTCTTCTCTCAGTGAACACAAGCAAGTTCACAAGCTTGTGTGGTCAGATGAGACATCCCTTATGGCAGTGATTCCAGGCACCTCATCTCTCCTCTACCCTGAAAGAAACAAAAAGAGAAAGAGACGGAGAAAGATAGAGAGCAAAGACAGAGAGAGAGAAGGAGACTGAGAGACCAGAAGATATCCCTCTATGTCTATCTATGGACATGTATCTCTATATCTATCTAATCCAGCTATCTATCTTTCGACTCTACATAGACACTTACAGGATAGAAGGTAGTGGGTGAGATAGGACTCACAAGAAAGGGCAGAAGACAGCAACATGTTGGCACCCAGAGGGGAACCAAGCATGGGCCTGAGTGAATGGAGCCAAGGAACTCCATTAGGGTCAGGACTCCCTAAGAAGTAACTTCAGTACAGAAACTCAGACTAAGAAAGACCCACAAAACCCCAATAGAAGACTGAGGGTGCCCAGCAACCCTGGCGTCCATGAATGGAAATGGGAGGTGCTAAAAAAGGTGAAGAAAAATTACAATATTGAGGAAGGAAAATACAAGAGAGAAGTTTCAAAATCAACAGATTAAGAAAGAAGGCCAAATATAAATCCATTTCCCGTACAGATAAACCAAGAGAGAGGATCATGATAACAGAAGGAAGGACAAAAATTTTACATATTAGTGAAATCACAGTCCAATCCAAAAAACCCCCAAAACCCTATATGGCATATTTTTATTATACAATATGCTATTGGGACTGTATTATGATTCACTAACATATAAATGCTTTCTTACTATTATATACGGTAATGTGCAACAGTATTCATGTGCTATTAATCTATATGCTATGCCATATAGTACAAATTTGTGTTTTAGTCTAAATATGTTCACTATCACACATGCTTTTGGATATGTATATGCTGATGCAAGTGATCATATTTGTTCCATTCTATTATAATATGGCTATGCACAATTAGAATAATTATCATGTCATATATTGATTTTTGATGTTTTACATAATACTAATTAATTGTGACATAGATGTTCAAGTATCTCTTGTGTCATTTACTAGGACTTGAAATTATTTTGAAGACATATAGGTGGTTCAGTGGATAGTATGTCAGACTTCAGCTCAAGAAACTCAAGTTCTAATTATGCCTCATTTATTTACAGGCTGTGTGACCATGGGGTGAGTCACTAAACCTCTTTCAGACTCAGCTTTGTCCTTTATAAAAATGGGGATGAAATAATAACAGCACAAGTTTGTTTTAAAGGTCAAAATAGATGACATACACAAAGTAAGAAGGACATGGTTTTCTATTCCATAATGACCAGATTTGCAGTGAAAATAATAACTTCAGGAAGTTTTTGACCTCAGGAGCACCCGGTCCAAGCACGTGAACTTTGGGTAATTTTTGTACTCACACACAGAAATAAAAACCTTCTTGCCAAAGTCATCAAGCCGTCTAGGTAGTAGAACATGTAGGACCATTGTAGAGATCAGCTTTAGCCAGAGTCAGTCCGGCAGGACTGTTTCAGAGACAACTTTCAGTAGCGCAGTTTACGTAGAGGGGATTCTCACTTAGGTCCAACCTAGACCAAGTAATTCTAAGAAACCCTCACTTCTGAGGTTTTGTAATATTGACTATCTAACATAGAAAGTGAACCTCTGGTCTACATCACCGTACATCACTCATTCACCCTATTATAATGCTCCATCTGCTGGCAAGTGACATCGAAAACTTTAGAAGAAGGCTCTAAAGATCTATTCATATTTCCTTTACCTGCAACTGGAACTAGAAGACAAGGAGAATAGAACTCTTTGAGGGCAAGCACTATTCTGTTTTCCTTTCTTCCTATCCTCAGAGCTTAGGACACTGCCTGGTACCCACTAAGTGCTTAATATATATCTGACCAAATGAATTATCAGTTTGTAATAATATTAGTTAGTATTTATGTAGTACTTTAAGGTGTGCAAGACACTTTACCTATGTCATCTCTTCTAATGTTTATAACAACAACCTTGGGAGGTAGGTGCTATTATTAACCCCATTTTACAGATGAAGAAACTGAGGCTGAGATGGTAAGTAACTTAGGGTTACTTCTAGTGAATATCTGAGGTAGCATTTGAACTCAGATCTTCCTGACTCCAAACCCCATGCTCTACCACCTAAGTGTTGAAGTGTATAATCTACAGCTCTCTTTCATCCTCTACCTGGTAGAAGTAAATGTGACTATTAGTTAATGCCTTAGGACTCTCATCAAATATTTGCATCTTCCTTAAGGTGCCTAAACTCTGAAGTTTTCAAAGAAAGGCAGACATATAACTAATCAATGGTGGTTTAAAATGTCTAGGCACATGACCCTCACCATAGCTGGGAGCATAAGCAGTAGAGCTCTTCATCTTCTGGCTCTTTTATTCCTAGGATGTTTGGGAGGATTCCCCAACCTTTGGGCTTTTTGAGTGGAGTGAGAGAGCATTGTTTTTATTTTTCTTTGAGGATGTTGAACTTGCTTGTACATAGGGGAAGAAAGCCTCCCCCATTCCATAAGTTATATACCTAGAGCTGGAAAGAGACATTTAATTGCAATCAGTATAAAGCCCTCATTATGCAGATGAGGAAACTGAGTCCCAGGTGACTAGTTTAAAATCACATAGGAGTTAGTGGGAGAACTGATCATTTGCATTAGGCAAACCAATTCCTAAGAAGAATTTCATTATTTGCCTAGATTTGACAGGGTTGGGGGGTGGGGGACACAGAGCAAGATTTATTTTCAGTTTTAAAGTTTCTTGAGATTAATTAATCCTGCACAGTCTCTCTCCCTTTGAGGCCCCCACCCCATTCCCCTTTTTATGTTGACACAGTATTATTTACAATGCACAGGTGGGGACATATGGAATGTAGTCTCTTTTCTGTTTTAAGTACAGATAATTGTGTGTGTCAAGTTAGCACACAGAGGTAAATATTGTCATTAGGTTTCAGAGACTACACAATATCTTTTTTTGCTTTATCTACTCACCAAGTAAGAAATAGGGAGGATTATATCTTCTCTTTGAGGAACTTGGAACATTCTAAGGAACCTATGAATAACATTTTTAATTAAAATAGTCACTCCTGAGATCTCCCAGTAGCATCCCCTTCTTCTGAATAGCAGTATTATTTATAACATCAGGAAGTCAGCTAACTCTATCTGTGAGTCATAGACCAATAAGGCAGGTGCTCTGGTACCAGTATGTGACAATGAGAATGATGACAAAGAAGAATGTTACAATCAAAACATTATCCACTTTATTATGAAGATTAACCAGGAAACTATCTTCAGGGATTTCTGAATTAGGAGGGACTGCTTTCTGGTACAGTTTAGAATGTTGTATGCTATTGTTCAGATCATTTCAGTCATTTCTGACTTTCCATGGTTTAGGGCAGGTAGATGTCACAATGGATAGAACGCTTGGCCTCAGGTCAGAAAGATCTGAGTTCAAGTCCAACTTTAGACACTTACTAGCTGTGTGACCCCAGGGTCACTTAATCCTGCTGGCCTCAGTTTCCTCAAGTGTAAAATGACCTGAAAAACATCAAACCACTCCATTATCTTTGCCAAGAAAATCCCAAATGGGTTCATAGTGAGTTGGACAAGATTGAAACAACTAGATAATAACTTAGCACAGTGCCTGACACTGTAATAGGCACTTGATACATGTTGACTAAATTGGATCTTATAATAATATGATTATATTAGAGGCATCTAGGTAACATAGTAGACACAAGAATATTTGGAATCAGGAAAACCTGCATTCAATTTCAGTCACAGACATTTACTAACTGTATGATCCAGATCAAAAATTCTATCTCAATTTCCTCATTTGAAAAAAGGGATTATAATAGTGTCTACCTCCCAGTGTTGTTATGAGAATGAAATGAGATAATATTTGTAAAGCACTTTGCAAAACTTAAAGCATTATGTAAATAGTGGTAGTAGTAGTAGTAGTGGTGGTGGTGGTGGTGGTGGTGGTATTAGTATTAGTAATTATAATATATAATATAATAATATAATAAAATAATATAATAAAGTATTAGTTATAGTAGTAGTAGTAGTAATATCTATAGTCCTAGGCAAATGATAAAGATATTAAGAGGCTATATGAGATAATGCTGACATTCAGGGGCTATTCTCAACAACTCACAGCATTCCCTTAGATATTAAACTATTAGAAAGTCCACAGCAAAGAACAAGTCCTTCTGATTGTCCAATGGAAAACACACTATGTTACAAATCAGGAACCCTGGCTTCTAGTTGTATCACCTTGGATAAGCCACAAACTCGTTAGGCTTCATTTTCCTCATATGCAAAGTAGGGAAGGGGGTGGGAATTAAATTAGACCCAATAGAACCCTTCTTCCTCTAAATATTTATAATTACCACATTCAGTGATATCGTTCATTATTTCATCTAATTGCCATATACATTTCCAGTCTTGATCTGTCACTTATTCATTTCTATTTCCAACTATTTACAGGACATATGCTTAGGACCATAAACCTAGAGCTGAAAGAAACAGCAGGAGCCACCTAGTCCAAGCCCAACCTCTTCATTTTATGAAGGAAAAGTTAAGGGACTTTCCCACAGTCACATAAGTAACATCCTTAAATTCAATATGCCCGACATTTATCTTTCTCCCTTCAAAATTATTCCCTTTTTGAACTACCCAATTTAAGTTTATAAAACCAGCATCTTCCCAAGCTAAAAATTTCTATGTCCTTTCTTCTGTGTCCTATATCCAACTTATCATTTGACTGTACAATTTCTTACTTTGAAATGTCTTTCAAACTCAGCTATGGTGTCAAAAATGAAAAGGTGAAGGTGCAACCAATGAAGATGAAATAAAAGCAATTTTTCGGAATCATTTTGCCCAACTATATGCCAATAAAACTGACAAAATGTAATGGATGAATATTTATAAAAATATAAATTTCTGAGATTAAGAGAAGAGGAAATAGAGTATTTAAATAACTCTATCTTAGAAAAAAATCAATTGAATAAAATAAAAATGAACTCCCTAAGAAAAAATCCTCAGAACCAGATAAATTCACACACAAATTCTACCAAATATTTAAAGAACAATTAATTCCAACATTCTTAACTGTGGAAAATTGGTAAAGGAGTCCTACCTTTCCTTCTATGACACAAATATGGTTTTTATATCTAAACTAAGGAGAGCAAAAACGCAGAAAGAAAACTGTCAATGAATTTCCCTAATAAATATTGGTGCAAAAATTTTAAATAAAATACCAGCAAGAAGATTACAACAATACATCATAAACATCATATATAATGACCCAGGTAGATTTATTCTAGGAATTCAATAAAATATAATAATATGTATATGATAACAAAGCAACAAAAATCATATGACTATTTCAACAGATGCATAAAATGTTTTTGACAAAATACAATACTCATTCCTACTAAGAACACTAGAAAACACAGGAATAGAGCTTTTCTTGAAATGATAAGTAACATCTACCTAAAACCAAGAGCAAATATCTGTAACAGGAATGAGCTAGAAACTTTTTCAATAAGATTAGGGATAAAGCAAGGATGTGCATCCTCCTCCTTGTCATCATAATCACTATCATTCAATATTTTACTAGAAATGCTGGCTATAGCAATACAATAAGAAAAAAAGAAATTGAAGTAATAAACATAGGTAAAGAGGAAAAAACTATTCCTTTATTATATACTTAGAGAAATCTAGAGAGGCAACTAAAAATTATTCAAAGCAATTATTAACTTAAGCAAAGTTGCAAATTTTAAAAATAAACCCGCATAACTTATTAGCATTTCTACATATTTCTCACAAAATCCATCAGGAAGAAACAGAAAGAGAAATTCCATTAAAATAACAACAGAAAGTCCAGAATACTTGAGAGTCTGCTGCTAAGACATACAGGAAGTCTATGAACACAATTACAAAACTCTATTCACATATTGGAGAAATATTAATTATTCATGGTTAGGACAAATGAACGTAATAAAAATGTTGATGCTACCCTAAATCAATTTATTAATTCAGTACATCACCAATCAAACTGCCAAAAATATTACTTTATAGAATTAGAAAAATAATAACAAAACTTATCTGGAGGAAAAAATATCAAAGGAATAAATTCTTTAAATGTAAAGGAAGAGTACCTAGCATTACCACATATCATGCTATATTACAAAGTGAAAATAATCAAAACAATTTTGTATGTGATAAGAAATAGAATGATTGATCTTTGGAACAGACTGGGTTCATGATACATATAAGCAGATGAACAATACTCTAGTGTTGAGTAAACCTAAAGAGCTCAGATTTCAGGACAAAAATTAACCATTTGACAGAAATTACTGGGAAAATTGGAAGGTAAACTGGCAGAAACCAGAATCTCAAACCACATACTAAGGTAAACTCAAAATCGGTTCATGATTTAGACATAAAAGATAATATTATAAACAATTTAGGGAAGCATGGAAAAATCACCTGTCCTATTAATAGATAAGGGAAGAGTTCATGACCAAACAGGAGATAGGTTTGTAGAAGGTAAAATGAATAATTTTGTTTACAAAAAAAAAATAGAAAATTTTTGCACAAACAAAAGCAATGCAGTTAAAAGTAGAAGAAAAGCAGGAAATGGGGCAGAGAGATTTTACAACATACTTCTCCAATAAAATCTTAATTTCTCAAATACATAGGAAATGGGACCAGATTTACAGGAATAAGAGCCACTCCCCAACTGATAAATGACAAAGGGTTATAAGCAGGCGGTTTTACCAAGCTACCAAGTCATATTAAAAAAAAGGATCTAAATTACTAACAATTAGAGAAAGGCAAATTTAAGTAGCTCTACCTTAAGTAATACCACCTCATACCCATTAGATTGATTAAGATGAAAGAATACAAAAATGAAAAACGTTGCAAGGGATATGGAAAAATAGGTACCTTAATGCAATGTCAGTGGAACTATGAAGTAGTGTAATCATCCCAAAGAAAAATTTGGGACTATGCCCTAAAAATTATAACATTTTGCATGCCTTTGACATGTATTAGTACTGGGTCTATACCCCAAGGAGATCAAAGGAAAAGGAAAAGGATTCATATATACAAAAACATTTATAACAACTGTTTGTGGGGGCAAAGTATTGGAAACTGAGGGGATGCCCATCAGTTGGGGAATGACTGAACAAATTATGATATATGACTGTGATGGAATATTTTTGTGCTACAAGAAATGATGTTTCAGAAACACTTGAGAAAATCTACATGAACTGATACAAAGTAAAGCGAGCAGAGCCGAAACAATTTACAAAGTATCAGCAATATTGTGAAGATAACAAATTGTGAAAGACTTAGTAATTCTGATCAAATCCACCACAATTCCAAAGCATTCCTAATGAAAAATGCTACCTACCTCCAGAGAACTGATAAACTCAGAGTACAAATTGAAGCATGTTTTTTTCTTTTTCTTTCCTTTCAGAATATAACTGATACAGAAATGTGTTTTGAAATACTTCATATGTAAAATGTGTGTTGCAATTCTTGCCTTCTCAACAGGTGGGATGGAAGATGGGATGGAAAAAGAAAGAAAGAAAATTTGGAACTGAAAATAAAAATTTAATTTTTAAAAAAATGTCTTTCAGATCCAGACCCTTTCCTTTCCATTTGCCAGATGAGCCCTGTAGTACAGTTCATCTTCACTTTATAACTAAACTGCCTCCTCTAGTCTTTTCTAAACAATTGCAATGAGATTAATTTTGCTCAAATACTACTTCCATCATTCATTTAATTAATGGAATTCTACTAGAGGTAGATAGGTAGAACAAAGAATAAATGCCATCAAAAGAAGACATGAGTACAACCACCCCCAAAATTTGCTAACTGTGTGACCCTGGACAAGACACTTAACCTCTTTCTGCCTCAGTTTTCTCAACTATAAAATGGGTGTTAATAGCACCTACCTCCCATTGTGATGATCGAAGGAGATAACATGTGCAAAGCCCTTAGAACAGTTCCCAATATATAGAAGACATCTAATGAATATTTGTTCCTTTTTCCACTGTCATCCCCACCACACCTTTCACAAAACTTATTATCAAGAAGAGACTGCATACACAAAAATCATTCTCACATGAACAGACTATATGAGGTCACTGAATAAAGATATATCAATCACCTACCACGTGCCCTGCTCTGTGCTAAGAGAGAAAGAACAATCCTTGGTCAACGCCATTCCTCTCAACTAGAATGTCGTCCTACTCTTCTTCCCTTATCTCAACCTAACTTGTCCCTCAAAATTCACTCCAAGTCCCACCAGCCCATAGTAGTCTCTCTTTTCTCTGTATAATATTCACAGTTATTACTATACAAGCTTCTGACTAACTCTAACCATTTGACTTTTGTGTTCTCCACATAGATTGTAAACTGCTTATGTAAGTGTCTTATGCTGTATAGAAGCTGCCAAATAATAGGTGCTTATGGCACTAGTGGACCCATTCATCCCCTTGAACTCTCCTTGCCAGGAATTAGGGTATTCAAAATATCCAGAAGCTTCCTTCTACCATTACTAACAACAGAATAGAATTCAGCATAAGATAACCATGTCTTGAATATTAGATAAACAAAAAAAAGTTTACAGATAGAGTAGCTAGAAGAAACATGGGGAGAGAACAGAAAGGTTTAGTCATTCACAGGAAATGACAGGTTTCTGAGAAATAAACCTTGAATAGAAAACACGGCTGAAGCAATTTTTTTCATGTGGTGTTGAAATAGGCCATTGAAAGCATTTGTTAGTGCCATGGGGCTTTGAAAGAGCAGTGACAAGCCTACAAATTTGGTTTGTTCAAGAAAATTGGGTTGAGGAAGTTATCAGGGTTTTATTCCCTTGAAAATATCCGTGATGCTCGTTTGTGTTAGAGCTTTGAAATATGTACCTCGATAAGAAGGCCTCTCTGATGTTCATCACACCAATAGACTTTCTAGTCATGGTTCCCCAGAGGTGAAATGAAACTTGAAGCCTAAGAAAAAAGTGGCAGGGGCTGGGGCAAGATTTTTAGAAGAAAGTAATTCAATCTAGTCTTATAATGCTGAGAGTTGGAACTTGAGATTTTTAAGAGATCTGGGCAGAATAAATAGTAACTGCTTCTGCCTGCCTATGCCAAGCATTCAGGAATTTCTTCCCATCCTGTGTCATCTTCATGGTTCATTTGCAAACTGGAAGGTAAAATAATTGTATTTGTATCTAAGTCATATAACATTTTGAAAATACTTTAGAGAAGCAAAGAAATCTAGAACTATATGATGTCTTGATGTGGTAAAGTACGTAGGCATATCTTAGCACCATGTATCTAAGTAAGTGATAAAGAAATGTTTGTTGAATTGTCATTCAACCAATGTTCAAGCATTTGCTAGGTGCCAGTCATTGTGCTAAGAGCTAGGGTTACCGTAATGAAAAAGACAAGCCAACAAACATAGTCCCTGCCCCCCAGAAGCTTACATTTCAATGGAGGAGACAACATGAAATAACCACATATATATAAGATACATGCAGTATAAATGGAGAGGAAAAAGAGAGAGATTAGGAAAGGCCTTCAGTAGAAGGTGGGATTTGAACTGAGTCTTGAAGGAAGCTAGGGAAGATAAGAACAAGAGGAGAGAGAGCATTCCAGGCATTGAGAACAACCAGTTCAAGTTTATGATGTTAGCCACATGAAATGCCATGTGTGAGGAATAGTGAGCAGGCCACTGTAACTGGGCAGTAGAGATGTAGAATTAATTGTAGTCAAATTGCCTGCCTGAGGCCTGACTCTTCTCTGTAACTTCCTTGGAAAGTGGCCATATCCCTCTACTCGTCCACCTCTAGTGACAAGGATCTCCCCAGACACAAAAGTTAGGATGATAGCTGGCTAAGATGGCATGGTCAAGGAAAGGTCAAGGATGTGGAATAACTGAACAGTTTGTAGGCATCAAGGAAGATACTGGTTGATAGGGAAAGACTGAAGATTAGAGAAAGGGGTTGACTGAAGAGGAGACTCTCAAAAGAGAAGAGAGTGGGCTGAAAGGCACAAGAGGAATAATTGCCCATTGGATTGAAGGCCTACTCATCCTCTGAAAACAGAGAAAAGGAGAAAAATGGTGAGGGAGAAGTTCTGAGGGACATCATGGAGCTCACTATGAGTACCTCCAACTTCTCAGTACAGTATAGCAAAAACAGTCAATTGGGTTCTCTTCTCTAGAGGAGCATATTAGGTAGCACAGTAGTCAACAGCACTAGACTTAAAGTCAGGAAGACCTGAGTTCAAATCTCACCTCAGACACTTACTAGCTGTGTGACCATAGACCTTTTTGCCTCACTTTCCCTATCTGTAAAATGTGGATAAATAATGACTCCTATCTCATAGAGTTGTTGAGTTTCAAATGAGATGATGTTTGTAAAGCATTCTGTAAACTTTACAATGCTATATGAAGTTTGTTATTATTAATAATGTCTCCCTAAAATGTGGTACTTTGAAAGAAAATATTCCATATTTGCTTTGATCAGGGCAAAATATGGGAATGCTTTTATCACCCTTATTATGGTCAATATATTCTTTTAGTAATGCACCAAAAGCTACCTTTAGATTTTCAGGCAGCCACATCTAACTGTTGATTTAGATGCCCATGTTACTGTCCTCTGTTTGAGGGTAACACGCCAACCAACACATCTCTGTGGTTGTTCTTCCTTTGTTTTTAGAAAGGACCAGTGACATCACAGGGTGACATCTTGACTTGCACACAAATTGAATTTAAGTGAGACAGAATTGCGCAAAAGTTGTCAGCCTCACTCTCTCTCTTCCTAAGTCATTGAAGTCCAACAGCAGGACAAAAGTCAAGATGACTGATGATGACCCAGGAAGCAGTGGATGACCTTGACACTTCAATGCCTGACCAAACTCTAAGCACTCTACAGCATCTGATTCAGCCACCTTCATGGCCATTGGAACAAATGGTTCTCATTCACCCATTCCACCTGAGAAAATCTTCACATGTTTGGGGGTAAACACCTCCCTAACTCACTGACAGGTTGGCGGATCATCTATTACTCTCAACCCTCTTTAGCCCATCTGCTGAGATGGTTTACTAGGATATGGATGTTGCGCATGCTACAGTTTCTTGGGGCCACAGTTGTATGAATCCGGTAGACACCAAAAAAGTATGAGTAGTCCTGAAAAGGGCTCAGCAAGCCCAGTCACAGGAAAATTACTATGTTTGAGGCACAGATTTTCAAATTTTCTATACCTTCTCTTGAACTGATTCAATTACATTCAATTCAATAATAATCCATTTATTAAATTTATCATGGACAAGACATTACCCTAGTTTCCTGGCTTAACAAAACCAAATTCAAAACAGTCTCTGCCTCCAGAAGTTGACTTTGGGGGATAGGAAAATGGAACGGTACAAAAGGTCAGAGGGGCAGACAACTAAAATATTTATACAGATAAGTAAATAATAGTATATACAAAATAAATATATAAGGCAGCTAAGTAGTAGAGTGTAAAAGGGTGCTGGACCTAGGGTCAGGAAGATGTGAGTTCAAATCCAAGGTCAGACGTTTTCTAGCCATGAGACCCTATGCAAGTCATTTAATCTGTGTTTCCCTCCTGTTTCTTTGTCTATAAACTGGAGACAGTAATAGTGTTGTCCCTACCTCCCAGAGTCGTTCTGAGGGTCACCTGAAATAACATTTGCAAAGTGCTTTGCGAACCTTAAAGTATTACATGAATGTTGGTTGTTATTATTAATATAAAATAATTCCTGAAGAGTGTGAGAGAAAAATTCTGTAGCCTGTGTTTCCCAGAGACAAATTTACTCAATAAACAAATTCTACTTCTAAAACATCTCTGCCTAGACAGACAATTGAAAAGGACAGAAATACATTCTGTCTTAGAAAATTTCCTTAACACAAGCTTTTTTGGAATTCCACTTCATAGTATTCTCAAAGACAAAATTCCTCAATAAGTTACAGAGCTCAGATGAAAGCTGAGTTAACATTTTTGATTTATTAAACAAAACATTAGTCACTTAAAATGCCTACAGATCCTGGAGAATAATTTTCCCTTAAAGCAATCAGCCTGGTCAAGAGTAGAGAAAGGTAATGACTTTAATTAGATTAAGCTGTTCCTCCCCTAAGTCGAGTTACCACCACCTTAATCCTTGTCTTAGAGTTATTTCTTAAATTTTGACCCAGTTTCCTCTCAGAAAGTGTTTCAACTTTTGTTAAGGGGAGAGGAGGGAGGATTTAGTTCAGGGCATTGTTTTCCTAGAAACTAATTAAGTACTGACAAAGTTTTCTTTATTCAGGTAAATTTGGAAAGAATTTAAGACTGGAGAAAAATGTATTTCTCAGTATTACCAAAAAAAAAGAAAGAAAGAAAGAAAGAAACCAGATAAGAGGCCTTAGTGTATTTCCACATGGGTGTAGGAACTAATTCAGACAGTTGCCTGGAGCATTGAGAGATTAAGTAACTTTCTGGGTCATAGAGTCAGTAAGTATTAGAAATGAAAATTGCATTCTGGTCTTCTTGACTTTGAGTTAAGTAACTAGATGGGTGGGTAGGTTGGTGGGTACAATGGTTAGATCATTGGGCCTCAAGTCAGGAAGACCAAAGTTCAAACCCAGCCTCCAACAATAGCCATGTGACCCAGAGGAAGTCACTTAATCTGTCTGTTTCAGTTTCCTCAACTGCAAAATGAAGAAAATAATAGCACCTACCTCTCAGGGTTTTGTGAGAGTCATTGAGATATGATTATCTGTAATGCACTAAACACAAATAAATAAAATAAGTAAAAGCATCTATGTTTTTTGTCTTTGAGGCAGGAGCTCTATCCACTGTCTAAGAGTATAGAAATTGCACAGCAGGTGCTGATTGATTGCCAGAGGGAAATTCTTTACCAGAAATTTCCTATAACACTGGCCTGGTATTAAAAAAAAAAAAAAAAACCATGGTTGGGGCGGGGGGAATGGGGGGAGGGGGAGGGGAGGGGGAAGGGTGTTGCTATTTAAACTGGACTTTGAAGAAATCTAGGAGACAGGAGTAAGGAAGAAATAGATTTCAAGCGCAAGAGCCCATCTGTACAAAGACATTTGGGTGGGAGGTGGAATGTTGTCTATAGGGGACGGTTGTGAATGGAGCAGACGGTGTGTTCAGGAGCTACCATAGAACAAGAATGGAAGAGCAGGGGAGAAGCAGCTTGTGGGTTTCAAATGCCAGACCACCAGTCTGTGAGATACCCTACCTACCTACCCTACCTACCTCATTTCTGATTACTACATAGGAGGTTGGTCAGTCTTCAGCTTCTTGGTTTTCCCAGTAACTCCTATCTATGCTGCATCATTTGAAGTTGAGAAGCGTATGATTGATTAAGACATGTTGCTCACTCTTTGGCCTAGTCTGAGATTGCCTCATATCTACTCAACATCTAGCAGCTGGTTAAGGGGAGTCCTTCTATCATTCATTCTTCACATGTTTCCAGCTCAGCCAAGCCCTGTTGCCAGGAACATGGCTTTATTTCTAGTAGAGTACCTACATTTAAGGGAAAAAATAATAACCTGGACCATCTAATGATACCATCCTTTATTTAATTCTGAGTATAGGTCACAAGGTGTCATTAATGGAGCTGTTCTACAAGTCAGCTAAATGCATTTTATTGAATTCCAAGTCTTAGAAAAATTAGTGTTTCGTATCCATGGAAACTTTCATATGAGCAAAACAAGATAGTCTCCTAGTATGGTGGAAAGAGCCCTAGAGCTGTAGTCAGAAGGCCTGCCTTCAAGGAGCAACTCTTATAAACAATCTGACCTTTAAAGAGTCAGTGTCCTGATCTACAAAATAGGGATAATGCTATCCATCCTGATTAATTCAGAGGGCTGTTTGATGGTCAAGATAAAGTAACTCATTTGAAACATTTCATGTTTCAGTGGTAAAGCTCTATATAAAAAATTCAAGTTGTCATTATTTTTCATCTTCAACACAAAAATTACATTGACCATAATTTGTCAGAGGCCCTTTAGGGTCTTGCCTTCCAAGTAGACCATCCTTAGGAATAGTCCAGGTGAAGAATAGGAATCTGAGTTGGCCCTTTGACCCAGCAATGTCACTTCTATGACTGTATCCCAAAGAGATCATAAAAATGGTAAAAGGTCCCACTTGTTCAAAAATATTTGTAGCACTTCTCTTTATGGTGACCAATAACTGAAAATCAAGGGGATGCCCATCTATTGGGAAATAACTGAACAAGTTGTGGTATATGAATGTAATGGAATACCATGTGCTATAAGAGATGATGAACAGGAAGACTTCAGAGAGTCCTGGAAGGACTTATACCAACTGATGCTGAGTGAAAGGAGCAGAACCAGGAGAACTTTGTACACAACAACAAGCACAGCATGTGAGGAATTTTTCTGGTAGACTTAGCTCTTCACAGCAATGCAAGGACATAAAAAATTCCCAATGGACTCTTGAGACAAAATGCCATCCACATCCAGAGAAAAAACTACAGAATTCGATTGCAGAATGAAGCAGACTATTTTCTCTTGTGTTTTGTTTTGTTTGGTTTTTCTCACAGTTTCTCCCATTCGTTTTAATTCTTCCATGCAACATGACTAAGGTGAAAATGTATTTAGTAAGAATGTATGCTTAGAATCCGTATAAGATTGTATGCCATCTCAGGGAGGGAGGGAGGGGACAGGGAGGGGGAAAAAATCTAAGATTTATGGAAGTAATTGTAGAAAACTGAAAACAAATTAGTTAATTAAAAAAAACAATCTGAGTTGGTAGAAACATTTGGTTGTGACTAACAAGGATCAAGCTTTCCTTGATGCTAACATCTTACATGCCACCATTGCTTAGCAGCTATCTCCCAAAGTTTAGAGGTGTTAAGAAATTAAAGAGTTCAAATTGCCCGCTTTCATTCCTCTCAGATCAAAACCCTCCAGATACTTAGCATCTCAAAGACAGTTTCCTCTTTGGTGTCCATGAAGACCTACAAATTATAAAACCTTCAGTCTTTGCTTCTCATAAATGAAGTGCAATGGAATGGTCAAAGTGCCCTAAATTTTGCTTCTTATTCTGGTACAAGGTAACTCTGGGCAAATCATTTACCCTCTCTATGGTTCATTCATTCAACAAACATTTATCAAGTGCCCATGAAGTCCCAAGGTTTAACTGTACTAAGGTTCAGTGATGGAGATTAAAATCTAGGAAGCAAGATAACCAGGGATATGCTAATAAATGTTTAACAATCAGTTCTCTGAGGGAAAAAATATACAACTCATCCCCTTTTAAGTTTAATTGGCACTATTAATATTTTATTCTACCTTAAGTCTAGACAATCAACCAAACAATAAAGCAAGCCCTGATTTGTATTTAGCATTTGCCATTTTCTAGCATCTGTAAATGCTAGCCTTGAAAACTTAATAATAAACTCCTATGACTTGGTTCGAGCTGGCTCTAACACAGTTCTGAATAACACACAAATAACAGCATGTTGAACACAGGAGATGATCTAGTTGAATTGAGAGGCAGAATAATGCAGAAGAAACAGAATGATGAGAAAAATGTAAGCAAAGTGCTTAATAACTAATTTATATAAGGAGATATTATTGACTTGCTGCAGTAGATACAAAATAAGGGATAGTGAAGTAGCATTCAGGATGACCTTTAAAGGATGGAACTTTACATGAAAGAGATGGAGAGAAGACATCCTAGACATTTCTCCAAAATCATAATACTATAACAACCAACACACTATAAGGAAACAGATAACTAATCACCAAACTCAATAGCCCCAAACATTTCCTCCATCAGATTTCTCATAAAAACTTCTAAGGATTGAAATTGACTGATATGTTTCATCCTTCTCCCTGGCCCTGCAACCCTCTAGTGAAGACGCTACTGAGCTCTGACCAAAAGTCAAGTAGCTGGAAGGGAAAAGAGACACTGGTTGGGGTAATCCTTCATCTTTGCAGGAGGGAAGATGAAGAATGACTATGCTCTCCGTTCCACACATACAAACTCCTTCATCTTGAAAATTATGTCTTCTGAGCTGATATGATAGAAATTTTTCCACCTTGCTTTGTAGAAGTATCTGTCAGGGATGGCCAGGATAGGAGAATTGACTCTACCTACCATATTTGTTTTCAAGCAGACCAAGGGATGAGAACTACAAAGATCCTTCTAAGGAAGGATGCTAAAATAAACAAATATTTAAATAAATAACAGTTACAACATCACAGTCTTAGGTGAGGGTGCTTGAAGACCATGACTTTCAAGAAAGTTTACAAACTATTTCCTACCAATTTGTCCCTATTGGTAGTAGTTCCTTACATTCATGTGATGTGAGGGGTGTTAAAAATATACAGAACTCAAAATATCTTTGTTGTGGTCTCTAGAATTCTAATATTCCTCACTGCCATGTATTAAAGCATAATTAGTTCTTTTTAGCATACATATGTACATTTCTATAAAGTTGATTCTAGATCTAGGTCACTGTCTATTTCTACTCATTTTATATTTGAAGGAACTAAGACCTGAGGAGAGGCAACTTAACCAAGGTCACACAGGTAAATAAATGGAGGTAGGATTTGCACCCAGGTTATCTGGCTTTAAGCTAGTACTCTTTCTCTTGCCAGGCTTGGGAAACCAGAAACCTCGAGGCCACATGTGGCCTTCTAGGTCCTCAAGTTCAGTCCTTTGAGTTAAAATTCTACAAAACAAATCCTTTTATTAAGAGAATTTGTACTGTGAATTTTGGATTCAGTCAAAGGGCTGGGCTTGAGGACCTAAAGAATCGCATGTGGCCTTGAGGCTACAGGTTCCCCAACCCTGTATTATCTATTGTGTGTGTGAGATGGTTAGTACCTACTTCAGTATATATATAGATACTCATAATAGTAAATAACATATTTAAGGTAAAGTAAGGATTAGTTGTCAGTGAGGTAGGCCTGGGGACATCCATTTATTCTCCCTTCTCTCTCTCTCTCTCTGTCTCTCCCTCCCTCCTTCCCTCCCTTCTTCTCCCTCTCCCTCTCCTCCTTCTCCCACTCTCTCTCCTTATATTACCTAGGCTGAAAATGAAGCAGCCACTTGCAGGCTCAGTTCCTCTGCAGAATGTCACAGAAACTTTACCTTGTTCTGTTTTCCAACTGGGTCCATTCATCCTTCCTTAGGAGATTTGGTAGCCCCTTGCCCCAAGGACTTGCTATATTGGTCTCAGACTTAGTTCCTGATTGTCTCTAGCTTTACTATAGCTGAGAACATGTAAGAACAATCCACCAGCCACAGCCTCCCCAGAAGCAAGGATTTTAAAAGTATTTTTGAGTGTCAAATGGAACATCAGACCAACAGGTGTCATGGGAAAGGGAAATGAAACAGTGGGGTTTTGTTGAAGGAAAGACCTCATCATTTCTCATATGGCTGACCACCTGGATTTCAGTAATGTCAGGAAACTTATCATTCTGCAAGATGAGATCAGTTTTGAAGTTCATACCTCCTCAGGTCAAACCAGCTGTGGGCTTTTACCATTCCCTCCCCACCCCTATGAACTCCCTAGTATCTCTCTTCCTCTCTCTTTTCAGATTTCCCCATTTCCCCAGAACTGTCTTCTGCCTTTCTTGGTATACCTAACTCTTAGCACAGTTCCTGGCACAGAGCAGGGTCTTAATAAATGTTATTGTACAGAAATGTACAAATCACAGAGAACTGTCATGAGAGGGTTTATCAGTGAGGAAGCTATATATAGTAAGAGTTTAAAGATTAACTTAACCAATTAACAATGGGCATTTATGAGCAGTGAAGAAAATGGAAGAGAAGAGGAATCACAGAAATGGAGATAAAAGTGGGTAAGGGCAATTCCAAATAAAATGGTGGAGAAGAAAGGTGTCTTTAGGATTCTCCTAACTGAACTCAATTCAGCACAATTTTATGACGTTCTCAGTAAGTGTAAGGCATTGTGCTAGGCAATGTTGATAATATGAAGAAAAGTGGCAGAGTCCCTGACTTCAAAGAGTATGTGATCGAATGGGGAAAATGGAAGGCAGCGTTACCCAGGATATCCGCAGCAGAGTATGATAGAATGTAGAATGGGATTGGGGGAAAGAGGCAGACAAAGCACTCTAAGGGGTTTTGAGGAGGGAATGATTACTCTCTATAGGGGATCAAAGCAGGCTTTGTGAAGGTGTAAACACTCTTCCTAAAGAAAGTGAAATATTTCAATAGATAAAGATTTAGGAGGGACCGTGTTACAGTCTTTGGAGATTATCTGTACAAATGCACTGAGGTCAAAGGTGATCAAGGAAAAGCCACTCTGGACTGACTGGACCATACCAGGACAAGGAGCAATTATTAGCATTTATTAAGCCAAGTGCTGAGGAGTCAAAGAAAGACAAAAGGCAACCTCTGCTTTCAAGGAGTGTAATGGAATGCATGAAGGGTGAATAAGAGATAGGGACTGAACCTGATTGATATAGGGAACTCCAGATGAGGAAATGCCTTCTACCAATGCCAGTTGGCACCTTCTGTGTAACTTACACAGTTGCCTAGAGTATAAAGAGGTTAAGGACTTGCCCAAGGTCACACAAACACAACACGTCAGAGGTAGAATATGAACCCAAATCTTCTTGCTCTAAGGCCAGTGGTCTATCCATTGGGGTAGCACGGGGCTGAGGATAGAGTGATGGACCTGGAATCAGGAAGAGCTAAGTACAACTCTATCCTTAGACATTTATTAACTGCATGACCCTGAACAAGTCGCTTAACGTTTGTTTGGTTTGGTTTGCTCATATACAACATGGAAATAATAACGGCACTTACCTCCCAGGGTTGTTGTACAGATCAATGAGATAATATTTATGAGGTGCTTAGCACATGGTGGCCACTATATAACTTTTTTTTTTATTGTTATTCTACCATGCTTCCTTTAGTTATGAATTGGAGTCATGAGAAATAGTGATGATGCAGCCACTTTTTAAAAGATTGTAATGCCAGCCTAAGGAGTCTGCAGTTATCCTAGAGGAGAAGGTAAGGTCTTGTCATCACTTTCAATTCCAGATCTATGATTTTATGACCACAACATTTCTTTAAGTCAACTGGTAAGAGAGTGGAGCTCCTTGAGAGCAGAAATTGTCCCTTGTCTTGCACACAGTAGGTATGTAATAAGTGTTTGTTGACAGACTGATGTTTCTGGACCTTGGCAAGGTAGGAGATGTCCTTTGTCTCTGAGCTTCGCTAGTTGTCATTGCTGAGTCATGGCAATCTCCAAATCCTCACACTGTGAAAATGACCCCTACATTTATTAGCCACTGACAGGAAGAGCAACCTCTGGGGAAGTCTAGCTCCACCACTCAGCATATAGCTGACCTCTGATGTTTGACAGACATCTTCCAAATTGCCTATCAGACAAATACATACCTGTGACAACAAGGAGGTTATGGTAAGATATACAACTAATTTAGGGAGGGTTCAGACCCAAGATCTCCCTCTAAAACTCCCTTTCCAAATCCAAATAAGCATCTTTTTTGCCTAATATAGGCTTAAAGAATGCCCAGGAAAACTAAGAGGTTGGTAGGATTTGAATCCAGATCATCCTGATTCCAAATCCAGATCTCTATCCACTATGCCACACATGCTTTATATACAGCTAAGAAAAAGGAGAATAGAAATGGCATTATCTATTTCTTTGATAAAAAAAATTAGTTTATATGCTCCCCCTTCTTTATTCCCATCACTTTACAAAATCACTCTTTCTACTCTAGAAGCAGCTAGGGGAAACAGTGGATAGAGTGCTGGACCTGGGGTCAGGAAGACCTGAATTCAAATTTGGCCTCAAACCCTGGAGCAAGCTACTTAAACTTTGTCTGTCTCAGTTTCCTCACCTGTGAAATGGTGCAATGACCTCTCAGGGTGGTTGTGAGGATCAAATGAGGAAATATCTGTAAAGCACGTAGAATCGTGCCTGGCCCCGGTGGACATTTAATGGATATCTTGTGTTCTTTCTACTCAAAGGAAGCAGTGCAGTATAAGCGGATGAGCTCTGGATTTTGAGTTCAGAGAGTCAGGATTTGAATACCGACTCTGCTAATTAATACCCATGAGTAAGTTACTTGACCTTTCTAAGCTTCAATTTTCTCATCTATAACATGAAAAAATTGGACTAGATGACCTTTAAGGTCCTTTCTAGCTCTAAATATACTATGCTGTGAATTACCTGACCAAGTGATTAGAGGTAGAATGAGGCAGAGAAACTTCGTGCTATAAAATGTTAAGTATCAACACAAATAAAGTTGACCAATTCTGAACTGAAAATGAAAGTCAATGGGAAAATCGTGTTCTATTTTTAAAAATCTATATCATGTACCAATTTTTCAATCTTACTTAATGCAAAATAAAATATACTTTATAAATGAAAACCATATGAATAATCCTTCTTCCATTCTATGGGAAATTTATAAAATTTCTCTAATCCCAAAGGAAAAAAGACCTGTCTCAATAGTAAGTACTGAATAGACTCATATCCCTTCAAGACATAAATCTTGACATTATGTAGATGTTAGACAAGTATTTAATAAACTTTTGTGGTATTCTGGTTGAAAATGGGGATATGTAGATAATTAATACAATTATGTGTATTCAGACCTAATTGGACTCAAGGACTTCTCCTTCATGATTGGATATCAAGTTGAAAAAGGTCTGTAGCAGAGTGCCCCAGGGTTTCTGAGCTTAGCTGTGGGTTGTGCAATATTTTTAATCAATGAATTAAATAAAGGCATAGAGGGAAAGTATATCAGATTTGCAGATGATACAAAGCTGAGAGGGATAGATAACAAACTAGATGAGAGAGTCAGGACTCAAATAGATATGAGTGGGTTAAAATATTGAGCCAGCCTAAGATGAAATTTATATAGTAGAGGGCATGAATTCACTAAGACCTAGGGTAGTGGACTATAATTTCAATACAAGCATATGTCCACCTGGAAAACAAATGCAATATTAAGTGACTGAAACCTGCCATGGTCAGACCACATCTGTAATGCTATGTCAAGTTCTGGACACCCATGACTCTGAGGTAGCAATCAGCCTCTACTCCATTCTACAGAGAGGGAAATGGATATTCAGAACATGGAAGTGATTTATTAAATGTCATACGTCTAGCGGATGGGAATAGAATTAAAGATTAATCCCGGACTCACCACAAGAATTCCTTGAGGCTTTTTTAAGGAGAGTCAGGGTAAAATTTGGCTGTTGAACTTAAATTACTTCACAACTGTTCCACTGTACTTATCTGCACTATGACGTATTGATCCAAACTGGTAATGGGAAGTAAGGGTAAGAAGAAGAAGACTGCAAAGGTCTAGATAATTATTTTCTTAATTAAAAAAAACATTCTAACCACAATTGGCCAAAAGTCTGACTAAGTCTTGGTGTTTATTTATCATCAACAAAACACATGCATGAAGATCCATAACACACCTCTCACAATATGGGAGAAAATTGGTCTCTGTCCTCTAGACACCTACAAATTGTAAGTAGACCCTTATACATCAATGTATAGTAATAGAACATTGACACTGATCTGTGGAAAGATCATTCATTCCAAACACAGTTGCTTAAGTCACCCATATCAAGCGATACTCCCCTATTGAAATATTCTCCTAAATCCTCATGAATCCAGAACCCAGAAATGCTTAAAAGGTGAACCCTCTTCCTTCATTGACCTCATCTTCATCTGCTCTGTTACCTACACTCTCTGCTCAATCCATAGCCACTTTTCTCTTCTTCATTTTCCAAATTTTCACATAGGCTAAGGTACATTCATTCTTTAAAGTTCTTCATCTGTAAAATGAGCTAGAGAAAGAAATGGCAAACTACTGTACTATCTTTGCCAAGAAAACCCCAAATAAGGTCACAAAGAGTCAGAGAGGACTGAAACAAATGAACAACAGCATTACTTCATGGCAATCTCCTTCTTTCCCTACCCTCTTACATCCTAAAAAACCCCAGCTCAAACTCATCTTTCTCCATGATAAATTGCTCAAAAATATGTCAGGCCAAGCTACCCACCCTAACTGAATTTGCCAATCTTGTTCCCTAAGCATCAGTGTGTTTGAGTATATAATTAGTTAGTCCTCTGGAAGATAGGACACTGGCTAGTAAAGGTCATTTTTCTTCTGAGATTCTGAGATTCAAGGTCAATAACTCAAGATAGCAAGAGACAAGATTAAATTGTCTCTTTCTTTGTAGGACTCTGCTTTTTCTGAGAGGAAGAACTTCCTAAAATCAGACTGACAAAGGAAACAGAGGAGGGAATACCACCATATTCTCAAGAAACCTAAAAATGACAGACATTTACATACAGCTATACATTTATATACATATATGCATATATACATGTATACATATATATTTAAATATATTTTATATATATAAATATATTATTATTATTTTTATATTGTATATATTATATATTTATTTATATATTATATATAATTTATATATTATATATTATTATTTATATTATTTATATATATAAAATATATATTAAATATATACGTATACATATATATTTATATACATATATGGATATCTACATGTATATGCATATATTTATATACACATATTACAAGTAATTTATATAGACTATCTCATTTGAACCATATGACAATTCTATGAGTTAGGTACTATTAACTAGTAAACTCCTAACTAGAAAAATGTTAAAAGTAGAATTTGACCCCAGATCTTCCTCATTCTAAACCTGGAATGTTATTGATAATATCCTGCTACTTTCTCAGTTCATACTTGTAGTTCATCTTATTTCTTTCCAGAAGTAGTAGTAGTAGCAGCAGCAGCAATAGTAGAATAGTAAACACTTAGGTTTGCAAAATACTTTATAGAGCTTAACTCCTTTGATTCTCATAATAACTATATGAGATAAGTGCTATTATAATCTCTTTTTACAGTTGGAGAAATTGACTTATTCCCTCCACCCCAGATCCAATCTGTTGCCAGTCTGTTCATCTTTCCAACATCTCTTGAGTGTTTCCTCCTTCTCCCCTCTGACATGGTCATCCCTCTTATGCAGACCCTCATCACCTCCTGCATGGATTATTGCAACAGCCTGCTGGTGGTTCTAGCTGCCTCAAGTCTTTCCCTATTCCTATATATTCTCCATTCAGCCACTAAAGTGATTTTCCTAAAATGTAGTTCATCTCATCCAGTGGTTCCCTGTTGCCAACCAAGATTAAATATAAAATGCTGGGTTTGGTATTCAAAGTCCTTCATAACCTATACCACTATCACCACCACCACCACTACCACCTTTCACCCCTACTCTTTAATTAAATGGCATTGACCTCCTTGAACAAGAAATTCAATCACTTGGCTTGGCATTTTCTCTGGATGTCCTCCATGCCTGGAATGCTCTCCTTCCTCATCTCTACCTCCAGGCTTCCTTTAGATCCCAACTAAAATCTTATCTTCTAAAAAAAGTCTTCCCAAACCCCTTTTAATTCCAGTGCCTTTCCCCTGATAATTATTTCCTATTTATCCTGTATATGGCTTATTTGTACATATTTGTTTGCTTCCATCTTCCCTGTTAGACTGAGAGCTCCTTGAAGGCAGGGATTATCTTTTGCCTCTTTTTTGTATCCCTAGCATTCAACACAGTGTTCAATACAGAGCCTACAAAGTAGGCTCTAAATAAATGTTCATCGATTGACTTGTCCAGGGTCACATAGACAGTAAGTGTTTGAAACTAGATTTGAACTCAGCTTCCTGTGCTTTATCCACCATGCTACTTAAGCTGCCTCTAAGGATAGTCCAAGAGTGCTCAGTACAGATGGTAGAATTCTCAAATAACACAGAAGTTTGAGGGGGGGGGTTGGAGGGAGGGGGGCGCGGGGGAAGAACTTGAATTTTTCCTACTGGTTTGAAAGACAAGAAGATTGCCCTTTGTTACACTTAAAAGGACTGAAGAAATGGAAAAAGAAATGAAGAAACTATGAATATTTCTCTCTCCGGCACTATTTAAATCGAGGTCTATTAAACTGGAATCGCTCTCAAGTGTAACTGCTTTTAGATTGAGATATTGATAGGGCCAGAGATGCTGGTTCATTTTAAAATGTTAAGTAGACTCCTACATAGATTTTGAAGGTGACCATGGTGTTTGTTGGGAGGCAAAGGGTAAAAATGTCCACATGAAAGTTCCTGTTCTATTTTCTTGGAAATCTTTCCATGCTATCTTTATTTTGGTTAGCATTTTTTATTATGGTAAAAAGAAAGCATTTTCCACCTTTAAAAGCTTGGTTCCCTGGAAGTCAGGCACCAAAGCAGTTCAACAGAGATCTCACATTGTCGCTATTAACATGATTGAGTGATTTTCCAATTTGTAGAAGGCTGGCGGGGCGGGGGCCGGAGGGAGGGGGGGAAGACATACTGCATAGAAATGGGCAGTGCAAGGCTAAGAAACAATATACCCATGTCCAGCATATCTTCTTCCTTAAAAAATATTTCTGAGAATGATGTTTCTCTCACTCTCCTAGCAGAGCTTTCTTAAGCAAAGGCAATATACCTGTTCTTTGCCCCCTAGTGGTAAAGATAGAACTACAGAGAAGCTCAGTTACTATGGAGTTGAGATATACATTGTCACAATTCCCTCACATGAAACTGTTCATAGAATGTTAATGGTGAAAGGCATAGAACATCTGCCCCAGGTGCTTCGTTTTACAGATGAAGAAACTGATTCCTCAGAAAGGGGAACTACTATATCTAAGGACACAGTGGCATATCCTGATACAGAATTTATGTGTCTACACTTGTACTCCACTGCTCACTGAACTTTGCGGTATTGATACACTGCCTCTCACATATTTGTTCATTCATTCGACCAACAAATATTTCCTAAGCACTCATCAGCTAACATTTCCCTATGTATTGTGCAGCATGAAATGTGCCTCTCCTCACAGAACTTACAATCTACTTGGAAACATGATACAAAAATGTTTTAAAAATAAACACTAAAGCAGAGATTAAATAATAGACTATCATAAAAATAATACTGAGCAATGTGGAATTAAATATCTAATAAGAGATAATGGTAGCAAGTATTAGGAGTTTGGCAGCATGACATCTGCCTCTGAGATTAAGGGGAAAAACATGAAAAGAACTGAGTCAGTAGAGACATAAAGGACTCAGTGCAAAATGAGAAGATAAGATCTTTGAAGAGGGAAAGACAGTTTCCACTTGCCAAGGTTAGGGGAGGCTTTATGGCAAAAGGGACACATGAGTTTGACTTTGGAAAAAAGCGACTTCAATAGCCAGACACAGAGCAAGAATATATGTACTTGGAATTCAATGAGCAAAGGCAAAGAGATAGAACAGGACAAGACAAGAGCAGAAAAGAATGTATCCTGTGTCAATTAGAACATAAGATATGTGATGGGCAATAATATGAGATAAGACTGGAAATGTAGGTAGGAGCCAGTTTGTAATGGACATTGGATGGCAGAATGCTGAGTTTATGCTTTATATATCAGAAGAAATGAAGTTGCTGAAAGTTTGTGGTGGATTTTTTTTTATCCTACATCAATACGATATGTTATACCAAGTACAATCTTGTCAGTCACAAATCTGTTTCCATGTAAACTACATTCTTTGTATAATCTATCTCCATTTTAGAAACTAAATACTCATATGCCCATTAATTCCATATGAGTGATTCACAAGCGGGCAGGAGGCACATGACTCACTGGTCTAGCAAAGAGAGAAGTCTAGTTAAGAGTCTCAACTCTATTGCCATGAAATCTCTAGCTAGCTGTGTGACCTTATACAAGTAATTTCATCTCTATGGGATTCAATTTTTTTTTTAATAAAAAGAGGTTAGGTTATAAAAAGATGATCCACAAAATCCCTTGTCATTCTAACATTCTATATACCTAAGTGAATTGGGTGTTTCATATACACACACAGGAGGGTGAAAGAGTCCTTCAATGCTCATTCAAATCATCTTTACCCCAATTATTTACTGTCTTTGAATAGGAGTTAGGAAGGAAATGCGACCATACCTTCCTCTGGTAACTATCTATCTGGGATCTCCCAGATCCATAGGTTTCCTCCTTTAGGTCTATTCCTATTCCAGCAATCTCCATGTCTGAATCCATCCACTGAGAGAGGACATTAATGGGAGGAGTCAAAAAAGAGCAGTTCTGGACACCCCACCTCTAACTCATTATTTCATTTTGAGCAGCATGTATCTTGCAAAGGTTAAGCTAGAAACTCAAGATTGCTGTCTTGGAAGTTCATGACTTAAAACCACCTCTTTAAAACTATTTTATAACTAGGCTCTTTGGACACCCAAATCATCTCATTAATTAACAAACATGTATTAAATGACTCCTAGTAAATATGTTCATCCCTGTGCTAAGTACTGTGGAAGATGTAGGAATGTAATTCCTAGTCCCTCCCCTTCCAGGGAGCCTGCAGTCTAGTTGGGAAGGTAGGGTTCCCATTCATGAAACAACTAGAGTTCTACAAAGCTAAACACTATAGTCAATCATAAATTAAGAGGGAAGATATAAATATCAGCTAGTTCAGGCCCCTCATTTTACATATGAGGAAACCGAGGCTGAAAAAGGTGAAGGGACATAGCCAAAACAACAGAGGAAGCAAATGGGTACTTCCCCCCCTCAAAAAATAAGATAATGTATTACAGATTTATCAAGCTTAAGGGTTAAAAACAGCTCTCAATGGTGACTAGAATTAGGAAAGACTTCAGGGAGGCATTGGAACTCAGCAACTAAACGCCTTGAAAAAGAGCCAGGATGGATCTACCTTATTCTTGATTCTGTTCTATGAGAGTTTTGTTGTAGCAGATGAAATATTGGACCTGAAGTCAGGAAGACCTTGGATTCAAAGCCAATCTCTGACACTTATTAACTGTGTGACCATGGGTTTAGCCACTGAAGCTTTTTGTGCCTTAGCTATCTCATTTGTAAAAGGCAAGTAATAAAAAGTAGAGTGCCTACATCACAAGGTTGTTTTAAGGTTTAGATGAGATAATATATGTAGAGTACTATATAAATAAATGCCAGTTGCCATAATTGGGCTAGATCCCAAGGCATTTCCCTGGAATGGATATGAGAACTCTTTAGAAAATACTTGGGCTTTTTTTGCCTTTTGATCTGTTGGGAAAGAAACTGTTGTTTTCTTTGAAGAAAAAAAAAGGCAAAGCTGATCTGATTTTTATAAGACATAATGCAGAATTATTTTCAACCCTCTGAGTGAGGCAGCGATTATGTGTATAATCACCACTAAATGGATTTAGGAACTGCTTGGTCAGAACTGATAGATATGGCTAAACTTGTGAATGAGATAAATGCATTCGATCAATGTACTGATTTTTACCCCTAGCCCTGCAGGCTCAATTTAGAATCATCACTCAGAAGCCCCTTGCCAGGTCATTAGGACTAAATGTATCATTGAGGGAATAATGAACTGGATCTTCACAGATTGATGCAAGCAGCTTTACTTAGTTACTTATATGCTACATGGTTAAGAATCAGATGACTGTTTTATATTCTCTTTTCTTCCAGACTTCTAGTCTGCCTTGCAGTTGGACTGGAGGCATAAGGTTTGCCTTATATTCAGGCCAAATAAGTATCCAGGAGCACGGTAAAATTTCAAGGGAATCAAGAAACCTTGCCTTTCCCCTATATGTTCAATGATACCTTCCCCTCATGCTCTTATCATTCCTTAATTTTTTTCAAGTGTACCACAATGACAGCAAAGGTGACTATTAATAGTAGAGGGAACATCCCAAGTCAAATCCATAATGAGGCATAAACTGGCAACTATTTGGCGTAGCATATATGACATGAGGCTTGGTTTCAGGAAAATTTATTTTCAAATACTATGAATTAATTAAATACACACAGATTTAATTATCTTCTCTATGCTAATGATTCTCAAATCTACCTATCCTTCTTCAAACTCTCTACTGACTTCCAATCTCACATCCCCAATTGCCTTTCAGACATCCTGAATTGGATGTCCAGTGGGCATCTTAAATTAAAAATGCCTAAAACATAACTCATTATATTTCCCCCTAAACCCTCCCTCCCTTTCTATCTTCCTTATTAGAGGACAATACCATACTTCCAATCTCTCAGGCTCACAGCCTAGGAGTCATCATGGGATCTTCACTATCTCTTACTTCCCCTCCCCTATATACAATCTGTTGCCAAGTCTTGTCAAGTTCACCTTTGTAATATCTCTTGAATATACCCCCTTCTTTCCTTTGACACTGGCCCCATTCTAGTGCGAGTCTTCAACACCTCACCTAGTGCTTAGATTGTTGTAATAACCTGCTGCTGTCTGCCTCCAATCTCTCCCCACTCCAAGTTTATCCTTCATTGAGCCACGTAAGTGATTTTCCTTAAGTCTGACCATGTCAAACCCTGCCCCCCCAACACATGCCCAATAAGTTCCAGTGACTCCCTACCTATTTGGGGATGGGGTTGATGTCTTTTGATTCGTGTGTAAATTGAATTTAAGTGAGGTGGAGTTGCATGCAGTCGACAGCTTCACTCTCTCCCCCAGAGTCATCATAGTCCAGTGGCAGGACAGAATCAAGATGACTGGCAACGGCTCAGGATGCAGTAGATGATCTTGGCGTCTTCGGTGTCTAACCAGGTTCTAAACGCTCCACATCACCTGCTTCAGCTGCCTTCATGGCCATTGGAACAAATTGTTCTCATCCACTCATTCTACCAGGGAAGTCTTCATTTGCTTGGGGTAGACACTCCCCTCACTCACCAGTGGGTTATCCTCAAACTGGTATGACCTGTCTGCCAAAACTGTTTACTGGGGTGTGGCTGCTGTGCATGCTGTAGCTTCTTGGAGGCACAAGTGAGAGTTGGGTGGAACAGGTGGACACCAAAGATAGAAAGCAGCCCTGGAAAGGGCTGGGCAGACATCACACCAAATGTACTGTTTCTCCCTCCTACCACCTCTAAGATCAAACACAAAATCCTCTGCTTGGCATTCAGTCTTTCATGATCTAGCCCCCTCCTACCTTTCCAGTCATCTTATATCTTACTCCCTGTCTTTGAACCAATGACTCTTGTCTCCTAGCTGTTCTGCAAACAGGGTATTCTATCACTCTGGACATCTTCTCTGGCTAGAGATGTGCTCCCTCCTTAACTCTGCCTTCGGACTTCTCTGGCTTCCTTTTTCTCACAACCAAAATCCCATCTTCCACAGGAAGTCTTTCCCAACACTTCTTAATTCTAGTGCCTTCCCTCTAGTCATCATTTCCTAGTTAACCTGCATGTGGTTTATTTGTTCAGATTTGTTTAGACTGTGAGCTCCTTGAGGGCATGAACTTTCTTTTGTATCCCCAGGGCTTAGCACAGGACCTAGCACATAATAGGTGCTTAATAAATTGCTGATGATTGATTAATACTTCCTCAGACATTGACTAGATTTTTTTTTTTTTGGTACCATTTTCTCATCTGAAAAGTGGGGAAAATCACAGCAACTACTTTACAGGATCATCAAATGAGATCATATATATTCATATATATATATATATGTATGTATGTATAATCTATTTTGCAAACCAAGAGTTATATAAACTCAAGCTACTATTATAGTGATTGCTATTAAATACTCCTGGGAAGAACAGAGGGGAGGGTTTTTGTGGGGATGGTGGGGAAAGACCATGAGGTCAATAAGCACTTGAAGAACCATAGAATAAAAGTAAGAATTGGAAAGATTTTAGAGGTCACTTAGTCCCACTCCTGCTCAAAGTAGGAAGAAAAGGTAATAAAGTGGGGAGAAAAGAGTACAAAAGGAGGAGGTGACAAACTACTAACTTCACAATCTTGCCTAACAATTCCCATATCTACAGCACTTCATAAACTTTAAAACACTTTCTTCACCACCCCCAGTGGGATAGATAGTGTATTATTTTCCCCGTTTTACAGATGTGGATATCTATTTGCCTCAGCAATACATGTTACACACAGCAATTGAATTGAGGAATTTTACTTTGAGGGAAACAACTCTGACATTTGCTTTTATGAGCTTTCTGCAGAAGCCTGTTCATACTAACTCCAGATGATCCATGAAGGCTAACCTTGATCTTAGATCTTGTGTCTTTGACTTTATAGCCAGCATTGTTAAAATAAATTCTTACACTGGAGGGGGGTGGCCCTAACTGCCCAAATTAGATCAGAGGATTCTTGAGGGCAACAACTATGACATCTCTATTCAATGGATATTTAATGAAGATTATTACCAGTGGCATAATGAAGAGACATCAGAAAGTATCAAACAAGAGATATATGAAACTGAGACATAATTCTTACCTTCACTCAGATTTTCCCTTTATCATATCATGATTTCGCATGAGCCTGCCAGCAAAGAGAAGCAGATGAGGCTGGGACCAGGACTGAAATGCCAACAAGAGAAGAGACACAAAGCAGAGAAAAATATAGATGATGGGTACAAGACTGAAGGTGAAAGTCAAAGAGGCCAGAAAATGAGTAGAGATGGAAGGTGAAGACTAGAGCATAGTGGAGATGGTAGAAAAATAGGCAGTGCTAGCAGATGGAGATGAGACACAGACTATGATGAAATCCATTAGGAGACCTAACTCATCTAGTGAGCTCTTAGAACACTAGCAGGAATCTATTTCTTCAGGTAGATTATGGAGAGATCCAGTCTTTATCTTTTGCTGTTGATGTTTTGGTTGCTGTTAGTTTGTCTTGACTCTGGGTCTCCCTATCTCACCCAGGCAGGATTACAATGGATGCTCATTTGTCCAGTCCCAACACTGATGGACATAGGACCTTTAACTACTCTATTTTTCCTACGTGGGCTTGTTCAGGCAGTTCAGTGGCCCTCCATTCCCAGAGACTCATCATATTACTGCCAGACAGTTGTAGATAGTTCTGCTGCAGATCAGAACTCCCCAACTCAAGAGATCAACCAGGTTTAGCCTTCCCCAATAGCAGGAATTACAGGCATGTACCACCAACCAGGAAAGAGATCTGAACTTAGTGAATTCCACATAGAAGTAAAAAGTAGATTAAACCAGAATACCTGGGTTTAAATCCCAGCTCTAGCATTATCAGCTGTGTGATCTTCAGCAAGTTACCTTTCCTCCTTTTATCTTTTTTCTCACTGATAATAGGAAAGATTTGGACTAGATCAGTGATAAGATCCTTTCCAACTCCAAAATTTTATAATTCTGTGATTAAGTACAAAAGTTAACTACTCCTACTCTATACTCATTCCAAAATAGTCTATAATGTGCTTTTATGCCAATATGATTTCAGAGGACCTATTATCAATTCCTCTTAAATTCAAAAATCCCCCTTCAATTCAAAGGTGCTAGATTCAAATATAATATTGATACATTCAGAATCCATGTTTTCATCAATTTGGACTCTTCTTTCACCAACACCAATCATAACTTTTCTAAGCCTCCTTATGATTTACTCTGCATTAACTCACAAAATTCAGCACCTCATGCCTGTTAATATTTGCTAATGAATCTCTCTAAGCTTTAGCCAGCATAATGCTCAGATAACAAACACATACTCTTGCTGTAACTAGGTCCACATTGTAATTATTCCAAGTTTGAAAGAACTTTATCAGAGCTTAAACTCTGTGGGAAAGCCTCTGAGAAATCTGGGTCATCTTTAAGCTATGATGAGATATCTGAGTCTGACTTTAGTGGGAGACTAAATAATTATTTTTAATACAACTCACAATTAGATAGGAGAGAGAGAGGAGAGAGAGAAGAAGAAAGGAAGGAAAGGGGAGCGGTAGAGGGAGGGGGAGAGAGAAATAGAAGGTTTAAAAAGGGCTTCTCCTGATATATTGAACCAGCTTCTATTGCTCAGTGATGTTCATCTCTTCATGACCTCATCTAGGGCATTCTTGACAAAGATTCTAAAACAGTTTGTCATTTCTTTTTTCGGCTCATTTTATAGTTGAGGAAGCTGAGACAGGGCTAAATGGCTTGCCCAAGGTCATACAGTTAATAAATATCTGAGACCAGATTTGAACTCAAGAATGTAGTCTTCCTGACTTCAGGCTTGGCACTCTAGCCACTGAACATCTTAGCTGCCCCAGGTTTTCCTAAGGGAAAGTCACTGGAAGCCAGGCTAATGTAGCATAGCCAGATTGCAAGAGAAGAACCTGTAAAGGGGATTCAGAGTGAATTCACTCTCCTCCTTGCTTTCCTCTCCCAGCTAATAGTATTATCTCCAAGGTACTCAAGGTACATCCAAGCAAATAAAACAATCATCTTTAATTCCTCCTACTCCCTTGGCCTCTTCATTCACTAATCAAATACTGTAAATTTTACCTGAAAATGTCTCTTGAATTCATTCCATCTCATTGCCACCATCTTGATTAAAACCCTCATTATGACGCCTCTGATCTGTTGCAAAAGCCTCAATAATCTCTTCGGACTCCAAGCCTACGTACTAATCTTTCTTAGGCAAGATTACATCATTGTCATTACCGTAATAACGACTGATATGCAATTTTCCCATTTTCAAAGTATTTTCACTTTTTATCTTATTTACTCTTCATAATGGTCCCGTAAGCTAGGAAAGATAGGCATGATCCCCATTTGTAGTTTAGGAAACTGAGGCAGAGAGATTAAGTAATTTGAAAAAAGTCAGTGTCAGAAGGGATAGTAAGCATGTCCCTGGCCATGGTACTGAAATAGCAACTACCCATCAGAGATAAGGTGAGGAGACTGGTCAAAGCGCTTCCTCTTCGGGACTTAGCAGTTTGCCTTCCATATCAGAGATACTCAGTCTCTAAAGGCTTATACTGTTTCACCAGGACTGTAATAGAGCAGGAGCCTCAGACATAGATAAGGACCAAGAAAGTAAGGCAATACTATGGACTATGTTGTTATTGGAGGTCAGTATCATAGGATTGTTGGTTTAGGGTTAGATGGGACCTTATAGGTTATTGAGTCCATCAAGATCTTATTTTACAGATGAGGAAAGTGGGACTGAAGAAGGTTATATGACTTGTCTAGGGTCACACAAGAATCCACATGGCAAGAGGAAGCAAGCATCAGAGTTCAAGATAGACAAGTAAAGAATCTAGTACTGGCCAACAATAGAATTGCTACAAATCACCAGAAGGTAACCCCAAATCTGAGGTTTCTTATATGCTTTTTTTAGAGCAGGAACTAATCCCAGATTTATGGGTAGTCTTGAGCCCCCAGGGGAGTGAAAGTAAGCAATAGCACCTGCCTGGAAGTCATCATGGGAGAGCAGCAGCTAAAAGGTCAGTACTGACACAAGACATAGAAAGCAAGAGACAGAATCCAAAATGTGGGCAAAGAGCCACTGGTTAGTGAAGTATACACTGAGGTTCTTCTCTAGAGGTACAGCCATAATTCCTTGGGGAAAGAGGGAAAAAACATGATCTTTTACTGTGTTCTTTCTTTACAAGTTTAGGGTCAGAGCATTGTCCCTCAACAAGCAATCCCTGAGATCTTTGCTTGGTGCCCTGATCTCCCTGGCTGCTCACCCTACAGTGCCAGTATTCACAGTATTCAAGCAAGAGGAAAGGTCCCTAGTTTCAGTTGTTGAATGTCAGCTCTCTAGCTCTCTGAGGACTGTCTAGGGCTAACTTCTATAGAAGAGACAATAGGACACTTTGTGTCAATCCCTCTAAATGTAGCCATGCCATTCAGCAAGAGAGATTAGGAGGGAGATAAGAGGAAATGAAAAGCTACCTACTTGATAAATTTGGCTGAGCTGAATTACTGTGTGTGGCAGAAATACCCAAAGAGCAAAATATAAATGTTCCTTTTAGATGATTCACCTTCATGTTGCCTTCTGATAACATTATGAACAAGTGATGTTTACCTCCATCCTAAT
>CM053769.1:219657394-219699825 GCA_028658325.1 Potorous gilbertii
TGGAGATGAGTTTGATTTTGGATAAATTGATTAGAATACTGACCAGATCCAAGTGGAGATATCCAGCAAGTAGTTCCTTGGAAATGTGGCTTTGGAGCTAAGAAGAGAGGTTAGGTCCAGCAATAAAGATTTATAAATTATCTGTGTAAACTGTGGGAGTAGGTGAGATTTTCAGGAGAGAAGAGGATAGAACAGGACAGGAAAGAAACCTGGGGGATGCTTACTTGGGGAACAGTAAAAGAAGAGTAAAAAAGGAAAAGGGGTGGTCAAAAGAAGTATTCTGTTTTTAGAGAAAAGAAAGTCAGTGCAGATAAAAAGACATAGGTTTGGGAGCTGGGAAAGAAAATTAGGGGAAATTGTATCAGAGAAATTTAATCTTCCCAGGAAAGTAGGAGACTAAATAATCTGCTGATTGGGAGGGAGGTGGGTGTAGAGTTGGGAGCTGAAGGACAGTGAGAAAAATTTGGAAGGGCCACAGAGGTATTATGTGATAGGGAGAGATTATTATAAGGATTGCCAAGAAGTAGGAGGAACCAGAAGTTAAATAGCATAGATTTTAAAGAGTGTAGGAAAACAACACTGAGATGTGATTTCATCAATATGGAAAATTGCCCATATCAAAGTAGATCCAACTCATTAATGATTTAGTAGATTCAGTCTTAAGCTATTGCTTGAGATATGCAGAGGTTATGACATACACAGTTTCAATCAAGCATTTATTGAACATCTACCAGGTACCAGGTACTAATTTGCCCTTAAAGATCCAGCTTGTGTCAGAAGATATGAACCTAGATCTTCCTGAATCCTAATGCAAACCTCTATTCATCACAGTACATTACCTCTGCGAAGCAATGAAACTTATTGTAATAAAGTGGTGCCAATAGTAAACATAATAAGAATTCTGAGAAATAAGAAAGAGAAAATGGGGGCAGATAGGAATGATGGATAGAGCCAAGGTCCAGAAAGGCAGAACATGGGATTATTTTAAAATCAAAGTGCTTGTCTAATGGTGGTTATCTCTAGGGTGCTTAGGGGGAATGGAGAAGAGGGAAGGGAGAAGAAAAAAAAAGAAAAGAGAAATGTATACCATAACCTTGTTGTATATTTAAAAGATATAGAAAATTCTACATAGTACATTTGCAGATTCATATACAATTATCTTTTTTTATACTATGTTATGGAAATACTTGTTTTATTCCATAAATTTAAAATTAAATAAATTTTTTAAAAGATCAGACTGCAAGGGCTAGCCTTTTAGAGGAGTAAAGACTGATGTCCTAGATTCTACCTGCAAAGGCATCGTGATCAAATGAGATAATATATGTAAAGCATTTTGGAAACCTCAAAGCACTGTATAAATGTCAGCTATTATGGTAATTTATAACTGACATTTATATATCGATTAAAGGATTGCAAAGTGCTTTACATACATTATCTCAGTTAAGCCTCACAACAAGCCTGTGAAGGAGGCACTACTAGTATAATTATCCCCATTTTGCAGATCAGGATATTGAGGGTCAAAGAGGTTAAGTAATTTGTCTAAGGTCATACAGCTAGTAATTGTGAGAAGTACTATTTGAACCCAGGTCTCCCTAAATATCTCCACCATGCCACTTTGCCTTGAGGGGAATGTAACTGAGGTTGGGCCAAGAAACAGTAATCCTACAGGATTTTTATTTAGGATAATATAGTGGAAGGGCAGTTCTCCACTCACAATCACGTGATGGACATGGTATAGAAAAACTGACTCTCATTGGAAAAGGCCAAAGAGAAAATAATAGCAAAGTCTTTTAAGTACAAGGGAAGCTAGAGGTAGGATGCTGTGGAGACCCCCAAGCTTTATTTAGGTCCAGATACTCCATCTTCCCTCACTGAGTAGAGGATTAAGACAGAAGGCTGTTTAGTCAATAGCAGGTACTAAGTCTCAAGAAAGTAAGGCTGGCAGGCCCCCAAGAGCAGTGTTGAGGGGAACAGAAGCAGCTATGACCATATTACCCTCCAGCTCCAATCACCAAATGATCATGCGTTGTCCACAGAAGTTTTATCCATACCCCTTAAGGGAGGGCTGATCAACAAGGGAGAGAGAGGTGGAGATGACTCCAAAGACACTCCCTGCTAGGGCCTGATCAGTGCTGAAGACATAGAAGCAAGTGAACCTGTGGCTTTTCACAATGTTCCTTTCTCCTAGTTCTCCTATTACCAGTCTAACTATTATTCAGTCTTCTTGGCTGGCTCATCATGCTTATCACATATTGATATCTGGTAGTGTCCCTCAACTTTCTCTTCTAGTCCCTCTTCTTTCCATATACCTTCCCTCTCAATGACCACATTAGCCCTCATGGATTTAGCTATCTTCATGCAAATGACTCCTAGATCTATATATCCAACCCTCCTCTCTCTCATTAGAACCCTAACAGCAATCACTTATTTAGACTGGTTGTCCTAGATACATCTCAAACTCAACAAGTCCAAAACTAAATACATTGCCCCACCTCAAAAAAGTTCTTCCATCTTCCATCTGTTTCCTATTTCTTTCAAAGGTACCACCATCCTTCCAGGCTCCTAGGTTCATGATCTCAGCATTATCATTGATGCCCCACTCCCCCTCACCTCAAATCCAATCAGTTACCAAATCTTGCCATTTCCACCTTCTCAACATCTCTCACATCTGACTCCTTTTTCTCTACCCAAACAGGTACCTCCTTGGTTCAACTCCTAACCGCCTCTCACCTAGATTATTGCAACAGCCTCTTAACTGGAATCCCTCCCTAAATCTTTCCTCACTCCAATCCATCATACATATCGCTTTTACCCCTCAGGGTCCTAGCCCTGCTTGATTCATAGAGTTATGATTGCTGTGACTCTTCTTAGAGGGGAAGCCACTTTGGAGACCACATGATGGTTGATGCCTCATAGGAAGTAATGGGCAGAGATAAGGAGGTGTTGATACCTAAATACTTGATGTCCCTCCCTTGTACATAAATATAAAATTATATGAGTCATATAGTTAATAAGCAGTATCAGGGGTTTGCTCCCTAGGACTGCCAGGATCCTTTGACTTCCAACGCAAGCATGCCTCAAAAAATAGAGAAGGGGTCAAAAAAAAATGACCAAGGATGTAACTATTACTGACACTATGGCAGTCACCATCAGCCCTGGCCTTTCATGTTGTTTCCTGTGCCTAATACCTCAGAAAGATCATAGCATAATATACTAATACTCTAGACTTTCCCAGAGACAGACATCATATAAGAAATTCACCACAGAGGGAAATCTATCCAAGTAACAAGACTCCACAGAACTGCCTGGTTCTGACAAGAAGACAGGTCACCTAACTTCCCTGTGCTCAAAAAATAAAAAGTAAATGAAACATAGAAGGAACCTTGTTATGGTTCAATTATCTGTCAGTTGTGTTTGACTTGTGACCCCTTTTGAGTTGTTTGGTTGTTTTGTTGTTGTTGTTTTGTGTGTTTGTTTTTTGTTTTTTGCGATATCAGAGTGGTTTTCTATTTCCTTCTCCAATTCATGTTATGGATGAAAAATCTGAAGCAAACAGATGCGTGTAAGGTGAATTTTAGTGTAAATAAGGTAGATTTTAGTGTGTGTAAAGTGAATTTTTGTTATTATTTCTTAGAGTTCAGTTTCCCAGGATGCATAGTCACAACAATCTCTTGTTCCCAGGTATTAGATATGAGTTCCAACAGCTATGGTTCAAAGTATCTCCACCACATTTTCACAGCATTATATAATGATAAATAATATAAACATCCAACATTTGGTACCTGGGGGTTGAAGAGAGTGTAATGGGGTGGGAGTATGTTAACATTTAAGGATTGAGTTCAGGGAGATTTTCATTGACTAGAGAGAATTCCTTTAAATGGGAGAGATGGAAAGAAGAATGTGTTAGTTCAAAAGGATAGTAAGACCCAGTAAGGGTTTTTTGATTTTCTTTTTTAGAAGTAGGAGGCAATGGGCTATACTAGGCAAGGAAGAAACTAGTAGATAAAGATTGAATACTGAAGGGTAGTTTAGAGGCAACTTTTCAAAAAAGATTAGATCCAATCCAGGATACGTATTGAAGAGGGAGATGAACTTAAAGAAGAGTAACCTATTCATTACAGACTAGAGTAAAGAAAATGATGAGTAATGAGATGTAGGGAAGAGAAAAGAAAGCTCACAATGCGTACTCTCTAACTTCTTAGCAATGTATACAGGGAGGTCCTCCACTGAGAGGTTGGGGAAGATGATGACATGGTAGACTTGATAAGAGAAGGTTTAGGACAGCCTCTTGAGAAGAACCAGGGAAGAGCAGATTGCCTTGTAGTAATGAGGGCCCAGTTGAGATTATACATCAAAAATTTGCAATTAATCCAGTCCACTATGTGGTAGTGTTTTGGCTAAGAAGTTGGAGGGGTTGGGGTAATGGACAGGACTAATACTTGTATACTCAAAAGTCTGTCTAAATACAAATTCACAGCAAACTAGAGATTTCAACATAAGAAAGTAAATATACTCTTGTAAGTATAACTGAGGCTTTGAAAAATGTGATTGATACAATAACTGATCTCCTCTACAGCTGCACAATATGGATAAGTTAGAAACACTATGCAAAAATTACCAGTCTCCAGGCTTTTATTTGTTACATATAGGTAGTCTCAGTGTGAAAGAGACACAAAATAGTTAAGTATCAGCCATCATTTGGACAATTGGCAGCAGCTGCTGCCTTTGTGCCCCTATCGCTCAGCTGCCCCACTGAATAGAGGAACAAAAAATGATGTATTCAAGGAAACACTATTCCCCTTCCAAGTAGTCACTGTGGGAGGCTCTACATTGGTTCCAATAATGCCTTTGCTCAAAACATTTTTGGATCTTGTGGTTTGGTAAATACCTTTAATTCCTGTGGCCCAAAATCATTTGAGTGTACTCCCAGTATGGGAAAATCTTCATCCTTTTAAATGTTGATGATCATAGATTTAGAACTGGAATGGATTTTAAAATCAATCAGTCTAATAGTCTCATTTTACAGATGAGGAAAATGAGGACCAGAGAGTCGAAGTGGTCACATAAGAAAGAGCAGAACTAAGATTTGAATCCACATCTTCTGGCTGCAAGTCCATTGTTTTTCCCACCATGCCAAATTACTGTCAAAAGTTATTTAGAGCCAAGTCTGATGATAACCAGATGATCAATCTGAGTAAGAGCATTTTTGGTCAAAAAATGAAGTGTCATTGAAAGTAATGACCAGTATCTCATGAGATACCTGCAGTGCCTCTGAAGGCAATTTCTACGATCAAGGACAAGCTGAGGCTCTTTGCCTGTCAATGAGAGCCCTTTCCATCTCCTATACACACCCCTCCCTCCCATAGCCTTCCTGTTATAGCCCCTCCATTTCTTTCTCCCTTAAATAATACTCTCAGTGTTCATTTTAACCAAACTTCATCAGTACAGAAGATTCTCACTCCCCTGGAATGGTTCTTTTGCCCTTAAGCCACCCATCCTGGCGTGTTACTATGGGCTATATGACTTCTTCCCTCAAGGAGATTACAATCTAGTTTGAGAGACATAAAACAGGTAGAGAAAATTTAGACTATAAATTAAACAGAGCATGCTGCAGTGGCTACAGAGTGGAACTTAAAGAGCTGAAGAGTTAAGTTTGAGTTCTATGTCTGATCCACATTGACTTTTATTAAGGGCAAAATTCTTAACTTCTCAGTGTCCTGGGAAACTCTAAAAGACTGGAATGTAAAGGAGATGTCCATTCACTTTGAGAGAGAGTTTCTCATCTAGGAATGCCCTGTATCAGTGAAATCACAGTCCAATCCCTATCCTTAAACATTATAAATTAAATGCTAAATCATGGAATGCATACTGTACAGACTGTAGGAAATTAGAAAGGGAACATACAAATGTAAACTAATGTAAACTAGAGGGTAGCTAGGTAGCATAGTGGATAGAGCACCCAGACTGGAGTCAGGAAGTTAAATTCAGTCTTAGATATTTACTGACTTGTGACCATGGTTGGGCAAGTCACTTAACCCTGTTTGCCTCAGTTCCTTATGTATAAAATGAGCTGGAGAAGGAAATGGCAAACTTCTCCTGTATCTCTGCCAAGAAAACTCCAAATGGGGCCATAAAGAGTCAGGCATGACTGAAATGACTAAACAACCACGGGAGAGTCTATAGGAAAGTATCCTGGAAGATGTAGGTTTAGAGCTGAACCTGGAAAGATAAGTAGAATCCAGACAGCAGAGCAGAGCATTCCAGAGTAAATGAGTTTTTGCCTGAGCAATGGAATTTGACCAGGTAGCAAAGGCCCTCATGTTGTTAAACAAAACCAGGTCACAAAGGCAGGTCATGAGAAGACACTATCCCCATACAATGACCCTTTACTATGAGTGATTCTTGCAGAAGTTTATTTTCATCATATCTTCTAAAACCTCTGAAACTAGGACTGTCAGAAACTATCAGAAATCCTAACCATATAAACTACATTACAATTCAGACCCATAATCCTTAACACAATTAAGAGTGGTTCTATGGAGTATGATGGGAGCAACAGTTGCCAATAACCATCTTTAGGGTATCAACTTCTCCCCACTTCTGGCTTCCCACCCCTCCAAGGCTGCCTATAACCAGCCTATAAAAATAAAGCTAGATCTGTCTTCTGGACGAATGTCCCTAAAACTGGCTCTCACACTATAGAGTCTATGATGTTGTTAGGGATGAAAGCCAAGAGAGCCAAAGAGGACTTCTATGCAGCAAAGGAGTGCTCTTCTGAGGCCTTGGGTTACCTGATTGGCTTTCCTTCTCTATCTTCCCCATGTTGTTGTCTCCCTAAGGAGAGTCTCTTGTAATGAACCCCATTAAAAACTGCTAAAGATCTTAAGGCATAGAAGACACCAAAAGGTTTGGTCAAAGATGATACTACGTCACAAGGTCGGTGAAGGTTACATCCTTGACGATGACTTCTGCTCCTTTTCCTGTGTCTGCCTTCCTGTTTCATAGATTATGAAGCCTAATGTTAGTAAGGTTCTGGTGAGACTCCTAGCTTATGAGGGGTATATGGATGCAGCAAGTCAGGTCAGTGAATAAGACACTGGTTTTGAAGACAGAAAGACCCGAATTCAATTCCAGCCTCAGATGCTTACTAGTACGAGTCACTTAACCATGGTCTGCCTCAGTTTCCTCAACTATAATATGGAAATAATAATTGCACTTGCCTCTCAGGGTTGTCATAAGGATTAAACGGGATAATATTTATAAAGCACTTAGCACAATGCCTGACACATAGTAAGCACTTAATAAATATTTGTGTCCTTCCTTCCATTATATAGGACCAACTGTACCCATTTACTACTCATGTTATCACTGAATAACTCAAGAGAGAAAACACAAAATTTACACAAAGAGGGATGTAAAGTTTGCAGAAATTGAAAAAAAAGTAATTAAATGGTGACAGATTTAAGCAGATGGGACGAAGTGTTTGAGTTGTGGTTTGTGCTCTGCAAACTTTTTTTTTTCTCATTTCACCACAGATATTTTGGAAAAGGGAAGCTCCAAGGGACCACTTTTTATCCAATAAATAGGTTTTCCCAACACTTTCCTCCCAGTGCACATTGGGAATTTGGTTTAAATGAAAAGAAAAACTTTGGAGAAAATGAAAATGAATATATATATATATATATATATATATATATATATATATATATATCACTATGTTTGATAGACCTATAACAAGATCAAAAGAATAAGTGAGATGAACTTTTTGTGCTGTGGCTGGAATAATTACGGACAGGGTGGTCTGATAGCAAAAGTATGTGGTGGGGAGACATGGAGGAGTTTCCAGTTGGACCACAATATTGTTGTTACCCTTGGCTTCACAGGGGGAATGGAGACAGAGGCAATATCGATAAAACAGGACTCCAAAGCTCTTGGTATTGCTCTACTTTTTAGATTTCATTTTTCTCTAAAACTAGCTTACTTGGTGTTCTCCATACAGGAAATTCCATTTCTTCTCTCTGTATCTTTGAACAACCTGGCCTTCATCCCTGAATCGTGTGTCTTTCTCACCTCACCTCTTAGGACCTTAGTTTACCTCAATATTCAGCTCTTGTGCTGACTCCTTTGCAGCCCTCCCCGCAGCACCCTACTCGTTCCTTTCTTATATTATGGTGTTTACATGCTGTATGCCCACAGAAGAGTACAAACTAATTTTGAACAAGGACTGTTTTTTTCTTTATCTCTGTAGTGACTGGCACAGTGCCTTACACATAGTAGGTGCTTAAAATGCTTCAGTTCAATTCAGTGAACATTTTCAAAGCACCTACTATGTTATAAGGCTATTGATATTGTTTGTCCTTCATTTTCAAAGAGGACCATGACATCAGGAAGATGATGTCATGACTCTACTGTGACTGGCACAGTTCCATACACATAGTATGTATTTAAAATGCTTCAGTTCAATTTAGTGAACAGTACTGTGCTACACATAGAAAAATAAAAAATTACAAAATGTGGAAATTACAAATTTATACAAAAACAAAATTTAAAACAAAAATTAAACATATCTTGCCCATGAATTTTTTTGAAGACAATATAATATATACAATTAAATAAAAATGTATACAAAATTATATAAAGTAATTTTAATGGAGAAAGAATGTTAACAACTTGTGGAGAAAGAGGAGAAGCTAGCAAGGAAAGTCCTGCATAGAAGGTGACTCCTGAGCTGTATTTTGGATGAAGCTAGGGATTCTGGGAGATGGAGGTGAGAGGAAGTGTAGCTAGACTTTGGAAACTACTTGTGCAAAGGCAAAGGAGATGGGAAATGAAAATAAGAGGAAAAGCCAGCAGCCCAGTTTAGTTAGAATGGAGCTTACAGAAGGGAAGCAACATGAAATAATTTAAAAAGTAATTAGGAAACACGTTGTATATGGCTTTTAAATTTCATACTGAAAAGTTTGTATTATTTCCTAGAGTCAATAAGGTTCTATTCCAGATTATAGAGTGACAGAGTGTTAAGGTTAGATGTGTTTTAGGGATATCAATCAGTCATCCATGTGGAAGGTGAAGTGGAGAGGAGGGAAACTGGAGACAATTATGAGGCTATTGTCTGAGCAAGAGATTATGAGAGTCTGAAGTACAGTAGAGACTGAGAATGAATGGCGTAAGTATATGATGGAAGAAATTAGATTGCTTTGGCAGTATGGGGCTCCATTTTTGTCAGTGGCCAGCAATGTGAAGGGAATGGACCTTCCCTTCCATGAAGATGGAGGGTATTTTCTGACTCTCTGAAGTAAGAGTTCCCTGTCACCTCAGTCTACCAGCTACATCAATATTGAATTTCTGCTAGAGCTAGTGGTACTGGGATGGTCTTCCCATCTGCCTTAAATGACTAAAACTAAAATTATGGCATTGTAGAACAGGAAGAGGCTTTAGAGCATAGAGATTCTTTACTGTTAGCAGTCTGGTAAGGTTAAGGGACTCCTCTAAATAATGTTTTTAAATGCATAAAAACAAAATATGTCAGGATTACAAAGGAAAACAATTCTGTTGAACTATGGTTATCAAAATCCTTTTAAAAATTCATGGATGCCAAATTAAGAACCCTAGATTTGGTCACTCTGATGAGGGTTTCACATCCAAGATATGTAGGGAACTAACAGAAATAGAGAAGCCATTTCCCAAAGGATAAGTGGTCAAAGTACACAAACACAGAAGAATTACAAACTAACAGTCAAACAATTGTTCCAAATCACTAATAATATGCTAAATGGAAATGAAAACAACTCTGATGTTTCACCTTACTCTCAGCAAATTGGCAAAGATGACAAAAGATGGGAATAGTCAATGTTGGAAAGATAGGCAAAAGTAAGAAACCCATTAACCAAGTCAGATATTATATTCAGTGTTCCACACCCACATTCTTGTTGTTCATTTATTTTCAGTTGTGTCTGACTCTTTGGACTTCATTTGGGGTTTTCTCGGCAAAGACACTGGAGTGGTTTGCCATTTCTTCTCCAGTTCATTTTACAAATAAGGAAACTGAGACAAACAGAGTGAAGTGATTTGTCCAGGGTCATAGCTAGTAAGTGTTTTAGGTCAGATGTGAACCACTACTATAAGAAGGGGAAAAGAAGGCATATATTTGGAATTGAAGATCACAAAAAACTAAAAGATATCAGCAAAAAAACAAAATTAAAGAGATCATTTTGGCCATTACACAGATGCAGAAACATCAACTGTTTAGCCTGGAAAAGAAAGTGGGTAGACCAGGAGATAAGGGGATGGGGATATAATTATAATGAGTAGCTATTCATTTGCATGATGGGTAATCAAAATATTTCTATTGTTTTCATTCCATCTCTGCTCTAGTTAAATGCTTTTGTTGTTACTTGTTCTTCCTTCTTGAAGAGGACCATGACATTGGAAAGGTGATGCCATGCTTAGTGAATTGGAGTTAAGTGAGGGAGGGCTGTGCAAAGTCACCAGCCTCATTTGTTCCTCCAGAGTTATCTGGGTCCCATGACCAGATACAGATCAGGACAACTGGAGATGGGCCTGGATGCAGTGGGAGACCATGGACTTTCCAAACAAAGGTCCTTAATAAGTCTCAGTCGGACTCTGATTCTTTAAAGGAATTTGACTACTTCTTTTAGTATTGTAATAATTTTGGTATTTGGACCTATGCAAGCACATAGTAAGCCAAGACAGGTAATTTACCAGAGAATCTACCCACAAATATGAACCCAGTTTTGGGAAGGACTATTTGGCACATGGGTGACAACTGCATATTCCAAATGGATGGTGAGTATACTCATCAATATGTGCCTGACCAAAGCCACAGGAACAAGATACAATGCGAGCAAATTGCATTCAGTCCAGTCCAACAATTCAAAAGCTATTTATCTACCACATGTCCCCTGCTATTTGGAAGCAATAATTTGAAGCCAGTTCATGTAAAAATAGGAAAGGGGGAAACATTCATCTTTTTGAGATCAAGAAAAGGGTCCCTGGAGAGAGGCAGTGTGGGCTGAAAAACAGCACATAGCATTGGGAAGGAGGAGAACTGGGGACTATTCTAAGGAGTCCATCAAATCCTCAGAGCCACCTTTTGTCTCCATTTCTACCATTTGACCATCACACCCTCAATTCCACAATAATGGGAAGAAACTATAAGCAAGCACTCTGCTCCTATTCACATAGAAATTGTATTCTCAAAGTTGTCTGACCAGAAGAAAGGAGAAAGCAGCCAAGTGTCAAGAGAAATTCAATTGCAGATCCCAAACCCTCCAGTCTGGAAGAGCCTGTTGGAAACCTGCACCAAGAGGCTATGAAATCAAAGCGTGCTAGTGACTAAGGGCAATTAACAGGACCTACGGGAGACAACTATGTTATAGATGGGGTGGAGGGGTGTGGAGAAGAAGGACAAAATTCAAGTCAAGATCTGGGAGAGTAAAAAAGAATGCTATGCTGTGTCAAACAAGAGTTCAGAAGGTATCCCAACAATATCTTGTCCTTTCTTGCTGAAAATAAAATAATTTCCATTTTTCTTTTACCACTCCCCCAATGACTAAAATGGTCCAGATTCCATGGGACAGCAAGATGAGAAGATCTACTAACAAGACACCTCTTCCTTCCCTTTCCCTTTCCTTTCCCCTTCCTCCAAGGTCCCTGGGCTCCCCAAACTCCATGGAATGGACTGGGGTGGGGGAGGATCACCATTGGGCCACTTCACCTTCTTGGTCTTCTTTTGTCTCTTCTCCCAACCCAACCCCCGTAGCTCCCATCAGGTAGTGGGCCTGACCATGCCATGCTACTTGGATGAGCTCCAAGTCACCAGCTGCAAGCCTTCCAGTGAGATGAAAAACTACCACACCTTACCATTTGGCCTTTCATTGCATTCTAAAGTCCTCCTGGCCTTACTGGCATGCTCTCCACACTCCTGAGTACCTTCATTTCACCTGTAAGTGCACTCTATATACCACTGGCCTTGCTATCCACCCTGCAGTTTTACTCTTAGGATTTCAGGGCCTTTCTATGCACCCTGTTTCTTGCATCGTTTATATTTCTAGTCTCTCCCAATTAAAGTGTGAGTTCCTTGAGAGCAAAGACTGTCCAATTTTTTTCTATTCCTATCCTAGAGCTTATCATGAGCTAGCATAAGTTCTGAAGAGATAGTTTTTCGTTAATTCATTCATTCATTCATCCTGTAGCAACATCACTACAAAACTGGATCAGGAATGTACAACACAAAGGGCAGTAGTGGGTGTCAGTGAGGTGATGGTTTGACTTAATGCAACTTTTCTTCTCCAGAGAGTGATCTTTTATAGCAGCAGTGGGTTGGTTCATTCCATCATTGTTGCTGTGGGCCTAGACAAGGCCCTCCAACAAAATTGGCTTCCAAGCCCTGTATGTCTGCACATTTCTCATAGCTCCTTAGGGAAAGAACTGAGACCCAGCTGTCTATGAAAGCACACTCAATTCAGCACTTACAGAAACAATCTTCTAAGTTTATGTGTCCCCTTCCAATTTCTACCAGCCCAAATCTGCCATTTACTACTGGTGTACCTTGAGTATGTAATCAATCTCTCTCAACCTTGATTTCCTCATTTGTAAAATGAGAATTAGATTTAGGGTCCCTTCCAGCTCTAAATCCTATGATGTATGGCTTTTGATTTTTTAAAATACCAACTGGTTCACTCTTAGCTTTGGTCCTTGACCTCAGTGTCTATTCCCAAGTCTGATTTCCTACCTGTTTAGCATTTCTCTGTTTACCAACCATAATTCTAGGCATCCTAAACATGACTGTGCCTGACTCTCCCCACTAGTCATCTTCCCACAAGACAGACCTGTTTCACCCTCATTCATTATATCCCTATCAGGTCTATTCACTGAATATTCCTCCTTAGACTCCTTAGACTAAAGGGGTCAAGGTCTCCCATTGTATCCTGGGCATCTCCAGTCATCCAGATGAATATCTAGTCACTCGATCCAGATGACTCAGGAGGAAAAAGTGAGGCTGGTGACCTTGCACAGCCCTCCTTCACTCTAAACAAAGTCAAGTGCAAGTCATGTCATCATTTCTCTGATGGCCTGCTCCTCTTTGAGAACAAAGGATGAACACAACCTGTGAGTAGACTCAGCTGCCTGAAGAGGGACCCAGCTAGCTGGGTAGCTCTCCTATCTATCTCCCCATCACCCTTCTCTTCTCCAAAGGAAGGTAAATTTGAATGGCCAGAGGATGCTCAGTTAACTTGGGGTTTACTTCCTTTCCAAAAACCTTAAATCCATTGCACTCTGAAACCCACATATTAGATAACAATATGTCCCTGTCCAAGTTCCACTTAAAGGCTATTTTCTGGACCCCCCTGGTTTAAGAGTGATTATCAGTAGTGACTGTTGCTCTTTCTCTCCAGTTTGATTTAGTTATTTTCCTTTGGCTCATTAAAAGGGCCATCCCCTGACTACTTCTTAAATAGGCCTATTCATTGAATGGGCATTACCTCACCCTAAGTGAATACCTGAATAGGCTTTAGACTAAAGGGGTCAAGGTCTTCCATTGCATCCTGGGCATCTCCAGTCATCCAGATGAATATCTAGTCACTCGATCCAGATGGCTCAGGAGGAGAAAGTGAGGCTGGTGACCTTGCACAGCCTTCCTTCACTCAAAAACAAAGTCAAGTACAAGTCATGTTATCATTTCTCTGATGTCATGGTCTTCTTTGAGAACAAAGGACCAACACAAAAACAACACAATACTTTAGTGTCTAAGAATCAGTAGTAGAATGGGCTTCCTCAGATGACAGCTGTTTCCCAGCTTCTTAGACGGCTTAAAAAAAATGGATGAGTGATCACTTGTATGGTGTATATGAAAGAAATAATTATTAATAATCAATTACTACTACAGGAGGGATCCAGATTTCTCTATTTCCTCATTCAAAGCCCACTCCTTGTGAAGGACATTGCCAATAGTTGAGATTGCTCAACTCCTCTGGGTATATTCTTCTGGATCTTGGATAGAAGACCTGACAAAGAGAATCTCATCTAGGTGAAATTCTTGCCCTACCATTGTTCATGGTTCATTGACTGGATAGAGATGGACTCCTTTGTCCAGATAGCAGAGCCCCATCTCATCCTCAGGAGGAGCTGAAGGCTTTCTGCTCACCTTCTCATCCACCCCCTCATTTATTGTTAACCAATCAGAGTTGGTTTCTACCCTCAGGTACACTCTTTTTTAAGCATTTAATGTTCCCCAAGGTTCATCTTTGGTTTATGAGAGAAAGCCAAAGACCTTCATTTTATTATTTCCTAGCCATAATTAATATGATTGATTATTAATTGCCCAGGAATTGTGTCTTTTGGACTTCTCATTTGTCATATAGTAGAAGTTTTTCTTGATGATGATGAAAATAACTAGCATTTATATAGCACCTACTATGTGCTAGGCACTGTCCTAAGCACTTCACAAATGTTATTTCATTTTATTGATTTGTTAAGGCATGTAATACAGTAGATGACCTTCTGGAGCCCAACCTCAGCTCCTTCTTGGGAGGGTACAAGAGACTTCATGTGTACTCTGTGTAGAAAATGGTTTCCATATTCTGAAATGAACTGTGCTCCTCCTGGTATTGTCCCATCTATCCTTTGACTCATTCTCCTCCAATGATTACTTGTGGTATTAACCACACCTTAAACACAGGTTAATTCTCCATGTACTAGAAGCAATTATTTTGTATTGACTGATTCAGAGAAAAAATGATGATATAGACCCCATTCACAAAAAATATGCATACCAAGTGAGTAATTAACAAAGTTGCACACTAATCAATAGTCTAATTTCTTTTCTACAGTAGTTTCTTGGCATATAGGTCCAGGGTTCTTGCTTTTATGGTTGAGTTAGCAATAATATACCCTTTTCAGCTACTTTAAATCTCCTTCCAATGGCCCCAGTTCTCTTCTTACTTTGGGCTCAGATAGGAGTCCTTTTGCCTTATTTTGCTTGGAATTAGGACCTTGCCTGGGTATCTTGCCTTGCCCCTTACTTCCTGTTCATCAGCTCCAAACCACATGGTCAGACAGGTAGAAATCCTCCATTTCTACTTTCCAGATGTCATTTGTCTTGTCCTTTCTCATTAGAATGTAAGTTTCTTGAGGGAAACCTACCACAACCCAGAAAGTTTTATGAGTTGCTGAGTTAATTAGTATCCTGAGCTACTATGTGCAAGACCCTGTACTTAGTGCTGAGTTCATTACAGAGTGCTAAAGCTAAGTTTATTACAATAGTATCTCACCTACTAACTCATCTCAGAGGTGGATCCTCTCTAGGCAGATTATATGTTGAGCGTAACTTCATGAAACAGTCAGGGATGAGCAAGTCTCCAGTATGACTTTATTACTGCAGAGCTACTCCAGGAAATTCACTGCAGCAAATAAATATGGCCACAAAAAGAGTATGATAAGACAATGAAGAATTCAAAGGAGATGAAATCGCTAATTGAACTATAGCACCCCAAGGTTTGATAAAGAAACTCAAAGCATCCATCCAGTTAGGTGACTTAATTTTTTTCATTTTTTTCAATTAAACATTTATTTTCTCTCCCACTCAGTAGAAAAAAGAAAGTTCTTTTGGCAAATGTACCTAGTCAAGCAAAACAAATTTCCCAAAAAAGCTATGTCTCATGCTCCATCCTGGGTCGTTCCCTTGTCTGTCAGGAGTTGGGTAGCATTCTTTTTTTTAACCAGTCCTCTGTAATTAAGGTTGCTCATTGATTTGATCAGAGTTCTTTTTCTTTACTGAGCTGTAGTATTTTAGAAACTATTCTCGCAGTTCTTTTCACTTGTTCTGCATCAGTTAGTACAGCCCTTACCAGTTCCTAGTTTTTCTATGAAACTATCCCTTTCATCCATTTCTTGAGGCAAAATAGTATTTTATTAGACCCATGTCACATAATTTGTTTAGCCATTCCACAACGGATAGGCATTCTCTTAGTTTCCAGTTGTTAAACATTACAAAAAGAGCTACCATAAATATTTTTGTACATACAGAAACTTTCCATCTTTCTTTGATCTCTTTGAGGTACTGGCAGGGCCTTCACCAATAGTCTTGTCTTGGGACTCCAATGACTCTGGAGGAGAGATGACTTTTTGCATTTCTGCCTCATTTAAGTTCAATTCAAGAGCAAGACAAGATATTAACCCCATAATGTCATTGGTCCTCTTCCAGAATGAAGGATAAACAACTACAACCTGAGGTATTGGCCGAGTAATAGTATTGCAAGGTCAAAGGGTATTCATAGTTTAGTAGCTTCAGAGACATAGATCCAAAGCTTTTGAGAATGGTTAGACTAATTCATCCTCCCACCAAGTGTGCCTCTTTGCCCATAGCCTTTGTTATTTGTCATTTTTTTTCTTTTGTCCATTTTGCCAATATGATGGAATATAAGTGCAGAATCTCAGAGTTGCATTAATTTGCATTTCTCTATTGCAGTTCTTAACCTAGGATACATGAACTTATTATTGTTGCTGTTATTTAATATTCTGTTAATTGCTTTTCAATTTAATTGGTTTCCTTCACAATCCTATGGGTTTTATTTTAAACATTTAAAAACATTGTTTTGAGAAGAGGTCCACAGACTTTTATTATGCTGCCAAAGTGATCCCTGATGCAAAAAAGCTTAAGGACACTTGCTGTAGGCATTTTGATTTTATAAGCTCACCAAGATTTCCCTCACTGTTTTCTGGCAGAAGGTGGAATTTTAAGTAAATCTCGAAGGAAAGCAGAGCAGCAGGAGGTAGTGCTAAATTTGGAATCAAAAACCCCAGGTTCCAATCACTTACTACCCGTCTGATATTGGTTAATATCTCTGGGTTTCAGGGTCATCATTCATAAAATAAGAGGGCCAGAACAGATGATTTCTTAGGCCCCCTCTTTCTGGAACCCTATCATTTCTTTGATTCCTATGTCATTAGTGTCCCTAAATTCCCACAATACTTAGTTCTTTGATTAAGGCATTGAAGGCTCCTGTTAAAATACTTAGGAGCAAACATCAAACTATCACTAGTCAACAACAAGTAAGAGAAATGATTATTAATAACCAATAATTTGGGGAGATTCAGAGATCCCTTCTTTTAAAGTCTTGATATAAAAAATAAAAAGTTCAGTCTCTTGAAGGACATTACTGATAATGGGATTGAATTAACTCTCCTCAATCTAGGTCAGACTCGCCCTACCTGACAAAAAATTTAATCTACGGTAGTTTGAGTGGGGATAAATTCTTTGATTAGATTGCCCAAGGCTGGAGGGTGGTCTGGGTATAGAGATAAGACTGCCCAAGGGTGATATGATGTCACTCTCCACCCCTCATTTTAATATAGTTCACTTACCATTATGCTAACCAAACACAGTTAACCAAACTCAATGTAGCTTCTGAAGCTGAGATGCAACAAAGTATGAATCAATTCTCCGCTACACCAAGAAAACACAGGTGCTCCATCAGCCACCACCACACCATCCATATGTGGAACCATCAGTTACAACAAATGGAGAAGTTTTGAAAGCTGTGGATAGGTTCACTTGTCTTGGCAGTGTACTTTCCAGGGATGTACACATTGACAAAGAGGTCCATGCACACATTGCCAGAGCTAGCTTAGTGTTTGGGAGGTTCCAAAGGAAAATATGGGAGAGAAGAGGTATTAGACTGACTACCAAACTGAAGGTCTATGGAGCCGTTGTGCAGACCTCATTGTTGTATACCTGTGAAACATGAACAGTCTATCAGTGCCATGCCAGGAAACTGAATTGCTTCCATTTGAACTGTCTTAGGAAGATTCTGAGGATCACCTGGCATGATAAGGTACCAGACACTGAAGTCCTTACTTGAGCTAAACTGCCAAGCATTCAAACTATGCTTCAGAGAGCTCAACTCTGGGGGGGCTGGCCACGTTGTTCGAATGCAAAATGTACACTTGCCAAAAAGACTATTTTGCAGAGGACTCACATGGGGCAGGCGATCACATGGGGGTTGGAAGAAGAGATACAAGGACATTCTCAAGATCTCTCTTAAGAACTCTGGAATTGATGGTGTAACATGGGAGACTCTGGCCCAGGACCTGTGGCATGTCCACATCAGAGAAGGTGCTGTGCCCTCTGAACAAGCAGAATCGAAGCAGTTCAAAGGAAATGCCAGATACGCAAATTTAGAGTATCCACCCCAAATGTTCACAGGGACTATTTGTGCCTGATCTGTGGCGGAGCATTCTGAGCTCATATTGGTTTGATCAGCCATAGTCAGACACTGAGACTTAATTCTGGCATGGTGATGTCATTTTATTCCTCCTCAAGAATGAAGGACAACAACCAATTACCAAACAGAGTAGATTGCCACTCCTCTAGTGAAGAAAATGTAAACCCTGAGCCCACCACCAATGATTGTCGTTGGTCTAAGAGAGAACCAAATCCTATTATTAATAACATGCTGGCCTTCTTAATAAAATGATTAAATTACCCAGAAACTATGTCTCTCAAACCTTTTTAATTGTCGCACATGTTAGTATGAAATAGTTTGGAAGAGCATTCAAGAAATTAGAATGAATGGTTTTAAAATCAGAGGAAAGAATTTAAATTAAAGAAGCTTTGCCAGGAGAGCAGGCCAGAGTAAAGTGTCCAAAGATTCTTGAGGGCATTGGGCATATCAGAAAAGGGTAACAAAGAGTAAGGATGATACAGAAAAGGGGAGATGAAATGATACCCAAGAAAAACAATCATTTTGCCAAGGTAGAATTCATAGATATAGGGAACAAAGGGACCTGAAAGGCCATCTAGTCTAATCCTTTCATTTTACAAACCTGAAGCTCAATGAGGCTATGAGATTTTCCCAAGGTAACACAAGTATTAAGAGAAGGATTTTCTCAGCCTGGCTAACAGTAAAGTCCCTTTAGTGTTAATGTACAGCAGAAAGTCTTCAGTCTTCTTGACTATTAAAAATCCATGAGCCCCAAAATACCAGCTCACCTATATATAGCCTCTCACCACTGATAGCATTGCCCCCAGGCTATCTATTCTCACTTTCATTCCTCTAGCAAGCAAGGGAATGGAATGCTTTTTTCTGAATTGTTACAGGTATCCTGAATTCCCAGACTGTTCACATACTAAGTGCCACCCAGAGCTCAGATTTGGGAGGTGGCCTCCAGGACCATAAATTATTCAATAAGCTCCTATCAACAACTGAAAAGATCATTTATTCCACCCCCTCCCCCTCCTGAACCAAGCTATTTTAGGACCTTTTCACAAGTGCCTTTGTCTTTTAAAATGAACTTTTATACTTAGAGTAAAGCACTGAGGATAAATACAAGTTTCTGTCATCAAATGGATTCCTAGAGATAGGATCTAAGTTTGTTGAGTAAAGTAAATGATGAATTGTTCTGACATTCACTTGTGGACCTAGTAGGGGGAATGGGAGAGGAGGGGGAAAGGGAAGCTATGAATTAGGAAAAATCAGCCAGAAACACTAGCTGAGGCCTCAGGGTCTGTTGAACACCAAATTCCAAAATCTATTCTTAGGTAAATCAGAACTCATTTTTTTTTTTTATCAAATTCCTCATAGAAGGTCTCTGCAAAAGTCTTGATGCAGTTTTAATTTTAAAACTCAAGTTTGAGGACATCTAGTATAGTAATGTTGTTTGTCAAATGGTCCCTTCCATACTTTTTGGGATATTCTTGTGAGTTGCTGATGAGTCCCAGTGAGCATCCTATTTCTTCCACATTTGGCGTTTTAGAAAAGGTCCAGTGTAGAAAAAATTCCTTCAGGAATGGATCAAGGACTAGCTTTCTGTCCCCTTTCCAGGTTGAGAAAGGAGCCCTAGAGCAGAAAGCTTAGATACTAGTTCAGAACCAAACATTTCCTACCCCAGGGCTGGGTCAAGGAATCTTTAATTTTGATTAAGGATCCCACTGAGGTCTTGAAGAATGTGGAGTCACTCACTCAATGAGCATATTTTGTTTTTCTGTAGATACATGAGAATAAATGATATCACTGACTTAAACATATCCTCCCCTTTTTATTCCCATCCCCCACCCCACCCCTGCAAGTTTGAAAGTTGGATGTCAGAGAAGAAGAGGGAGTGAAACTGAGAACAAGACCTAAGTCTTTGTAGTATTCATAGAAGGCTAGGGTATGACTTAAAAGACCATTAATAAACTTTGCTATTTCCTTTGGTGGCTAAATACCAGCAAGGGAAATGGATTGATTAGTGGGGCAGAATCATGACTGAAAGAGTCAGATGGAATTCATTGATGTGAACAGATACAAGGTCAAGTTTGATGCTAGGCCATGCCAGGGACGACAGTCTGGGGAAGCAAGACAGGAATCCAAGTCTATATGGATAGTCAGAAAATTTCAGAAATCATAACCAACATTCAGGCAGGAGGAATCAAAGAGAAGAAGCCTATAATCTAATACCACATTGTCCAAGGTCACTTAAGAGCCTTTTCAGGTATAAGTGAGACTAGTTGGCCTAGATATAAGCTTAGTTGGTAAGAGACATTGCCTGACTGGAGTTGGCTTCATAGATTTTGTTTTGTTTTTCCAAACTCAAAACCTACCTGTTCAGATACTTCAGTGGTACTGCAGGGGTAAAATCAGATCGACATAACATCTCATCTCTCCCAACACACACTCCAGAAGGACAACATAAAGGGAAGATGACCAAGGGCAAACAGAGTGGTCACTGCTGCTCTGTACCTCCTAGACTACTAAACTGTATCCCACAAAATGCCCATTAATAGTAATATACTCCCTACTCTTCCCAAATTCTAAAACCTTTGCATACCTCAGTAGAAACATGAAATTGATTTTTGCAACTATTGATCCAATAGCAGTAAAAGCAAAAAGAACAGGATTCTTTTTCATAACACATGTGACATGACCTACATTAACTTGGAACTTCCCAGCCCCCAGTATTGAAATCTCCTGACAACTTTTTAGTGGTATACTGGTAGATGTTTGACAACTGGCTCTCAAAAAAAAATGTATGTAGGGCACACTTTTAAAGTTTATTCTGCATCACTAACATTTTCTCCATCACTTTCTTAATCAACCAAACAATAAATCAAGCTCTGACTCGTTGTGCTTGCTGATTTCTGGAGTTTAAGTGCTCACACAGGACATATAAACAATCAGGTCACCAGAACTGGCCACTTCATCCAGGGAAATGAGGCTGGCAATGATGTTTGGGTTTTTTTTCCTCAAAATTTTACTGTGGTTTATCTGTTCTTATGTTGCCTACATCTGCCTATACTTCTGGAAATACCCCAAGTTGTACCAGCTATTGAGCTCACAGCAACAACATATTGTCACGTATCTTCCTGAATGTTTTCCCATGGTTCATTGTGGGAAGATATAGCACAAAAGAGGGGTGGTAGCCCCTTGAGGGGGAACAAATGTATACAACAGAATGTGTATCCTTTCTTGTAGGTAAACGAGTACCTTGGGGACTCAGTAAAGCTAGATAATGGTGGCAGCTAGAACCCCCCAAGGGAATGATCAACCCAAGTCCTAAGATTATTGCTGTAAATAAAAATAATACTCTTACAGGTGAATTCTTGTTGTATTAATAACGATTTCAGCCATCTATCCATATAGTAGCATCACATTTGACCATTCTCAGACATCCAAATATTTCTAGAGAAAGTCACAGAATTAGTTGGACTGATTCTGCTATAAATACAAACCACCTAATATCAGATATTTCATACTGTTCCATCTTTTTTTCTTGTATCTACCTCTCCCTTCTCTCTGTAACTGCTCTCCATAGCCATTTTTAGATGTTTCTTAAGTCCTTATCTGTGTAACCTTGTCCAAGTCTCTAAGCTTTTCTGGGACTCAGTTTTCTTATCTGTAAAATGGGGGGTAGAGCTAAAATGGCAGAGTAAAAGCAGGGACTTTCTTGAGCTCTCCCCCAAAATCCTCCAAATACCTGTAAAAATGATGTTAAAGGTTTCAGAGCCCACAAAATGACAAAGTGAAACAAGTCTCCAGTCCAAGACAAACTGGAGGGTCAAGAGAAGGAGTATATCGCACTGCACTGGGAGCAGATCACAGTCTGGCATGGGCCCAGACACAACCAGAGAAGGCGTTAGGGGACTGAATCGCTGGCAGCTGTGGCAGTTTCCATACTTCTCACTCCATAAATGCCAAAGGACAGTGGAAAAATTCTATGTGACCTAGGTAAAAGAAGAGCATGATCTGGCTGGGGTCTGGCCTCAGCTCCAGGTAGCAGTGCTGGTGGGAACAGCAGTAGAAGAGGCAGCAGCTGCTTCTGGAGCTCTGGGCCCACAGACAGTGGGGGACAGAGGGGCTCATACAAAGCCCCAGAAGCCAAGGACAGTACATCCACCCACACCCACATCCCCACTAGAAGCAGAGTCCTACCTTGACAAAAAGTTAGAAAGTCAAGTATTTGGCTGGGAAGATGAACAACCATCATAAAAAAAACCCCAAAAAACTCAGGCTATTGAATCTTACTTGATGACAAAGAAAATCAAAATATACAACCAGAAGAAGACAACAAAGTCAAAGCTTCTACATCAAAAGCCTCCAAGAAAAATATGAATTGGTCAAAGGCCATGGAAGAGCTCAAAAAGGATTTTTGAAAAGCAAGTAAGAGAAGTAGAGCAAAAACATGGGAAGAGAAATGAGAGTGATGCAAGAAAATCATGAAAAATGAGTCAACAGAGACCCAAAAAAATACTAAAGAAAATAGCACCTTTACAAATAGACTAACCCAAATGGCAAAAGAAGTCCAAAAAATCAATGAGGAGAAGAATGTCTTAAAAAGCAGAATTGGCCAAATGGAAAAGGAAGTCCAAAAAACTCACTGAAGATAATTATTCCTTAAAAATTAGAATAATATTCAAGAAGTCAAAGGAACTAGGATTAAAATCAAGCATCACCTACCCAGCAAAACTGAATATAATACTTCAGGGGAATAAATGGTCTTTCAGTGAAATAGAGGACTTTTAAGCATTCTTGATGAAGAGACCAGAGCTGAAAGAAAATTGACTTTCAAATACAAAAATCAAGAGAATCATGAAAAGGTAAACAGGAAAGAAAAACCATAAGGGACTTACTAAATTTGAACTGTTTACATTCCTATGTAGAAAGACAATATTTGTAACTCTTGAAACTTTTTTCAGTATCTGGGTAGCTGGTGGGATTATACACACACACACACACACACACACACACACACACACACAGACACACTCACATACGCAGACAGAGAGACAGAGAGCAAAGGGTGAGTTGAATAGGAAGGGAAAATATCTAAAAAAAATAAAATTAAGGGGTGAGAGAGGAATGTATTGAGAGGAGAAAGGGAGAAATGGAATGGGGCAAATTTTCTCATAAAAGATGCAAGAAAAAGACTTTTCAATGGAGAGAAAAGGTGGGGAGGTGAAAGGGAAAATGTGAAGCTTACTCTCATCACATTTGGCTCAAGGAAGGAATAAAATGCACACTCATTTTGGTATGAAAACCTATCTTACAATACAGAAAAGTGGTGGAGAAGGGGATAAGCAGGGTGGGGAGAATGATGGAAGGGAGGGCAATGGGAGGAGGGAGCAATTAGAAGTCAACACTCTTATGGTGGGACAAGGTCAAAAGAGAGAATAGAAGAAATGGGGGGCAGGATAGGATAGAGGGAAATATAGTCAGTCTTACACAACATGATTGTTATGGAAGTCATTTGCAAAACTACACATATATAGCTTATATTGAATTACTTGCCTTCTCAATAGGGATGGGTGGGGAGGGAGGAAGGAAGAGAAGTTGGAACTCAAAGTTTTAGGAACAACTGTTGAGTATTGTTCTTGTATACAACTAGGAAAAAAGAAATACAGGTAATGGGGTACAGAAATTTATCTTGCCCCACAAGACAAGAGAGGAGATGGGGATGAGGGAAGGAAGGGATGTTAGAAGGGAGGGAAGATTGGTGGTAGGGGTAATTAGAATACTCAGAGTTTTGGGGTGAGGGAAGGGAGAGATGAGGAGAAAATTTGGAACTCAAAATTTTGTGGAAATGAATGTTGAAAATTTAAAATAAATAAATAAATTTAAAAAACAAAAAAAGAATTAGAATAGAGCCAATTGAAGCTAATGACTTTATGAGAAATCAAGAAATTATAACGCAAAACCAAAAGAATGAAAAAGTAGGAGACAACGTGAAATATCTCATGGGAAAAATTACTAACATGGAAAAAAGATACAGGTGAGATAATTTTAAAATTATTGGTCTACCTGAAAGCTATGATCAAAATAAAGAGCCTAGACATAATCTTTCAAGAAGTTATTAAGGAAAACTGTCCTGATGTTATAAAACCAGAGGGTAAAAGAGAAATTGAAAGAATCCACCAATCACCTCTTGAAAGAGATCCCAACAGGGAAATTACTAGGAATATTGTAACCAAATTCCAGACTTCCCAGGTCAAGGAGAAAATATTGCTAGCAGTTAGAAAGAAACTATTGTTTCCACAATACTCAAGAATTGTGTAAATACAGTCAAATACAAGATTTAGCAGCTTCTACATTAAGGGATCAAAAAGCTTAGAATATGATATTCCAGAGGTCAGAGGAGTTGGGATTAAAATTGAAAATCACTTACCCGGAAAAACTGAATATAATAATTAAAGGGAAAAAATGGACATTCAATGAAATAGAAGACTTTCAAGTATTCTTAATGAAAAGACCAGAGCTGAATAGAAAATTTGACTTTCAAATACAAGAATCAAGAGAAGCATGAAAAGGTAAACAGGAAAGAGAAACCAAAAGGGACTTATTAGAGTTGAACTGTTTACATTCCTACATAGAAAGGTGATATTTGAAATTCATGAGATCTTTCTCAGTATTAGGGTAATTGGAGGAGATAGATAGATAGATAGATGGATGGATGACAGATAGATAGAGGGCAAAGGGTGAGTTGAATATGAATGGATGATACTTAAAAAATAAAATTAAGGGATGAAAGAGGAATATATTGAGAGGAGAAAGGGAGAGATAAAATGCAGTAAATTATCTCTCATAAAAGGGGCAAGAAAAGTTTTCACAATGGAGGGGAAGGGGGAGAGGCAAGAGGGAATGAGTAAACCTTACTCTCATTAGATATACAATCAATTGGATATCTTACCCTACAGAAAAGTAAGGGAAAGGGAGATAATGGGGGGGGCGTGGAATAGAAGAGAGGCTAGATTGGGGAGGGAAGTAGTCAGAAGCAAACATTTTTGAAAAAGGGACAGGGTCAAAAGAGAAAATAGAATAAGTGGTGGGCAGGATGGGATGAAGACAAATATAGTTAGTCTTTCATAACATGACTATTATAGAAGTGTTTTGCATAACTGCACATGTATAACCTATATTGAATTGTTTACCTTCTCAGTGAGGGGAGGTGGGGAGAGAAGAAGGGAGAGAATTTAGAACTCAAAATTCTAAAAACAAATGTTAAAAATTGTTTTTACATGCAAATGGGAAATAACATAAACAGGCAATGGGGCATAGAAATCTATCAGACTCTAACAAGAAAGTAAGGGAGAAGGGAATAAAAAAGGGAGTGATAAAAAGGAGGGCAAACTGGGGGAAGGAGTAATCAGAATGCATGCCATCTCAGGGTGGAGATGAGGAAAGACAGGGAGAAAATTTGGAGCTCAAAATCTTATGGAAATGAATGCTGAAAACTAAAAACTAATAAATATAAAATGGACCAGATGACTTCCAAGTCACCTCCAACTCTAAATCTATGGTCCTATGAGTCTATAACTTATCCCCATACTCACCCCATACACTTCCAGCAAATGACTTTGTTTCCTACTTTACTAAGAACTACTGAGTTTCCCACAGAATTTCTCCAGGGAATCTGTTAGCAAGAGAAATAAGATTGGAGGATCTCATTTCCAGCAGGTTTAGAGAATGCTGAGAATTTTGCATTAAGCATAAAGAGGCAGAAGCAAAAGCCTTCTCACTCTTCTGGTTGCTAGGGAGAATGAAGTATTCCTCAAACAAAGAACCAGTTTCAAAGTGAAAAACAAAGGAGAAAAAAAGACTTGAAGAAGCAAAGGGAAAACTTGACCCATGACAAGATGGTGTTGACATAGAGGGAAAGGAAATAAAAATGGTCTCAGGGCACTTGAAGCTAGGTAAAGATGTGTCTCTTTCTAAAGAGAAGGCCCTTATAAGGAGAAAGAAGCTGCTTCTCTTCGGAGATGATGTGGATCTAAGTCAAAAGGTAAGAGATCTTCCAAGAAGGATCAGAGAAGAGGACAAAGGCATAGGCACACTGATGACCTCCTGCTAAGGACTATTAGAGTAGCTTTTTGCTGACCTTGATGACATCAATAGAAATATCTATTATCATTCTAAAACCTGTCTGACCTCTCCAAATTCATTAATCCAGATGACCACTACTCACTTCTAGTGATTTGCATAAATACAGATGATACTGCCAAAAGGAATCTGGAAAACATAGCTAAAAAATTATAAAGAGCTTATGGAGACAGGCAGTATTTTCATCACTGGTGCCAGTTGAAGACATAAGTATCAGAAAGGAAAGGAAAATGTCAGAAGCAAACAAATGGTTAAGAAAATTTAGTCTTAGAATGGGATTTGTATTTCCAGTACAGCTTAAAAGAATAGAATGATGAGCTTCTAGTGATGTATGGAAAACACTGAGAAAGAGCTGTTAAGAGTGTAATTGCCTCAAGTCTTGCAAATATAATCAAAAGGGTTTTCAATTTTAAAGGAAGGGGGAAAGAGAACATTACCTATGCATATCTACCAAGCTGAGTATCATAGAGAGTCGCTTCAATGTAGAAGAGATGCCAAGAAAAACACCAGAGACAAAGGTCCAAGAAAGAAGGCAGCAATAAAATCCATGACCTCAGATACAAATGCAAAAATACACAAATGCACAACTAGGTGGTGCAGTGTCTAGAGCACAGGGCCTGGAATCAAGATTCAAAACCAGCCTCAGATTGGTTGGTTGCTTGGTTGTTGTCCTTCATTCTCAAAGAGGATCAAAATGACTTCACCATGATAAATTCAAGTTTCGATGTGTCCAATTGTGGCAGATCAAACCAATACAAGCTCATAATGCTCTACCACAGGTTGGGCACAGATAGTCCATGTGAACATTTCAGGTGGAACTCCAAATTTGTGCATCCTATGTTTACTTTGTGCTGTCTCAATTCTGCTTTGCTCATAGAGCACAGTACCCTATCTGATGTGGGGACGCCATGCTGAGTGGTCCTGTGTCAGTATCTCCCATGTTGCATAGTCAAATCCAAAGTTCTTGAGAGAAACCTTGACAGTGTCCTTGTATCACACTTACTAGCTATGTAACCCTGGATAAGTCACTTAACCTTGCTTGCCTCAGTTTCCTCATCTGTAAAATGAGCTAGAAAAAGAAATGGCAAACCACTCCAGTATCTTTGTCAAGGAAACTCCAAATGGGTCATGAAGAGTTGGACACAACCAAACAACAACAAATAGATCATAAACAAGGTGATCCTAATACAGAGTCAGCAATGACCTCATAAGTATTGTTGAGATTTGGTGGGATGAAACTTATGTCTAAAAGGCATAAAAAGTAATAATTAAAAAGACATTAAAAAATAATAGTCTATAAAAGTGGAACTGTATTTATGAAAATATACTCACTGAGGAAATACATGAACCAAGGGGAGGAAGTATAGTAGAAAGCATTCAACAAGGACAATAGCTAGCATTTATATTACACTCCAACTTTAAGGTTTGCAAAGTGCACTACAAATATTACCTAATTTTATTCTCAGAATAACCCTGGGAGATGGATAACACTATTATTTCCATTTTACTGATGAGAAAAATAAGGCAAACAGCTTAAACGACTTGCCAGAGTAAATATCTGAGGCTAGAGGTAAATTCAGGCCTTCTTTCATCAACTGCACCACCTGGCTGTATTTGGGTAAAGATTGACAGAAGTGATATTATCTTTAGAATACATCATAGTTCCATCTGGAAGGAGAAAGGAAATAGCTGAGGAATTTGAGAAATAAATCCAGAATTTGTTTTGGATGCTTAATGTAATAGTGATAAGGGATCCAGATATTTGCTGAACTGTTCTTTCTCACATGTTCTTCTCCTCTTCTCATATTCCTCTCCTCCTTCCATCTCCCTCTTTTCCTTTTATCTCCCTCCCCTCTATTCTTCTTCCTCTTTCCACCCCCTCTCATCCACCTCCCCATCCCTGCCTTAAAGTAGAATTCCTAGGAACCATTTTTAATTTGCCTTAATTACAATTTCATCCTTGAGAAGGTAGAATATCCAACAAGGAAAAATTCCATTCCAAATTTGATTATCCCAAACAAGGAGATCCTGGATGCTGGGGTGGAAATGATGGAAACATTCTGGCAATAAAAATACTACAACTTGAAATCTGTGACAGAATAGGTGGGTAAAGTCAGGCACCCACGGACACATACTCTAGATTTTAAGAGTGTTTTTTCAAAGGGTTCAAACAAAAGATATATAGGATTCCATGAACTAAAATTCTTCATGGGCATTCAGTACAGGATGGATTGAATACATGAATAAAATTCTGAGAACACAAAAAGAAATTATTACTAAGAGGAAAGAAAAAAAAACCTATTGCCTGAAGAGGATGATATGATTGGACCAGGGACTGCTCAGTTCTCTTATATGCATCTTCTTTCCCATTAAGAATATAAGCTCTTGAGGCAGAAACTATCTCAATTTTTTATTTGTATTCTGTAGTACTAAGCAAATTAACCACATGTAATAAGTGCTTAATAAGTGTTTATTTATTTATTTATTCATCCATTCAGCCAAATTAGATTTCTTAAAGAAAAAGATTGTATACACACACATGTGTGTCCACAACTTTTCTTCAAGACAGATAATGAACAATTAATACAAAAGTGTGGCTCTGAGATGGAGAACATTATAAAATGCACAATGGATAATTTTGATTACATTAAATTTAAAAGGGCTTGCAAAAACAAACCAGTGAAATCAAGATTAGAAGGAAAGCAGAAAGCTGGAAAACAATTTTTATAACCAGTGTTTCTGATAAAGGTGTCATTTTCCAAGCAGATAGAGAACTGAATCAAACTTATAAGAATACAAGTCATTCCCCAACTGATAAATGGTCAAAAGATATGAACAGGCAGTTTTCAGAGGAAGAAATTAAAGCTATCTATACTAATACAAAAAAATGCTCTGAATCACTATTGATTAGAGAAATACAAATTAAAACAATTCTGAGGTTCCACATCATACCTATTGACTAATATGACAGAAAAGGAAAATGATAAATGTTGGAGAAGATGTCAGAAAGTTGAAACACTAATACATTTCTGGTGGAGTTGTGAACTGATCCAACCATTCTGGAAAGCAATTTGGAACTTTGTCCAAAGGACTATAAAACTGTCCATTACCCTTTGATCCAGCAATAACACTACTACGTGTATCCCAAAGAGATCATAAAAAAAGGGAAAAGGACCCACATGTACAAAAATATTTATAGCAGCTCTTTTTGTGGAGGCAAATAAATGAAAATTGTGGGAATGCCCATCAATTGGAGAATGGCTGAACAAGTTGTGGTATATAAATATAATGGAATACTATTGTGCTATAAGAAATGATAAGAAAGTAGATTTCAGAAAAACCTGGAAAGATTTACATGAACTGAAGCTGAGTGAAGTAAGCAGAACCACAAGACTACTGCACACAGTAATGTCAACATTGTGCAGTGATCAACTATAATAGACTTAGCTCTTTTCAGTAATACAATGATCCAGGACAATTCCAAAATTCATAGTGGAAAATGTTATCCACATCCAGAGAAAGAACTATGGAATCTGAACGTAGATTGAAGAATGCTATTTTCAGTTTTTTTGTTTTTTTTCTCTTGTGGTTTTTCCCTTTTGTTCTGATTCTTCTTTCAAAACATGACTAATGTGGAAATAGGTTTAACATGATTACATATATATATATATATATATATATATATATATATGTATATATGAAAACCTATCTCAGATTGCTTGCTATCTTGAGGAGGGGGGTATGAAGTAAGTAAGGAAGAAAAATTGGAATTCAAAATCTTATAAAACTGAATATTGAAAATTATCTTTACATAAAATTGGAAAAAATCCAATATTATCAAGTGCAAAAAAATTAAGTATGTGGACCTGAAATTTTACCTGACAGGATTTCTTAGCATTGGTGCCTATGAATGATTTATATCAACAATGGTAACAAAGATACTATTAATAATAAAAGCTGACATTTACAGTGTTTTAAAGTGTTCAAAAAAAAAGTGTGGCTCTGGCTAGTATCATGCTTCAGTTAATGCAAGCATTACTATGTCTCCCTAAAGTCTTTATGTTTATTTGCTTTGAGATAAAAATATTCTATTATATTCATATATCATAATTTGCTTAACCATTCCCCAAATAAATGGGTTGGAACATTGGGTAGAATCTAATAAGATGAAATTTAATAAAAAAATAAATATGAAGTTTTACACTTGGATTCAAAAAATTAACTTCACAAATGTGAGATGAGGAAGGAAGGGTGGTTAGATAGCAATTTATCTGAAAAAAAAATCTGGGGATTTTATCAGACTACAAGTTCTATTTTGTTGAGTGTAATACGGCAGTCTAAAAAGTGAATCTTAAGTTCAAACAGACTGTGTCCAGGAATAGAGAGGTGATAGCCCCAGTGCACTCTGTCCTACTTAGATCACATATAGAGTACTCCCTTCATTTCTGGATATCTTATCAATGGTTACAGGAACTGGTAATGTTTAGCTTGGAGAAAAGTTAGGAGGAAAAGGGCCACTGTCTTCTGAAGTACTACCATATGGATTAAACTTGTTCCGTTTGGTCCCAGACAACATAACAAGAACAACAGTGGAAGCAGCCAAGTGGCAAATTTAGATTTGATGTCATGGAGAAAAAGAGGCAGTGTATTAGAGTGGACAGAAAGTTGGCCTCTGAGCCAGGAAGATTGTGGTACAAAGCCTGCCTCAGACACATATTGGCTTTATGACCTTGGGCAAATCCTTTAAGCTCTGAGGTGATTCTCTTAGATTCTAAGTTTCAGGGACATTACTAGCCTTCAGTGGTAGAAAGTTCCTCACTGAGAGCACTCTACACCAATGAAATCACAAGCCTAGTCTTTAAAATGGTCTTATTCCTATCCCTTTGCATAATGAAAAAAGTTTATTGACAATCAGAGTTATCCAAAAGTAAATTGCATTAACTTGGGAGATTGTAGGCTTCCCTGCAGTGAAAGACATAAAGTATGGAATGACTACTTCTTCAGAAAATTGTAGGTAAGATTGGTGTTAAGGTGTAAGTTGGATGAGGTGGACCTTGAAGTCCTTTCCAACCGAAATTTTGTGACTCTGAGTTTCTGTAATTATATAAAAATGCAAATCATCTGACCTGATATCCTTCCTCTAGCCTTCAAATTTTCTCTGTTGGTTTCTCCATATTTTATTTTTTAATTTCTGTCTCAGTGGGAAAAAAATAGCTTTCTTCTTTTTCAAAAATAACCTTTCTACCTGTGCCCAATCCATTGTGCCTTCTCTGAGGCACAATGACATTGCTCTATCAGTTATCCTCTCATCTCCTACGTTAGAGGCTCAATATTTTTATTTTAAGTAATCAATTGATAGTCTGGAAAAGCCAATAACCCCTTCTTAGAATGATATTTTAAATGCAGATTTAAATAAAGACATAGGATTACAAAGGGAACCTACTATGTTGAAATACACTTCATGAATATTTTTTTTAAAAAAGTTCAGTTTAAGAATTCCTATCTAACATTTTCACCTTTCCACATGCTCCTTAATTCCCTGGAACCTACAAATATACTTAAACTGAACATTACAATATTCTCTCATATCCAGACAGTCTATTCCTCTTGACTTGCCTAATTCCAGTAATGGAAATATAATTTCTCTTTCATCCCACTCTATGGTCAACCACTGAATCCATCATGGAACCTTAATGATTTCACTTCTCAATGTCTCTCATATTTATCTCCTCCTAGCTTTTTCCAGTGGCTACCTCAACTGGCTTTCATTATCTTTTGTCTGAACCACTCCTTGTTAACTTATCTCCCTTTCTCCAATCTGCCCCCACTCTAATTTATTTTACACACCAATCAATGCAACATGTAATTCTATTTGAGTCATTATCCCATTCAATAATTAAAGCTCACATTCATATAGTCCTTTGAAGTTCATTATTAACAATAATATAGCTCCTTTTTACCTTTGCAAAGCATTTTAAATGCATAATTTCATTTTTTTCTCACAATAACTCTAGATAGTTACTATCATTTACCTTATTTTACAGATAAGGAAACTGAGGTTCAGAGAAATGGAATGACTTACCCATAGGGAGAGTGGATCCTCACAGTGCTGAAGGTGGACTTTAAGCCCATATGTTTCTGACTCTGCCCTGAATGCTCTCCACTATATGATAGACAGATAGGTGATATGGTAGATGAAGGGCTGGACCTAGAGCCAGGAAGACCTGATTTGATATCCAGCAACACATGCTTACAAACTGTATGACTCTGAGCAAATCATTTAACCTCTATTATCCTCAGTTTCCTCAGCTGTAAAATAGAAATAATAACAGCAGCTGCCCCTCAGAATTGCTGTGAGGACAAACTGAGAATACTTGTAAGGGACTAGGCAAATGTTAAAGCTCTAAACAAATGCTAGTTCTTATTGCTGGTTCCTAAATAGCTTTCAGGGAATCATAAATCCTCTTTGGATTGTTACTATCAGCATAAAACTAAATTTCATCTGCCTTCTTACTGAGCCAGGAACCTATGGTGCATCACAACTACTCAGTGCTGATGGAGCCACATTGATAAGTGATAAGGACATGATCCCAGGGAGATGGCCTGAACACTCCCATAGTGTCCTCAACAGACCATCATCAATCAATGCTGAGACCACTGACTGTTTATGTCAGGTTGAAGTCAATCTCTCCTTAACAGAACTTCCAACTGAAGAAGAGGTTTTGAAAGTCATTAGGCTTCTTTCATGTGGCAAACATCTGCTGCTGATTCTATTCCAGTTGAGATTTACAAGGAAGGAGGACCATTGCTCATACCAAAGCTGATTGAAATTTTCCAGGTTATATGGCAAGAAGAGGTTATCCCCAGGAGTTCAAGGATGCCTCCACTATCCATCTCTATAAAGGTAAAGGAAATTCCTGTGACAATCACTGGCGGGGGGCGGAGGGTCTCTCTCTTAGTCATTTGCTGGTAAAATTCTTGCTAGAGTCCTCCTTTGGCTTTGGAAACGGCCAAGAAACAGTCGATATGGTGTTTGCCGCCTGACAACTCCAGGAGAAATGCCAGTAGCAGAACAGAGGTCTGTAACACAACGTTTGTAGAGCTGACCAAGGTCTTTGTCACTATTAGTCATGAGGGCTTATGGAAAATTATGTCAAAATTTGGTTGCCCAGAGAAATTTATCAGTACTGTTCATCAATTTCATAATGGCATGTTTGCCCGGGTTCTGGATAGTGGACAATGCTCTCGTGCCTTCCCAGTCACCAATGGAGTGCAACAGGGCTGTGTGCTTGCTCCCATGCTTTTTAGCATGATGTTTTCAGCCACGTTGTCAAATGCTTTCAATGAGGATAAACAAGGCATCAAGGTCAGCTACTATACAGATCATAAATTCTTCAATTAGAAAGGGCTACAAGCCAAGATCAAAGTGGAGGGAGTGTTGATGCATGATTTTCTGTTTGTAGATGATTGTGCACTCAATGAAGCCTCTGAAGCTGAGATGCAACAAAGTATGGATCAGTTCTCTGTTGCCTGTGCTAATTTTGGTCTAATAATTAACACCAAAAATAACACAGGTGCTCCATCAGCCACCACCACACCATCCATACGTGGAACCATCAATTACAACAAATAGAGAAGTTTTGAATGCTGTGTCTAAGTTCACTTACTTTGGTAGCGTACTTTCCAGAGATGTTACACATTGACGGTGAGGTTGACGCACACATTGCCAGAGCTAGCTCAGTGTTTGGGAGGCTCCAAAGAAAAGTTTGACAGAGAAGAAGTATTAGACTATCAAACTGAAGTTCTGTGGAGCCATTGTGCTGGCCTCATTGTTATATGCCTGTGAAACATGAACAGTCTACCAGCGCCATGCCAGGAAACTGAATTGCTTCCATTGAACTGTCTTAGGAAGATTCTGAGGATCACCTGGCAGGATAAGGTACCAGACGCTGAGGTCCCTGCTTGAATTAAACTGCCAAGCATTAAAACTATACTTCAGGGACCACAACTCTGATGGGTTGGCCATGTTGCTCAAATGCAAAATGTACACTTACCAAAAAGACAATTTTATGGAGAACTCACATGGAGCAGGCGATCACATGGTGGCTAGAAGAACTGATATAAGGACACTCTGAAGGTCTCTCTCAAGAACTTTGAATTTGACTGTGCAACATGGGAGACACATGGGAGGCACAGGACTGCTCAGCATGATGTGCCCATATCAGAAAAGGTGCTGTGCTCTATGAGCAAAGCAGAATTGAGACAGCACTAAGTAAACATAGGATGTACAAATTTGGGGTATCTACCCCAAATATTCACATGGATTACCTGTGCCCAACATATCATAGAGCGTTCTGAGTTCATATTGGTCTGATCAGCCACAGTCAAACACACTGAAACTTCACTTTCTCCTGGTGATGTCATTATGGTCCTCTTTGAGGACCATCATCATCATCATTATGCCTTTTTCAAAGTTTTTTTCACAACCACCAAAGGAAGTGGGCAATACAAATACGATTAACCCCATTTTACAGATGGGAAATATTAGGCCCAGAGAGGTTAAGGGAATTGACCCTGATAACACAGGTAATAAGTATTAAAGTCTGTATTTGAACTCAAGTCTCCTGACTCCAAATCCAGTAGTCTTTCCACTACACCATGCCGAATCCCCCATCCAAAAACCTTCGGAATGACTATCTATTGCCTAGGGAGGCCCAATGCCTTAGGGTAGTTTCCAAGGTCCTCTATAATGCATTATCTATTTTCCTTGACAGCCATACCTCTCACCATTCCCTTTCACACTACCTATACTCTACCCAAACTATATTATTTTTTGTTTCTGAAATACATAGTTTTTCAACTTCTGTGCTTTTCTTCATACTATTTTCTTTGCCTAGAATGTCTTCCCCATAATTTTCCCTATTTTCAGTCTAATCCATTCATAAATGCAAAGTTGAGATGTCTCCACCTCCATGGTAGCTTCCCTGAATCTCTCCTCTTAATTCCTGTAACTCTAAGTACATTTCTTAACATCACTTATCACATTCTGCCTTGTATTATAGCTATTTCCATGGAAGTCTCATGTCCCTTGCTAAATTGAAGGCTCTTGGCAGTTATTCCTCTTTGCATCCATTTAGTGTAATGCCCTATATGCAGTAGGTGCTTAAACTGTTGAGTGAACAAATGAATGAATACATGAATAACTGAATGGTGGTCAAGTACTAAAATAAATTGGTTGTGGGATAATGGAAATCTGGCATTTGGCCTACACAAAGATTAGTTCCTTCTGTCCCTACTTTTTAACTCCTGTTGATTTCCATTCCATAAAAGTCTGGGTATTTGCTGGAAACAGATGCTGGTGTTCCCTTATTAGTAAGACACAACAGAAGAGGTTGGAAGAGAAAATTAGGAGCAATGAAATTGGTCAGAGTGGATGGGGGTTATGCAGATCTTACGGACCAAAGAAGTGGGTACCTTTTACAATGACTCTGATAGGAACTAATAACCTAATGTTATTTTTTAAACCCAACACTGATCTTTTAAGTAGATGGAGTAGATAGTAGATTGTGCCATGCACTTTGAGGCACAAATATACCACCCCCTCTATCTCCCTCCCTTTGCTCCACCCAAAATGATCTTCCTCACCTGTCCGTTACATTACCTGAAATTCCACTATTTGAAATGAGTTTCTTTGAATAAACTAGCTTCTTTTTAAAAATTAGAATACCCTTGGGAGAGTTAATGTATCTGACTACCTGTCATTCACACCATAATGTGAATTATCCTGCTCAATTCCTTTGTTGCTAAGAGCTAAATAAAATGGCATTAAAGAAATGGGAGCTTTAAGGGGGAGTAAGGTTAAGGGTTGAAGGAAAATTAATATTATAACATAGAGTACTACCTAAATAAAAAGTTTCAGGTGGTTAAAAGGTACCATAAAAACCCCAAATATTTAGGAAAGGACCAAAAAAAAGGAAAGAAAGGATCGAAGACAAACTTTTCCTACTAATACTGTCTTGAGTTTAACTTGGTTGATCAAATGAGATTTTATATTTGAGGTCATGGGAACATGGGAAACTTAAAGTTCATTGTTCAATTCCCTCATTTTACATATTGGGAAACTGAGGCCTAGAGAGAATAAATAACTTTCCCAAAGTCACATAGGTAGTAAACAGTACATCAGGCATTCACATCCAGAACAAAAGAAACATCCTTTTGTTCTTTGATCTCCTATAGAGAAGTACAGGCTACACATGATGTGAATTCCCAGAAACCTGGGACATTTAGAAAACAATAATCCTGGTCCACAGGCAAAAATATTGCCCATCAGTTGCTACAGAGAAGGGCAATACCTCCTTATTGTAGAACAATTTAATTTACAGTTCACTCAGCATCTCTTCTGAGATGTCTTGGCCATTGACTCAAGTCCCTGGCTCCCTGTGCACTCTGGTAGTAACCTCATTCAAGGGGTCCCTCACTTGGCACCACTAGGTATCATCTGTCTGAGTCTACCAGGGACCTACCATTTTCTTCCTTAGAAAGTGAGTGGAGACTGGAGAGTTTGGCTCAGTAGTTTCCAGAGCACTCCTGCTTTTCATTCTACTCATTCCCACAACTGGATTGGCTCAGACGCAATGAGGTCAAAGGACTCGCCTAGGGCCACAGAGCAAGCAGTTTGCATGGAGCATAAATGCAGAACCTTCTCAGCTCTTCCTTACCCCTTTGCCAAAATCACGAGTCTATCCTGCCTCCCAGGGCCTTGTGGTCTGAAAGTTCCTGATTTTAAATCGCTCCATCTGTCAGAGAAAAGTTGATGCCTTAAAATTTCCTTTCCTACTTAAGAGTTTCATGAATTCAGAAGTAACTCTTATACCCATCCTGGACAAGTGGTTTATTCTCTTGTTTGTAGGCAGGCAGATTACTGAATAGAATTCTTATTCCCTAGTCTGAGCCTGTCCTGAACTCTCAGCTAACACCTCAATCACTCCTGAATCTGACTTTCTCCTTGGTGAACATAGATGAATATAATGTCTATGAAATTCCCAAGTCAGGCCCTGCCTGAACTACTGCCTACTGTAGCAAGATGGCAGCCTGGGGGCTGTGGGAGGGACACTGCACACTCACAGTAACACAGAATCTTAGAGGCAGGAGGGACTTCATAGGCCGCCTTATCACCCAACCTTTATCTTCATCATCATCACCATCAACAAGCATTTATTACGCACTTATTATGTGTCAGGCACTGTGTTAAGTGCTAGGGATGCAAAGACACATAGTTCCTGCTCTTAAGAACCTCATACTCTCATGAGGAAGACAACACATAAGTAACTATGGATCTACAAGAGACAGATCTACAAATGTAGTAGTATGCAGCATACATAGAGTATATGTAGAAGTATACACTATATAGTATAAATAGAAGGGAAACTCAGAGAGAAAGACACTAGAGAAGGAAGGTCATGGGGAGGAGGCCTGAGAAAGGCTTCTCCCAGAGACTAGCATTGGAGCTAAGCCTTGAAGGAAGCCAGGAGACAAAGGTGAGAAGGAGCATTTTAGCCATGAAGGACAGCCATGTGAACTGTCATGTCTGAGGAACATCAAGAAAACCAGGACAAGACCCCCTTTTAGAATACAGCCAACAAATCTTCATCCAGTCTTGATTCTGAAGATAGCTGGTGAGGGGCAACCTCATAATCTACCTCCCAAGATAGTCCATTCTACTTTGGGAGACTTAGAATTGTAATTCTAATTACTTACATAGAAGCCAAATCTGCTTCTGTAATTTCTAACTATTGCTCCTAGTTCTTCTCTCTTAAGCCAACCAGTATAAGTCTTTTCCACATAATAGTTCTTCACATACTGGTAGGCAGCTAGCATTCAACTGTAGGGCTTTTAGGCAGGGCACTGGATAGAGTGCTGAGCCTGGAGTCTGAAGGATTAGTGTTGTTGAGTTCAAATCAGGCCTCAGAGGTTTATTAAACTCTGGGTCAATCACTTTACCCCATTTGCCTCAGTTTATTTATCTGTAAAATGATTTGGAGAAGGAAATAGCAAACCATTCTGGTATCTTTGCCAAGAAAACCCCAAATGGAGTCACCAAGAGTCAGACACAAATGAAACAACTGAACCACAACAAAATCATTCACATTCTCCCTGTCTTCTCTTCTCCAGGCTAAATACTCTCAGCTCCCTAAATGGATCTTCATAAAAAATGAAATGGAGAATCTTCCCCTTTGTGCTCTCCTCTTAAAGGCACAAACCCAGGATGGGAAAGGCATGGCTAGAAATTAATCCAAGTGAAAAATAGGAGATGGTTATGATCAAAAGATCATAAAGTTGGAAGGAATCTTAAATATTATCTAATCCAACACCTTTATGACTGAAAAAACAAAGCCTGGGGAGTTCCAGTGACTTACCCAAAGGTCACTCAGCTAGTAGTGGCAAAGTTAGTATTCAAACATAGGTTCTCTGACTCCAAATTCAGCCCTCTCACCACTGCACTACGCTGCTACTTTCTTCAAGCTCAGTGAGAGTCAACGGTGTGACGTGATAGCTAAAAGTCCTGTAATCTTTAGTCACGTTACCATTGGCATGGTATCCACAGCTAGGGAGCTGATACTCTGCCTTCATCAGATCACATGTGGAGAATTTTGTTCAGCTCTGGGGACCACATTTTGGAAAGGACATTTCTAAGGCAGAGAACATCCAAACAGATAATGATGAAAGGGGTGAGGGAGTGTCAAGATCATTTCATATAAATGGTTCCTGAAGGAACTAAGGATGTTTACACTGTAGACATTTAATGAATATCTATTGAATTTAATGGAAATGAGTTCTCCTTGGGCAACCTCCGTCTTAATTAATTTCCATGGAATCCAATGGATGGCAGACAACAGAAACAGTTTTCTCCTCTGTCACAACCTTAAAACATCCAATTCAGAATCTGTCATCCCCGCCTGGGATGGGCTGTGGCAAAAGGACACAAGCCCATGGATGTGCCAGCTCAGTCTCTCCCAGGGTCTGAGTATTATTGTGTCAGAAAGGAGAAACCAGGAAAATGAACCAGTGTGTGTTGCCCTAGCTGCCAGAATCCTGGCTCTCCCATCAGTACGTGAATCACATGAAACAAAAACATTTATATTTAGCTGGGAAATGATTTCACAGGATTTGACAAGGTCAAATGATATCATTTCATTGAAATGGTGCCAAAGATGGCAAGATACAAGGAGGAGAGAGAAAGGGGGAAGGGAGGGAGGCTTCTCCTTGGAAAGAGTAGAAGACTTGACATTTGGGTAAGGAGGACGAGACAGGGAGAGAAAGGATGGGAGAGAAGCTACACACATTGACTTTAGGAACCACATGGTTTCAGTTGCCTCAAAGATGCTCTTCCTCCTGTATTCTGTCATCTTTTAACAAATACAGCGACAGTGCATTTAGTCTAAATATAGGCTGAAGAATATTACACAGAATTATTCAACAGGAACTAGGGAATCTGTTCCTCATCACTGTTCTGACTGGTTTGATTTCATAATCAAATGAAGAACCTTTTAAAAAAAATTCCAAGTTTCCTGTGGTATCGAATATCAAGGTCTGGTAACACTGAGTTGAGAGTTAATGGATTCACAGGAAAATTCCTTGCTAAATTTTTCATGATGATTTGTATTTCAGTCACTTCCTAGACATTATGAATGGAAAGAGAGCAAAGCAAAAGGAAGAAGGGAAGCTATTTCAAAGAAGGTCCTAGATCCAAGGCTCTTCACTCGTGGCTTAAGACAAGGGAAAAATATACAATCATTTTTTTTCTTAACCTAATTGAGATTGTTAATTTTTACCCTGGTGATAGCGCCGTGTGGTGGTAATACCACTACCTGGAGGTGATACCATGGCTTTCAAATCTTATCTTTTACACTAACTGTGAGATTCTGGGCAAGTCACTTAATTTTTATAATTTTTATGTGCCTCAAGCAAGTGCTTGGGACTTATATATATAAATGATAACAACAAATATAATAGCCCACATTTGTATCTCATTTAAAGGGGAAGCTAGGTGGTTCAGCACCAAGCTTGAAGTCAGAAAGACCTAAGTTCAAATCTGTTGTTTGACCCTGGGCAAGTCACTTAACCCTATTTGCCTTTGTTTCTTCATCTGTAATATGAGCAGACAAATTGTGCAAGAATCTTTGACAACAAAACTCCAAAAGGTTCATGAAGAGTTGGACATGGCTGAAACAACTGAACAAGAACAATTAAGGTTCGCAACACAGTTTACATATATTACCTTATTTGATGCTAACAACAGCCCTATGAGAAAGGCGCTATTACCAGCCTCCATTTTATAGATCTGGAAATGAAGGAAAAGAGAGGTTAAGTCATGTGCCCAGCATCACACAATTAGTAAGGATCTGCAGGTGAACTGGAATTCAGATCTTCAAGATTCCAATGCTAGCACTCTATGTGCTATGTCAGAGGTTCTCAAAAGTGTGGTCCACAGATCCCTAGGGCCAGATACCCTTTCAGGGCATCTGTGAGATCAAAACTATTTTCATAATAATACTAAGACATTATTTGTCTGCTTAAATACTCCTACCTTTTCCAGCAACATATCTATTGAGGCTGGATTTTCTTCATATATTTCAGACAAAACACCATATTGCAACAGATTGAATGAGGAATCAGATATCATAATCTAGCTATCTTCTTTTAAATTGGGCATTAGAGATTCATAAATGTAAAATAATGCAACTCTCCTCAATTTTTTTCTTGTTTTGAAAAATATAGTTTTTCTTTTTATAAAAATATACTAAATATGTTACCATGTAATAGGTTTAGTGAGGTTGTTTTAAATGAATTTGTATTTTTAAATTTTAATTTCTAATATTTCTAATAGATTTCTAATAAATACAAGGGCAAGTGATGGGCCTGGAGTCCCATCTAAGTTCAAAAGTGGCCCCAGACACTTACTAACTGTGTGATCCTGGGGAAGTCACTTAACCTATTTGCCTTAGTTTCTCATCTATAAAATGAGCTGGAGAAGGAAATGGAAAACCTGTCCAGTATCTTTGTAAGATAACCCCCAATGGGGTTAAGAAGGGTGGAACATGACTGAAAAAAATGACTGAACAACAACAATTAATATAACCCACATAAACAAATGCTCTTTGGGTTCCTCAATAGTTTTGAAGAGCATTAAAGAATCCTGGGGTCAAAAAGTTTGAGAACTTTAGGTATTATGTCATAGATGGGTTGCAATATGAACAAAACCATCACATTTTCTTTTTTTAAAAAATTAATTAATTAATTTAACTTTTTACATTCATTTTCACAAAATTTTGGGTTCCAAATTTTCTCCCCATTTGTCCCCTCCACCCTTCCCAACACACTGAGCATTCTAATTACACCTATCACCAATCTGCCCTCTCTTCTATCATCCCTCCCTTCTCTTATCCCATTTTCTCTTTTGTCCTGTAGGACAAGATAACTTTCTATTCCCCATTACTTGTATTTCTTATTTCCTAGTAGCAAGAACAATACTCAACGGTTGGTCCTTAAACTTTGAGTTCCAACTTCTCCCCAATCCCTCTTCCCACCCATTCCCTTGGGAAGGCAGGCAATTCAATATAGGCCATATCTGTGTGGTTTTGCAAATGACTTCCATAATAATCATGTTGTGTAAGACTGACTATATTTCCCTCCATCCTATCCTGCCCCCCATTGTTTCTATTCTCTCTTTTGATTCCGTCCCTCAACAAGAGTGTTGACTTCAAATTGCTCCCTCCTCCCATTGCCCTCCCTTCCATCATCCCCTCCACCCTGCTTATCCCCATCTCCCCCACTTTCCTGTATTGTAAGATAGGTTTTCATACCAAAATGAGTGTGCATTTTATTCCTTCCTTGGTCAAATGTGATAAGAGTAAACTTCATGTTTTTCTCTCAGCTCCCCTCTTTTCCCCTTCACTAAAAAGTCTCCTGCCTGCCTCTTCTGTGAGAGATAATTTGCCCCATTCTATTTCTCCCTCTCTCCTCCCAATACATTTCTCTCTCACTGCTTAACTTCATTTT
>CM053769.1:219700325-219730248 GCA_028658325.1 Potorous gilbertii
AGGGCAGATTGGTGATATGGGTAATTAGAATGCTCAGTGTATTGGGAAGGGTGGAGGGGCCAAATGGAGAGAAAATTTGGAACCCAAAATTTTGTGAAAATGAATGTAAAAAGTTAAATAAATAAATTTATTTAAAAAAAAAAGAAAGATGGTAGGTAGGCCATGGAGCAAGGTGACAGGCAATAAATGTCCCATTGGCATCTTAGACTCAATGTGGCCAAAACAGGACTCATCTTCCTCCCCTAAATCTACCTGCCTTTTAACTTTCTTACTTATGTCAAGGGTTTCATAATACTGTTTTCACTCTCCTTCAACCTGTCAGACCAATCTTCAGTTTCTAGCGAATCATCATCTAAATCCCAACTCCACTGCATGTCTCACAGAGTTATATCCTGGGTCTTCATCACTGTATGCCCTCTTGGGGATCTCAGAGGATCCCCTGGCTTCCATTATCATTGATTCAGATAATGCCCAAATCAACATGTCTAGTCTTCCTCACTCCAGTCTCATATAGCTAATTACCTGCCAGACATCTCCACCTGAAAATCTCATAGTCATTTCAAATCCAAAATATCAAATGAGATATTTGTATAGTGTCTTAAAGAGCTATATGTAAGTGCTAGTTAGTTAATAATAGTCCAAAATAGAATTCATTACTTTTCCCAAAAACTTTCCCTTCTACCTAACTTCACTTTGTTCTTGCTCCTGGGTCTCCAGGAGTGGGGAGGGGAAGGAGGGATAGAATTTGGAACTCAAAACTTTAAAAAAAAACCCCAAATGTTAAAAAATTGTTTAACACATAATTGGAAAAAATAAAATATTACATTTTTTAAAAGAATATACCAGTCTTTTTCTCTATGGCTCAAATATCCCTCCCTAGAAACCACTCTCTGCTATGTATTGTTTCTACCTTATTGGGATACAAGCTTCATGGGGGCAGAGACTATCTTTGCCTTCAAATCTGTATCCTTGAACTTACTGCAGTGTTTGGTATATAGTAAACACTTAATAGATGCTTTTTCATGCATTCATATTATTTCTTTTAAGTTCCTTCAAATCATTACAAAGGTCCACAACTTTAGATTCATCTTCCACTCTATTTTCCTCCACCTCCCATGTGTGATTGGTAACAAGTTTAGTAGTTCTACCACAACACTTCTCCCATGCACTCTAAGTTAGACTCTCATTCCATCTCATCTGTACTAATGTGGTTGGTGGTTTTTGTCCTGAATCTTTGAAGAGGACCAAAATGACATCACCATGATAAAGTAAAATTTCAGTGTGTCCGACTGTGACTGATCAGACCAATACAAGCTCAGAATGCTCTACCACAGGTTGGGCACAGATAGTCCGTATGAATATGTGGGATGGATATGCCAAATTTGTGCATCCTGCATTTACTTTGTGCTGTCTCAATTCTGCTTTGCTCAAAGAGCACAGCACCCTTTCTGTACTAATGTAGGAGCTTCCTAATTAGTGTTTCTCTCTCCAGTCTCTTCTCTCTCCAATCTGTTTTCTATATATTTGTCCTGCCAATCCTCTGCCTTAGGTCATTCTAACCATCCTCTGTCTTTGCTCCTAAACATGTGCTGCTGAACAAAAGTGAAGAAAATCATACAACTATTCTGACTGAGTCCACTATAAATCTGCTGTACAACCTCAGTTTGGCCCCTACTATTGCTAGGCAATAGTTCTAAACCTTATAATCCTTCCAAGTGCTTAACACAGCATCTGGCACACAGTAGGTCCTTAACAAATGCATGTTGACTGACTGACTACACTTCCCTAAACAACTCATTATCCTGTTTTCCACATCTCACCTTTTCAACCTTCCTCAAATCTCCCGTGGCTCCCCCTCTGATCACTATCTCAGCTGAGAACCACCTTGCCTCATACTTCATTAAAAAAAATGGAAACCATCTGTTGAGAATTTTCTCATCTCATTTCTCCTCATCCCATGTCACTCAGATGTCCTCTGCCACCATCTCCTCTTTTTCACCCATCTCATGTGATGATGTGACCTTCCTAAAGCTAAGATCTCCAGAAGTCTCTATGTCTCCTATTACTTCTAAGGTAAAATATAAAGTCCTTTATTTGGTGTTTAAAGCTTGTTCTCCATCTGGCTCCAGACATCCTTGGAGACACTTACATACTCTACATTCCAGTCAAATGGAGCTACTTGTTCTCCAAACATGATAGTACATTTCCTGCCTTCATGTCTTGGCACAGACTCTCTGTCATGCCTGGAATTCAGTCTCTGCCTACCTTGGCTTCTTAGCATTCCCTAGATCACTTCAAGAATGAGCTCATTTACCACCTCCTATATAAGGTCCTTTCTGATCTCCTAAATTTTTAATTCTTTTCTCTCCTAGTTAAATTATTTGCTTTAGTAAATGTATGATTCTTGAAGGCAGGGACTACTTCACTTGTGCATTTGTTCCTTCAGATCTTAATATAGTTCCTGGCACATATCAAATGTCTAACAAATTCCTTTTTCAATTGGATGGATGGACCATGTAAAAGCAGTCTCCTATAGCACCCCAAAGGACAAACTGGGAAGCCAAAAATTTAACAATATTGGCCACTTGCTCTGACTGTTTAGACAAAGATAGAAACAATGAGAACAAGATTACTTCTGGGATTAATGGGCTCTACATCATATATCATGGGCAGCTAGGCGGCATGGTAGATAGAGGTCTGGGCCTGAAGTCGAGAAGATTCATCTTCCTGAGTTCAAATCTGGTCTCAGACACTTGCTACCTGTGTGACCCTGGGCTTGTCACTTAAAGTTGTTTGCCTCAGTTTCCTTATCTATAAAATACACTGGAGAAGGAAATGACAAACCATTTCAATATCTTTGCCAAGAAAATCCCAAATGGGATCATGAAGAGTAGGACACGACTGAAATGACTGAAGAACAGCAACCCCATGTAACACAAAGGTATGATGACAGAGCTCAGCATGATGCTCTAAAAGCAAATTAGTAACTTCTCCCTTTGTCTAGTGTTTTGATATCTTGGTGGTTCCTTATAGTGACTAGAATGAAAACCTTGAGAAAAATATGAAGAAGCCTTGCCTACTGATTTCAAGGAGCAGGATGAGAGAAGAGAAAAAAATGAAGCCTTTCCTAAGCCTCTTCCAGAGATAAAACTGATGGCAAGGAAGAAACAGTAGTCAGTCATCGAACCACCATCAACAAGCATTTATTAAATGCCCACTATCTATCAGGCACTATACTAAGCATTAGTTATACAAAATGAAAAGCAAACAGAGTCTTTGTTCTCAAGGAACTCACAGTTTAAATATAAAATTATTGATGATGATAGCCAGCATTTATATAGTACCTACAATGTGCCAGAAACTGTGCTAAGCACTTCAAAAATATTACTTGATCCTCTCAACACTGCTGGATGTAGGTGCTATTATTCTATTATCAAAAATGTATACAATTTTACAATTTTGGAAAAGGAGGTAAAGAGAGTGAATGACTTTTCCCAAGATCACATAGCTAGTATGTATCTGAGGTTTGATTTGAATTCAGGTCTTTCTATCTCCAGGCTTAGCCTACTATCCCACTACCACCTCCATCACCACCACCACTATCTAGACCTAAGTGTCTTTTGCAAATAACTATGTACAAAGAGATTTAGTTAGTAGAATGGTAGATTATGGATACCACTCTTGAATAAAATCATTGGCTGATTAAGAAAAATATCCTTTCCCTTCGATTGGCAGAGATGGACAAATTAATGCTATCTTTTGGCCAGAAGAGAAAGAAAGTTGGGGGGGAGAGGAGGTAGGGAGAGAGAGAGAGAGAATATAATTTTTAATTTCTTAAATAGAAAACTACCCCAGCTTGTAAGACTTCAGGCCTATTTAACAGGAAAGGTTTTGCATAAGCAAAGAGGTGGCTTATTTTAACCACTCTTTAGAAAAGCTAAGGAACCTAGGTGAAAGGTTAATGACTCCAAAAAAAGACACTGAGGGACAGCCTTAGGCCAAAATCTAAAGGAAATTAGTAAATATGTCCTAATTGTAAATTCAGAGTCATGAGGTTGGGAGAGAAAAACCTGGAAGTTATTAACTCACTAAGTTTACTTTTTCATTTGGTTTCCATTCCCTGGGTCTTTCCCAACAATGTTCCCTAATCTTGGAATAAATACTCTTTCCCTATATCTATCAGTTGAAATTCTACCAATCCTTCAAGAAGAAAAAAGGAAGGAAGGAAGAGAGGGAGGGAGGAAGAGAGGAAGGAAGGAAGGAAGGAAGGAAAGAAGGGAGGGAGGGAGAGAAGTATTTATGTACAACTTATTATGTGTCAATCACTATGCTAAGATCTAAATGTTAAAAAGTAAAGACAGACCTTTCCCTTTGGGATTTTATAATATAAGAGGAGACAATACATGAAAGGAGGGATGATCAGTGAAATTAATTTGGTCTGCAAGTTCTGGGATGGTTAGTGGGGTCATATGGGAGCACGTTTACACACCCTTTCCAGAAACAATAACAGAACTATTCTGACCATTGTTTTAGACTGGATAGGTGTGATTATGCAGAGATGATGATAGAAGGGACAGCTATGTTGCTGGCGAGGTTTCTGAGAAGATGATCAGAAGGTAGGGAATGAGAGACAAATGTCTATAATCTTCCTGAAGCAGTGGTTCAGGTAAGATAGTCAGAGGGGGCTATAGAGACAGGAGGCACAATGGGAACTACTATGGCTACTTTGACCATCATTTACCCTGAGACCTCAGTGGAAATACTCCAGAACCCTGAAACCAAGAACCTTGGGAATAATGCTACTCCCAGCTCAGGGCCCTCAATCATCAGACTGAGGAAGCAGGTCCCTCTGGAGATCAACCTGGCAATTCCTCCTGTAGGTGCTACAGTCACAGCTACTCAAGACTCAGAAAGCCAAGTTCTTCCTAGCAAAGTCCTTGGAATCATTAAATTTTTCAACACCAGAAATTAATGTGATTTTTATCAGTGGAAATGACATTAAAGAAGAAACATTAACATCTGCTTTCCTGTTGCACCCTAAGGACCCTGGAACTTTTCCATCTGACTTGCAGCTAGAAGTAAGCCAGTCAAACATTTATTGACTACAACATGCCAGGCATTGTGCTAAGTGTTGGGGATGCAAAGAAAGGCAAAAGACATTCCCTGCCCTTGAGGAACTCACAATTGAATGGAGGAGACAATATGCAAAATCATATTTACTACAACAAGCTATATTTAGGGAAAAGAGAGAAGGTACAAGAAATGAAGAGTGCCTTGAAACAGGTTTCCTGTAGATGATAGGATTTTAGTTGGGATGTGAAGCAAGCCAGAAGGCAAAGTTGAGTAGGGCGGGCATTCAAAGCATGGGAGATAGTCAGAGGAAACGTCCACAGATGGGAGGTGAAGTGTCTTGTTGGAGGAAAAGCAAGGAGGCCAGTGTCACTAGATCAAAGACTATTTGACAGGGAGTAAAGTGTAAGACTGAGAAGTATGAAGGGAGTAGGCTATGAAGGGCTTTGAATGCCAAAGTATTCTGTAATTGATCATGGAGTTAAGAGGGAGCACTGGAGTTCATCGAGGAGAGGGTGACACAGTGAGACCTGATTCAGGAAAATCATTTTGGTGACTGAATGGAGGATGGGCTGGAGTGGGAAGAAATTTGAGGTAGGCAAACCCACCAGCAGGTTATTGTAATAATCCAGGCATGAGGGGTAAGGAATTGTACTAAAGTGGTGTCAGCGTCAGAGAAGAAAAGGGGGCATATACAAGAGATGCTATAAAGGTAGGCTCAATGATACCAGCTGTGAGCCTGAGGGACTGGAAGGATTGTTTTGTCCTTAAGAGTAATAGGAAAGTTTGGAAGTAATAGTGTAATGGAAAAGTCATAAATAAAGATAAATAGGAAAAAGATAATGAGTTCAGTTCTGGAAATGTTGATTAAGATGTCTAGAAGGACATCCAGTTCAAGATATGTAATAGGCATTTGGAAATGTGAGACTGGAAGTCAGCAGAAAGATTAGAACTGGATACGTAGATTTGAGAAACACCAGCATAGAGATGATAATTAATTCCATGGAAGCTGAAAAAATCAATAAATAAAACAGTATAGAGGGAGAAGCGAAAAGGCCTAGGACAGAGCCCTGCGGGATTCCCGCAGTTAGTGGGGGTGACCTGGATGAAGATCCAGAAAAGGAGGCAGAAAAGAAGTAGTCAGACCGGTAGGAGTAGAACTAGGAAAGGGTGTCTGTAAAGGCTAGAGAGAAAAGACTATTAAGGAGAATAGAGTGGACAGTAGTATCAAAGTCTACTGACAGGTCAAGAGGGATGAAAATTTCAAAAAGTCCTTTGAACGTGCCAAGGCAAACCCTTCGATTTGCCCAAGGGTTTCCATTCAATCTCATCTTTAGCAGCTGTCACCTTTAATCTCTCACTACTTTCTCACTTATTTCTCACAGCTTCCCTACTACCTACAAGCATGTCTATGTTTTCCTCATCCTCCCAAAAGTCTCACTTGATTTCTCCATCCTCTCAAGCTATTGTTTCATATTACTTCTGTCCTTTGTGGCTGAAGTCCTGGAAAAGACCATCTATAATATCTGCCTCCACTTCATCTCCTTTCAGTCTTTCCTTAACTCTCTATGATCTGGCTTCCAATCTCATTTTTTAACCAATGATGTCTTCATTGCCAGGTTCAAGGGAAGAGGACAATGCAGAACTGAACTAGTACAACAAAGGGGAGAAAGAAGAGAGTGTGGCTAGTGTGGGAGTGGTGATCTAGGAAAGAACTGAGAAGTCAAGAGATTAGGCTGCCGCTGAATAAAAAGCAGGATGTGGTATTGAAAAGAAGATGAAGAGGTGGAAAACCATTGGATTATAATCTGATAAGAGAATTTCAGAATTCTTCAGCATGGAAGTGGTGCATTTGTGAGTCACAAAAAGATCAAAGTTATGACTGCCTTTATGCATGGCTAAGGTGAGGTAGGAAGGTAGATCATAGGAAATGAGTAAGTTGAAGAGCTGAGTGGTTAGGGTGTTTGAAGGAGTACATATACATATATATACATATACATATATATATACATATACATACATACATCTATCTATCTATAGATATGTTGGTATTCCTACTTATGAAGGCAGGAGCTGGGGAGGCAAGAAAAATTATGAGCCAAATGCTGAACTTATTGAAGAAGATAGTGTCTGGAGGTCTATAAATAATACCTATCATGATTTTGATGGAGTGCGAAATGTAGATTGTACCGCCCTCGAAGAAGAGGTTATTGACTGATGGTGGTAGGAGAAGATCTCAGAAGGGGCAATGGGGATCAAGGAGAATTTCATTTCCTTCACCTTGACCAGTTAGTCAAGGGGAATGAGAGACAGTACAGCCAGTGCAGGAAAGGGTGGCCAAGGAAGCTTGTGTCATCAGGAAGGAGTCAGTCTCATTGAGTACCAGAAGATGGAAGGAATAGGAAAGGAAAAGATTTAAAATGAAGGCAGGTTTGTTGCTTATAGAACAGGCATTCCAGAGGGTTCAGTGGAAGGGGTGGATAGTGCTTGGTTGGGACTTTGAGGTGGGTGGGTTGAGGGGGATGGAAATGAGAAAAAAGATAGTGGAGGATGGAGTTTGGATGAGGGCCAATAGGGGTTCAGAATCACTGGGACATGTTAGATATGATCAGGTGGGAGTTTGATAATCATTAAACAGAAAGCACCTTTTGTTTTCTCACTGGAAGCTCAAGATGAGGCAGGAGAGTACCCCAACAACAAGATGGAAAGAGAGCATCCAGATGGAAGGCTCCTGCCTTTCTTCTTTCTACTTCTGTCAGAAGCTGGAGATAAGGAGGCATGCCTAGGTGGAAGGCCCTCACCCCACCTGTGCTCTTTCCTTTGAAGGCTGGAGATCAGGCAGGCAACATATGCAGCATGAAATGGAGGGCATTTGCAAGTAAATGACAAATATGGGAGTCAAATACAGGTTTTTAACTCTAAATCCAATGCTCTTTCCACTACACCCCCTTTTCCTTACTAGATTGTGAACCTTTTGAAAGCTGGAACACAATTATGTATTTCCATGGGCTCTTAGCTTGTACCATGCCCACAACACATTTGTTGAATTGAGTTTGGACATATTTAGAGGCAGCAAGAAAAAGGCAAAAGAGGTATTTAAGAACCCCAGGCTTCACAGAGCAGAAAACATCATTCACAAAACTCATAGGAACTCCCAGTGAGGAAGGAAAAATCAGATTTCACCTTAAAGGGTATTTTTATTGTGACCCCTGGGTAGGTAATTTAGACCTAGTAGCAAGAAGCAATTAACATCCACCTCTATTTTCCTTGATTTTTCTTGATCTTTAACCCTTCCAAATGAATTTGGTTATTATTTTGTCTAGCTTTATAAAATATCCCCTTGGTAGTTTGATTGGTAAAGCACGAAATATGTAAATTAATTTAAGTAGTATTGTCATTTTGATTAAATTGACAGTCATAAATGAAGCAGGAAACAAATGTTAATTAAGCATCCACTTTGTGCCAGATGTTTATAAATATTATCTCATGTGAACCTCACAACAACCCTGTGAGATAGGTGTTATCGTTGTCCCCATTTTACAACAACAGATGTTGAGGCAAACAAAGCTTAAGTGACTGACGCAGGTCACACAACTAGTAGCTTACACGGGGTTTGAATTCAGGTCTTCCCGACTCCAAGCCCCCCACTTTATGCACTAGGCCACCGCACTGTCTCTGTGCCATGAAAACTAAACATACTTAGTCATTTCTTTTTTATCTCTATAAGGAACATTTTGTAATTGTATCTATACAGGTACTGAGGATGCTGTTGTACATTGTCTCCCAGATAGTTTATGTATTTTGTAGTTATTTTGAATGGAACTAGAAATTATATAAAATGGTAAGGAAAACAATGGGGGAAGGGAGAAGAATCAAAGGGGAATAGCACTTCTGAATCTCAAACTATATTAATAAACAATCATAAAAACTCTTGGGTACTATTTTAAAAATAGAAAAACTGATGAAAGGAACAGACTAGACAAGGAAGACTCAGATGTAATTGAACTCAATAACCCAGTTTACCATAAATGCAAAAAAAAACCTAAAAAATAACTCCTTATTTGACAAGAATTGCCAGGGAAACTGGAAATTTGGACAGATCAAACTCAAACAGAAGACCTGAACACTAATATTTTTTAAAAAGTAGAAAACAATGTCAGGTACTTTGCACAGCTAAGGCTGTTGGGTAAATTCTTAAACTATGGATAGAGGTGATTTTAAAAAGATAAAAATAGATAACTTAAATGACATGATATCAATCAGTTGAGGGAACTGGGGATGTTTAACACGGAGAAGAGAAGATCCTGTCAGTGAGGGGCTTGGGTGGTGACCATGAAAGCTGTCTTCAAGAATTTGATCAACTTTGTTCTGGTTGGGCCTGGGGGAGCTAACCAAGAGAAATAGATAAAAGAGGTTAATTGATGCTTGATAAAACTTCCTAACAATGATCATTGTTCAAAGGCAGAATAGGCTCCCTCAAGAGGTGGTAGCTTCCCCCTATTTGGAGATCTATGAGAAGTGTGTGGGCAAACACTTGAGAATGTGATAAAAGAAATTGCTTTTGTATTTCATTTGGACTAAATGGGTATTTAGGCCCCTTTCAACCATCTGTCTCCTTGATTCTGTCAGAAGGTTTCACAAGAACAAAGTTGGTGCAACAAGAGGAACAAGGGAAATAGAAAACTGGGAAGAAAATCTTTGTATCAAAAATTTCTGAAAAGGTTTGGTATCTAAGATGTATAGGCAGTTGGGTGGTATAGTGGGTAGAGTGCTAGACCTGGAATTAAGAAGATCTGAGTACAAAACCAACTTCAAACACGTACTAGCTGTGTGATGGTGACAAGTCATTTAACCTCTGTCTATCTCAGTTTCCTCACTAGTTAAAGTAGGGATAACAATACTGCCTAAAGGTAGGTATTTGTTATTGTGAGGATGAAATTAGTTAATACGTGTCATGAGAATAAGATTATTTCATATTTAGAGAGTGATTTGTAAACCTCAAGGCACTATCTATCTATCTGTCTATCTATCTATATATCTATCTATCTAGAGGCTAGTTATTAACTATTAAAAATATAATAGAATAAAATTTATTTTCTAATACATAAATGGTCAAAAGTTAAAAAACAGTTCTCATAAGAACTTAAATCTATAAATAACTATATGAAAAAGTGCTCCACATTGCTAATAATAAAAGAAATTGAAATCAAAACAACTTTCTGGTTTTACCTCATACCCAGCAAGCTGACAGAGATGACAAAAAATTGGGAACTGCCAAGATTTCGTCATTGTCATTGTCAAAATTTTAAAAAGATGGTGTCACTAATATAGCCTTGGTGGAAATCCCAAGAAGGTCAGCGACAAAAAGTAAGGTCCTGTATACACTAACTTAATTATGTAGCAGTACTTTTGTCATAGCAAAAAACTGAAAATAAGGTGTCCATTGATTGGAGAATGGTTACACAAACTATAATACATAATACATGTAATACATATTCATGAATAAAATGGAAGAAATTATGAACAGAGAAAATCATAAAATATATATGAAGTTACTTTTCATCAGTGAAGTAAGCAGAACTAGGAAAAGAGTATACATAATGTGTACAATAACAAAACTTAGACCCAAAGAAGAAATATGAGAAGATACATCCCCCTATTTTTTGCATAAATGAGGGACCATGAACTTGAAACACTACATATATGTATATATAATGTCAAGTTTGATTGGTGACTTGGTAAGTTTTGCTGGAATATTTTTCCCTTTTTGTTCTTCATTTTAAGTTAAAACTCTGCAAAGAAGAGGGATACAAATACATTGGGGAAACAGGCAATGTAAGAAGGAACAAAAAGATTCCAATAAAATTTTATTTTAAAAAATATATAACCTTTTTTGAGACTATGGATTAAGAGTTGACATCTCTGAGCCTTGCTGATTTAAAGAACACTGTTCCTTTAAGATAAACACAGCAATTTAGAGACAAAAGTTGTAGAAAAAGTATTTTATGTAAAGGAAGAGATTTATGTTGATTGTCAAATGATGTGGGATATTGTCACTGTCATGGATGAACATTTTGATGCTTAATGGGGGAGGATAGAAAGCTTTGTTTTAATACATAATGCTAACCTATGTGTATGAAGCAACACAGCTTTCAGATAGGATTTGGACAGTTTTAGAGAGAAAATTATGGGTGGTATAGATGTGAGGATTAGAATGTCTTTGTCAACAATCAGAATGATGTCGTGCTTGAGTGGGAATAGTTTGACATTACAAAGAGGAAGAGAAAGATCTTTTTTTTTTTAAAATTGGTGAAATATGAACGTAAAAAACCACCATTTCAGGTGCACCAAAGAGATAGAGGATGATGTTGAAGTATTCAGAAAGCTGCCAAGCATGAGGGTATATCAGTTAATTTGCAAATACTTTTCTATGACTAAAGAGAACAAAACTAACAAAATAAGAAATCCTATAAGTATTTGGCATTTGAAGTATGATTTTAAAAGGATTATCAATTTGATTGGGAAATTGGGTTTTTAAGTAAAAGGCAAGTCAATGAGAGTCAGAAGGCTCTCATTTAAAACTTAAAAACTGACAAAAAGAAATAGGATAGGACTCAGAAGAGAAACTTGAGGAGAACTAAAGATACAAAAGGAGGGCTAAAAAAATCTTCTCTGTTGGCATTATGTGGATTAGAAGAGTCAGTTGATAGAAAGCATCATGTGGGTGATTTCTGATTGGCCAGAAAACTAAATTTATTGGCCAAGAGCTCCAAAAGCATCTACAGTTATGTAGTACCACCTAGAGCTGGAGAAAAGTGAAGCTTTCCTTAAAAGAATACTGGTCTTAAAGAGTGAATGAATAACTTCTCTTACCTAAAGACAACCACTAATTCACATTAAGAGGTAATACTTTCTAAATGCTTCTTCAGATATTTGGGATACAGAGGCTTTGACTCCTAGGTCTTTACCTGATGGTAAGCAGATCTCTTCATCGTCAGAGAGGAATGGCGGAATCATCTTCTCAAGAAAATAACCTTCTATGGTCTTAGTTTTTTCCCTTTTCTCGGCATTTTTCCAGCCAGTTACTTGACTTCTGAGAGTCCTCTCCACCCCCTGGCCTAGATCCGCCCGCTAGTGCTTGGGGTCTGAGATTCAAATGCTGCTCCCCAGCCTCAGGGCTTTTGGCGGCAGGCCTGACTGCTCTTCAATGGGAGCTTATCTGCTGGTGCTCAGGTGGGGGCAGGGCTGCCTCTCAGGCTCAGTTCCCTCAGGGGGTTTATGCAGAGATCTTTTGTAATGGAGCTGCTGTCGAGCTCCTACCTGCTCTGGGAGCCTCTGGCCGCAGCTGCCTCTGCCTCAGCGGATGCCTCCCGAGGGGGTCCGAGTCCCGGAGATACCCTGCTCCCCTCTCAGCCCGTCTCTCTCACTGACCTGTGAGTCTGTGGGTGGAGGGACCTTCGTGGCCGCTGGAGATTCCGATCCCTGAAGCCTGCTTGGATCTGCTCACTCCTCTCAGTGCCATGTGGCCGGGGCAGGGGAGGACAGGGCTCCGCTCCCGTCCGGGGCTCGATGGACCTTTGGGATCAGTTTTTCAGGGCTCTCTGCAACGGAAATCTCCTTCACTGTGTTTCTGCGTGGCTTCCACTGTTCCAGAATTTGTCAGGAGTTCTTTTTAGAGGAAATCCATGGGCTGTGGGTTCGGAGCTAGCAAATGTGAGTCTTTCTCCTCCGCCATTCTGGCTCCGCCCCCCTCAAATGCTTCTTAAGGTGTCTCTAAAAGAAATTGTAGACTAAAATGGTAGAGAACAGGTTGAGAACCAGCTGAACTCTTCCAACATTCACCTCCCAACAACTTTAAAATAATGGCTCAAATCAAATTTTGGAGCAGTAGAGCCAAGAAAAGATCAGCGGGAAATATTTTCTAGCCCAAGACAACTTAGGAGGTCTGCATGAATCATCTGTAATGTTGGGGTGGGTACATGCTTGGAGTGAGACAGGAGCACCAGTGATGGTCCTTGGAAGCAGCCCCAATGGCAGCAGCAGCAGCTCAGAGATGGTTAGGGAGATGAGCAACCTGTCAGAAAGAGATTACAGGGTACGCTTTGCTGGCACTAGGTGAAGATAGCACTGATTGGCAACTCTATTGCTCATAAGCAGTTCTTAGTCATAGTTGCAGGATGGAGAAAAGCTCTTATGATCAGAGTCACAAAGGAGCAGGAGCCCTGGTTACAGTTCCAGGGTCAAGAGAACAATTGGCACATCTCCAGGAATGAGAACACTAGAACTTGCAGGTATATGGAGAGCAGGGACCCTTCCTGAGTAAAAACCAGAGTGCAGACCAAGAAAGTGGTGACTATACCTCTCCCAGAAAAATAGTACCTTGGAAGCAATGAAAACTTGTAGACCCCCAGAACTATCTCTGAAAATAGCAGCATGAAAAAGTCTGAAATTTGGCACAGTACCCCCAACCCACAGATGAGCAGACCCCAATTTTAACATAAAGTTCAAAGTCAAGAAACACATGGGAGAAATGAGCAAACAACAAAAAAAGAACTTGACCATAAAAACTGCTGTGGTGGTAGGGAAGAATAAGACATCAATTCAGGAAAAGACAACAATGGGAAAACAGCTACAAGTAAAGCTTGAAAGAAAAATTCCAATTGGACCCAAGGCCAGAAAGAATTTCCAGAAGTGTTAAAGAAAGGGACAAGAGTGATATAAGGAAAATTAGGAAAAGAAATGAGAGAGATGCAAGAAAATTATGGGAAAAAAAACAACAGCTTGGTAAAAAGAGGCACAAAAAATACTGAAGAAAATATTTCCTTAAAAACTGAATTGGTCTAGTGGTAAAAGACACACAAAAATTCATTCCTTAAAAGACAGAACTTGACAAATGAAGAAAAGTACAATGGTTCACTGAAGAAAATAATTCTTTAACAATGAGAAATGAGTAAGTGAAAGCTAAGACTTTAAGAAACAAGCAAAACAAAATCAAAAAGATGAAAAATAGAAGAAAATGTGAAATATCTCATCAGTAAAATAACTGACCTGGAAATCCATCAAGGATAGATAATTTAAGAATTATCAGACTACCTGGAATCCATGAATAAAAAAAGAGCCTAGAAGTCATATTTCAAGAAATTAGTAAGGAAAACTGCCCCAACATTTTAGAATAAGAAGATAAAATAGAAATTGAAAGAACCCACCAATCACCTCCTATAAGAGATCCTAAAATAAAAACTCCTGGGAATGTTATAGACAAATTCCAGGTCAAGAAGAAAATATTGCAAGCAGCCAGAAAGAAACAATTCAAATATCATAAAGCCACAATCAAAAGCACACAAAATTTTTCAACTTCCATATTAAAGGAATAGAGGAAAAGGAATATGGTATTCTGGAGGGTAAAGGCTTTAAGATTACAACCAAAAATAACCTACCCAGAAAAACTGATAATAATTCTTCCTGGGGTAAAATGGACATTAAATAAAACTAGTTACCTGTAGCAACTAGAGAGTTTCCAAGCATTTCTGATGAAAAGATCAGAGCTGAACAGAAAATTTGACTGTCAAACCAGACTCAAGAGAAGGTAGACATGAAAGAGTAATCATAAGGGACTCAATCATAAGGGACTTAAACTATTTATATTCCTACCTGAGAAGATGGCACATATAGCTCCAAGAACTTTATCATTGATAGAGTAGTTAGAAGGAGTCTGCATAGACAGAGGGTATAGGTGTGAGTCAACTGTGTTGGGATGAGCTCAGAAAAATGAATGTAGGGGTAAGAAAGATGCACTGGGAGAAGGCGGAAGGAAGAGAAAGAATGGGACAAATTTTCTCACGTTTAAAGGAGGCACACAAGGAACAGCTTTCATAGTAGAGGGGGAAATGGCAGGGCAGGGGTGGTAGGAGGCAGTGCACGTGCGCCCACATCCTCAGTTGGGCATAGAAATCTATCTTCCCCAATAAGGAGCTAGAAAGGGAAAGGAATAAAAGATGTGGGGGAAGGAATTACAAGGGAAAGGGCAGATTGGGGGAGGCAGCGGTCAGCAGCAAGATAGACTTTTAAGGAGGCACAGGATAAAAAAGAGAGAGAAGGATAAACGGAGGAAAATGGAATGGAGAGAAATGCACAGTTAGTAATGCTAACTGGGAATGGAAATGGGATGAGTTAAACTCATAGATATAAAAACTCATAGAAAACTCATTGAATGGAAGCAGATAGCAGAATGGACTGAAAAAACTCCCACAATATGTTGAATGCAAGAGACAAACTTGAAACCGAAAGACTCACGCAGAGGTCTGTGTCAGGGCTAAAGCAGAGCTGATTATGTTTCAGCTGAAGAGAAGAGGAAAGGCAGTCATGATCTCAATCAAAGGAAAAGCAAAACTAAGCAAAAATAGACCTAACTGAAAGAGATAATCAGGGAAACCACATTTTACTAAAAGGTATCAGATACAATGAAGTAATATCAAAAAATTATATAATGAGTTTATCTGATAAAGGCCTCATTTCTCAGATATATAGGGAACTGAGCCAAATTTTTAAGAGTAGGAGACATTCTCCAATTGATAAATGATCAAAGGATATGAGAAGCAGTTTTCAGAAGAAGAAATCAAAGTTATCTATAGTCATAGTACTCTCAATCGTCATTGATGAGAGAAAGGCAAATTAAAAGAACTCTGAAGTAATACTTCACACCTATTAGAAATGACCAATGCTGAAAGGGATTAAGGAAAATAGGTATCATACATTAACAAACTGTTGGTAGAGTAGTGAACTGATTCAGCCTTTCTGGAGAGCAATCTGGAACTATTCCCAAAGGGCTATAAAACTATACATACCCTTGGATCCAGCAATATCACTAGTAGGTCTATATCCTAAAGAGATCAAAGAAAAAGGTACAAAAATACTTATGTTAATGTTGTTCAGTCATTTTCAGTTGTGTTTGACTCTTCGTGACCCTATTTGGCATTTTCTTGGCAAGGATACCGGAGTGGTGCCATTTTCTTTCTCATTTTATAGATGAGAAAACTAAGACAAACAGTTAAGTGTCTTGCCCAAATCACACAGGTAGGAAATATTTGAGGTCAGATTTGAATTCAGGATGAGTCTTCCTGACTCCAGACCCAGTACTCTGTTTCAGTACACTGAGTTACCTAGCTGCCTCTTTTTGTGGTGGCAGAGAATTGGAAATTGAAGGGATTCTCATCAATTGGGGAATGACTGAATAGGTTGTGGCATGTGATTGTGAGGGAATACTACTGGAATACTATTGTTCTATAAGAAATTAACTGTCTCTGAGCCTTAAAATGTAATCACTTCATATCACTGTCTTCTCCTTTAAGGTCAACCTCAGGTGTCACTTCTTCCACAAAGCCTTCATTAATTGCCTCAGTTGAAAGTTATCACTTTCTCTCAATTCTGATAACATTGTGGATTATTCCTCTATGCTTATTAGGTTTTGCATTAAATCACAGTTATGTGTATGTGCCATATGCCCCTTTTACATTATAAACTCACTGAGGGCAGGTATAATGTTATTTTTCATCTTTTCCTCAGGGACCTGCACATATAGTTGGTGACTGATATTTTTTTCATGAATTTCATTCAGTCTTTAAAATATGTATTCAATGTCTACTTTAATGAAAACTGTATAAATGATTTGCATTGGGAAAGAACTACATTTTTTGATGCAGTAGTGCTTTGATTTCTTCTTTGTATATGTGGGTATTCCTCCCTTCCCTTCCCACTGCTCCACCAAAAACAGATCACAGCTCAGTCACATTTTCTTGTCCTGGGGGGTTTTTGTCCAAGTCTTTCCATAAATTCTTAATAGAAGATCCAACCAACCTAAGGGTATTCTTGCTCTGCTTCCTTTAATATTTCATGAATACTAGTACTACCATCTGTTATCTCCATTCGCACGATCATAACTATAGCCAAATTTTTATGGAAATTCAAGGTTTCCAAATTTTCTCACATATTCTCCCATTTGATTCTCATAATAAGCTTGAAAGGTAGGTACTATCATTATCCTCATAAAATAGATGAGGAAACTGAGGCAGAGACATGTTAAATGGCTATCCCAGGGTCTCACAGTAACAAACAATAAATAAATATCTAAGAAATGTCTGAGACAAGAGTTTCAACTCAGGTTCCTGAATTATAAATTCAACACTCTATTCACTGGACCCAGTAGAAATACATACATAACATATTAAATCATATAATAACAGTATTAAATGACTAACATAGTGTTTTAAGTTTACAAAATACTTTGAAAATATTACTTCATTAGGTAACATTATAACATTACAGACAATATTATAATAGCATTAGAGAGGTAATGTGGCATAGGGACATTGGAGTCAAGAAGACTTTAATTTCTAAAACATACTACAATCATGGGAAAGTCACTTATCCACTCAAAGCTCCCATGCACTTCTAAAACTATGTTCTAGATGGTCTGTCCATCTACACTGGTGGAGGGAGTCCTTGCTCTAAAGTAATAGCAAGGGACAGAAGGCTGTAGTACCATTCAGATTCCTATTGCTACATGATATAGGGGAAGATCCTAGCTAGAACTACAAAATGGAGGTCCTAATGCCTTTCCATATCCTTTCAGTCTAGTTTTTATTTTCCTGAGCTTTTATCACACTTATAGCTGGCCTTTACCCTTTGCACTAGCTGTCTCCAATGCCTGGATTACTCTGCCTCCTCCCTTCTACCTCTTAATTTCTGTAGCTTCCAAAATTCAGCAAAGTTTCATCTTCCATAAGAGATCTTTCCCAACACCCCTCACCCTACCAAATGCTAACTCCTTTAATATGTGTGTATGCATGTATATATACATATATTTATAGATATATGATTAAATGAAGCAATATTTGCAAAATGCTTTGTAAACCTTAAAACACTTTATCAATGCTAGTTTTATGTATGTGTTGTTCATATGTAGATATATACTAGGTATATCTACATAAATATGTATACATATATATGTACATATAGGTACTTTTCCTCTCTCTGTAATCTCTCTGGAGCATAGAATTAGTAGTATGGTATAGCTAGGTCAAAAGGTATACATAATTTAGTAACTCTGGGATCATAGTTACAAATTTCTTTTTAGAATGGCTTCACTGATCCACAACTTCATCAACAGTGCATTAATGTGCCATTTTTCCCTTAGTCTCTTCATCATTTGCTATTTTCTTTTTTTATTATCTTTGCAAATATGATGAGTGTGATGTAAAATTTCAAAGTTGCTTTAATTTTCCCTAATTAAGAATGATTTAGGCATTTTTTACATATGACTATTGATAGCTTGGATTTCTTGCTTTGAAAACTTCCTATTCATATGCTTTGACTATTTAAATATTGAAAATGCCTCTTAATTTTATAAATTTGAATCAGTTCTCTGTATATTTTAGACATGAGACCTTTATTAGAGCAATCTGATGCAAGATTATTTTTCTCCATTTACAAGTTTCCCTTCTAATGTTAACTACATTAGATTAGGGCAGCTAGATGGCACATTAGATAAAAAGTGCAGGTCCTGGAGTCAGGAAGACTCATGTTACCGAATATAAATCTGGCTTCAGACATTTACTAGCTGTGTGATCCTGGGTAAGTCACTTAACCCTATTTGCCTCAGTTTCTCTATCTACAAAATGAGCTGGGAAGAAAATGGCCCACCCCTCCAGTATCTCTGCCAAGAAAACTCCAAAGGGAGTCACAGAGAGTTGGCCATGATGGAAAATAACTGAACAAAAATACATTAGATTTGTTTCTGAAAAACTTTTCTAATTTTATATAATGAAAATTGTCTTTTTTATTCTGTGCTAATGTCACTATCCCTTTTTTAGTCATAAACTCTGCTTCTATCCAAATTGGAAGGAAAATTCTTCTTTTCTCTTCTAATATGTTTATGTCACCTTTTATATCAAAGTCATATATCCATTTGAAGCTTGTTTTGGTATATGGTATAAAGGATTGCTCTAAATAGAATTTCTGCCAAACGGTTCTTTATTTTTCCCAGTACTATTTGTCCAATAACGAGCCCTTCCTTCAGGAAATGAGGTCTTTAGGTTTATCTCATACAATGCCATAGTGTTTACTTGTTTCCATTGCTGGGTACCTAATCTGTTCCATTAACCAACCTCTATTTTTTTTATCAGTACTGAGTCATTTTAGTGATTACTATTTTGTAGTATAGTTAAATATACTTTGAGATAAAGCATTTCCGCCGTCCACCTTTTTCATCATTATCTTTGAGGTTTTAACCATTTGCTATTTCATATGAATTTCATTATTTTTCTAGCATTACAAAATGCTCTTTTGTTAGTTTGATTGGCACAGCACTGAATAAGTAAGCTGGTTTCAGTATTTCTAAAATAATATTGGCTTGACCTATGTCTGAGCAATTAAAGACTCTCTCATTTTTCAGGTCTATCTTTATTTCTACACAAAGTTTTTTATTGTTAAATTCATGTAAATCCAGAGTGTATATTGGTAGATATACTCCCCCATATTTTATAATGCTTCTATAGTTATTTTGAATGAACTTTCAATATCTAGCTCTTCCTGCTGTGTTTTGTTGGTAATATGCAGGAATGCTGAAGAGATTTTTTTTTATCCTCCAGCTCCTCTAAATTCGTTTCAATTAATTTTTGCTTGATTCTTTAGGATTTTCTAAGTAGATCAACATGTCATCTACAAAAAGAAAAGGTAGTTTCTTCTTTGATATTCCTCATCTGTCAATTTCTCTTTCTTGTCTTATAGCTATAGCTAGCACTTCCAACAATGTTAAATAGCAGTGGTAATAAAGGGTATCCTTTCATTTCCCAGATCTTCCTGAAAAGGCCTCTAATTTTATTACATTACAAATAAAATTTGCTTTTGGATTTAGTTAAATATTACATAAAAGAAAGATTCATTTATTCCTATGCTTTCTAGAGATTTCAGTAGAAACAGGGGCTAAAAGTCATTTGGCATCTATTGATATAACCATAATTTTATTATTTGTATTATTAAACTAGTTTATTGTATTCATAATCTTCCTTATGATGAGCCAAGCCTGCATTCATGATATGAATCCAGATATTTTTTAATATATAATGTTTCTCCTATATTGTTGTAAGCTACTTGTTGGTGTTCCATTTAAAATTTTTGTATCAATATTTTTTAAAGAAATTGGTCTCATTTTACTGCTCTGAATGATATCAATCACTCTGTTTTAGGTATCAACACTATATTCAGATAATATAAAGAGATTTGAAGGGGTCCTTCATTCTGTTTATCATTATCAGCAGTTTATGCCATATTTGAGTTAATTATTCTTTGAATATTTGACATAATTCATATATCCATTTCGCCCTAGAATGTTTCTTTAGAAGTTAATTTGTGGCTTATTCATTTTTTATATCATGTTATTTAAATAGTCTATTTCTCCTTCAGTCAGCTAGAAAACGCAGTAAATAGATCATTGGACTTCAAGTCAGAAAGACCTAAGTTCAAATATGGCCTAGACACTTATTAGCTATGTGGCCCTGGACAAGTCACTGTGTACTTCAGTTTCCTTATCTGTAAATTCAGAATAGTAACAGCACCTTGTAGGGTTGATGTGAGGATCAAATTAAATAATATTTTTAAGAACACTTAGCACAGTGCCTGGCGTATAGTGGGTACTACATAAATGCATATGGTCTTTCTCTTTTTTGGGTGAGTCTGGGAATTTTACATTTTTATAAATATTCATCCATTTCCTCTGTCACTGTTATTGTTAGTATGTAATAGAGTAGAATAGTTTTGGCTAAGTTCTTGAATTTTTGATATGAGAAATTTTGTTTTCCTCTGTTTTTAAATCAAATATGCTGTTTATCTATTTTATAGGTTTGTTTTTCTTCACAAAGCCAGCTCCTAGTTTTAGTTATAGGTTCATTTTTTTTATATTGACAGTTTTATGAATCTCTTTTTGTTGCTTCGTTGTGGATTTTCATTTGTTGTTCAAATTTTTTAGATGTGTGCCCAATTCATTGACTTGTTCTTTCTCTCATTAACAAAAATATCAAAAGATATAGCATTTCTCCCTGAGAATGGCCTTACCTTCTCCCATAAGTTTTGATATATTGTCTTATTGTTGTTATTTTCTTTGGTGAAATGCTATTTTTCTATGATTTGTACTCATTCATTAGTTCTTTAGAATTTTATTATTTGGTACATAAGTTCTCATTTCACTCTTGAAGGGCCTTCTGTTAATATAAATTTAATCACATTGTGATCAGTAAATAAAATGTTTTGTTTTTCTGCCTTCTTATAGTTTTAGTGAAGTCCTTATGGCTGCAAAATAGTCAATTTTTGTAAACATGACATGCACAGATGAAAATATGTAAATACTTTTCTATTCTATCATCTCAAATTTTTCTGAATCTTTTCTTAGTTTTTTATCTTATATACATTTACTTAATTTTTTTATTTTTTCTAATTTTTCATTCAAGTCTTTAATTTTTTTCTTGTTTATCTTTTGGGTAGATTTTCCTAAGTCTGAAAAGTGGTACATTAAAGTACCTGACAGTTATAGATTTAGAATTTATTTTTCCTTCCAATTCAACTAACTGTTCCTTTTAGTATTTAGATACTGTGCCATTTTATCCACATTTATTAGGGACTTGTTTACTACACTATTTTGTGCATATTATATATATATATGTATTCATTATTTATGGTACCTTAAGTATAATATAATTTCTTGCTTATCTCTTTCTTCATATCTATAGCTGTATCTGAAATCATGATCTCTACTTTTTTTAGTTTGGCTAAAACATATTAGATTTTGCTCTAGTCCATCATTTTAACTCTACAAATCTTTGCGTTTTAAATATTTCTTGTAAAGATATATTATAGGATTCTGTTTTCTTATCCATTCTGCTATCCTCTTCCATTTTATGTTTGGGTTCATCCCAGTCATATAGAACAACTCTTCTAAGAAAATCAAAGAAATTCATATTTAACCTTCATTAAGGAGATTAAAAAAGAAACTTTATCATTCTAATTTCAGAGATGGGAAAACTGAGGCAATAATAATTATAAAATTATAAAAATAACCAGGCTGTTGGGGTTTTTTCACTGGCTAATCATATCTGACTTCCTGTGATCCACTTGGGGTTTTCTTGGCAAAAATACTGGAGTAGTTTGGCATTTCTTTCTCCAGCTCATTTTCGTGATAAGGAAACTGAGGTAAACAGGCAAGAAACTGTCTTGCCCAGAGTCACACAGATAATAAGTACCATATCTGAATTCAGATCTTCCTGACTCCAGAGCCAACACTCTATCCCCTGTGCCAAAATATCTCCCCCAATCCAGATTTATATAGTCCTTTCTTCTTAAGGAATCAGAATATTATCACAGTTTATCCTTCTAGTTCCCTGTAAAACAAATGAAGAGTAGATCTCAGACGATTTAAAATCACTCGCCTATTGTTCCTAGACAAAGCTTTGACCATACTGGAATTAGAATCTTGATTCCCTGAAGATATCATTCCCTGAGGATCATCACACTCAAACTTTCACTCTAGGGGCTCCTCACACCTTTTGGTTTCTCTAAGGCGTTAGGCATGTACATGGTTAAGAGCAGTTACTTTATAGCTCTTTTTGTGGTGACAAAGAATTGGAAATTGAGGAGATCCTAAGAATTGGGGGATGACTGGACAAGTTGTGATGTATGATTGTGATAAAGGAATATTATTATACTGTATGAAAGGCAATGGTTGAAGAAAATTCTGGAAAGATTTACACAAACTAATGCAAAGTGAAATGAGCCAAGTACAAAGTAACAGCAACATTGTATCATGATCAGCTGTGAAAGACAATTATCCAAGACAACTCTGAGGGACTCATGAGGGCAGGGCCAAAGGGAGGGAGTGAATTAAGAACATTTTTAAGTGAATACTAAAAAGGAAACTATTTTAATAAGGACGAGGAACCTAGCTATGCATCTTTCCATAGAGTGAGGACTCTTTCAAAATCAGTGACTCCTACACTGAAGCAGAGATGGGTGATTTCCTGGACATTCCTGGAGGGTAAAGGGTCACTGGTTTAAAAAAAAAAAGTTATTAGCAAAATTTCACCCATGCTCAGAGAACTGGTTAGAATAAATTAAGGCCCTGACATAAACCATAGAGAAATTACCTCTGTGGGTTTCAGGCCTAGATACTGTAACTTGTAAGTGAAGTGGTTTGTGGTAAATCTAAATATGACTAATGGAAACTGACAGGTCCTGCTGAGAAAGAAGAAACTAAGACTCAAAGGATGTCAGAATGAGTGGGCCCCTCTTTGCTCTTAATGGATAGTGGACTTTTAAATAAGCCACTTAACTGGTTTGTTTCTCAATTCTCATTCTTCTTTTCATTTATTTTGGCCTTTGCTTTCACTTCCCACCTTTCACATATTCTTTCTCTTTCTTCCTCTGTTTTCATTCATTTTTTCCATTCTAGCCCAGACCTTGTCACACATTTTCCATGCAACTGGTATTACCATGCAAATTACCATGCAAATGGTAAATCACTACCAATACAGATGTCAGTTTCTCTTCCTTTTATATAGTTAGATAGCCTCTAGTGTTCCTCCCAAGTCTAAGATTCCAAACTACTCTGTTCTGTTCTGTTCTGTGCTATTTTATTCTGTCCTGTTCTGTTCCCTCTTTGCTTTTCATCCTGGCCCTTCTTTGTCTCTTTCCTCCATCTCTTGCCCTCCTGTGCCTCCCCCTACTTTGTTTACACATTGAACAAGTTCCTTTACTGTTCTGGATTTCCATTTCCTCCTCTGTGAGCGGGGTGTTAAAGCAGATGTCCCCTTAAACTTCTCATCGGTGGTGAGGAGCTATGTGACACTAATGTTTAGAAGTAGGGAACAAAGAATTGCCTTTATCATTCCCCCCTGGGAAGTTTCAACCTTTGGGACATTTCAAACTGACATGAAAGAAATGAAAAGAAAGGTCATTTAACAGCTATTTTTGTTCGGTGTGGGCTGTCACCTGACTTTTCTCTATGTGCCAAGCAAAGCTTCCTGTCGGGATGACTCCAGCCTGTCTGTCCCAGTTGCCGGGATAGAGGGACACAACAAAAGGGCCTCTCATCATTAAATAAAGGAAACCCACTTGTAACCTCCCAGGATGCAACATGTCAGAGCTGACCACTGCGCTTCTTCCTTTTCCACAACTCACTTAATCTGATGCACCTCCTCCCAACCACAAGATCAGGAAAAGATCTCTGGAAGCCAGGACTTGGGTGTGCGCATGGTGTGGTTCTTGCAACACCATTTGGCAGCACTGGGTTATATTAGGACACTTAAAGGAAGTTTGTAGAAGGGAGAATGGTGGATGGTATGATGGAAAGCATATTGGATTGAAGGTTAAAAAACTGGCCTTCTATCTTAGTTCGGTTCTCTAAAGGTTGATTAAGTACATCCTTTTAAAATCTGGACATTTGATTTCACTAGTGTAAGGAATGCCTAGCATCAAAACTACTTTGATAGACTATCACTCTATTTGTAACTTCTGGTCTTGTTGCCTAGGGTGCAGAGAGGTTCACTTACTTGTACAGGGATACACAACCAGTGTATGTCAGAAGCTAGAACTGAACCCATATCTTCCTGTCCCTCTATCCACTACATCAGGCTGCCCGTCATTGAGCACATAGAGGCAGTCCCAAAGATCTTAGCTCAACTTTGAACTTTAATAGTTTAAATAGCTTTTCCTTGTTGTTGTTGAGTTGTTTCAGTTATGTAAGACTCTTCATGACCCTATTTGGGGCTTTCTTGGCAAAGATACTGGAGTGGTTTGCCATTTTCTACTCCAGCTCATTTGCAGATGAGGAAACTGAAGCAAACAGGGTAAGTGACTTGCCCAGGGTCACACAGCCAGTAAGTGTCTGAGGCCAGATTTGAAGTCAAGAAAATGAGTCTTTCTGATTTCAGAGTCAGCACTCTATCCATTACACAAACTAGCTGCCCCCCTAAATAGCTTTAGGAGCTTAAAAAAGCACTTTTGGGACACCCTGTATCATGCACAATGTTGTTATAGAGGCTGTAGAAAATGCAAAGTTTAGATAAGACATGGTCTCTGACTTTAAGGTCGTCACCATCAGCATCATAACTTATATCTATATGCAGCATTAAGATTTGCAAAATACTTTCCAGATATCTTATTTGTACTTCACAAAAACTCTGTGATGTAAGCACTATAGGTATTTTCCCCGTTTTACAAATGATGAAATTGAGGTTTATAGGAGTTGAGTTTTCTCCATAGACACACAGCTGGTCAATGTAAGGGTATTTTAGAGTGGGATAAAATATGTACATGCTGTATATAGATAACTGTACTTGGATACTTCTATAAATCCATATCACATCAATATAAGTGCTCCCTTTGCTGGTATAAATTTTTTTAAAAAACTCTATACTACTCATCTTACCCAATTCTTGTTGATGTCTTTTCATATATTGTCTATAGAAGGCATCCAAAAAGCTTGACGCCTTCTTCCACTTATGTTAATTTCCAAAGATAATAAAATATGCAGACTTTTAATTTGTAGCATCTCCTCTGGGTGAACTTCTCAATATGTACCAAGACTCACAGTTTGCTTCCCCAGAGAATGGCTGCCATCTCAGGTTCTAGGTTACCCTATTACTGACTATTCTTACAACTATAGTTCAAGTTGGTGTGCTTCCCATTAATGGTCAATAGATAAGATTAATTGATATCAAAGGCACTTATTAAAATGGCAAAACATGAAGAGGAGCTATAAAATATTCCACCACCACCCCAAACTTGGGGTGTACTTTGACAAACACATGGCTTCCACGGAAAGAGTGGGCACAGACTTCAAGAACAGTGGTAGTGAGATGTGTGTGGGGTACACACATGACAAAAACTACTCATCATTCTAGTAATGTAGGGCCTAGAAGTCCTTTCTCTCAGTGGAGTCTTTACCAAGCTAACTCCTGGGAGCAGAATCTCTCTGTTGGTTTGTTCAGGTTGGTTTCCACCATCTCTTTCTTTCCACAACTCAACTTCTGATTGCCAGGGCTAGCTCTCTCTAGTGAATGTTTTTTGTTTCACCATAAATGGAGAATCCTTTGATGACCTCTGCAAGATATGCTCCAGTCTATATCTGGCCTGGACCCTCTTCCCTTTCTATGTTCTATCTTCTGAAGGCTTCATCAATTCCAAAGGGTTTAATTATCTCTGTGCAGTTGACTCACAGATCTATATATCCAGGTTGAGTCTCTCTTCTGGGGGACTCCACATTACCAATTGCTGATTGGACATTTCAATATGAATACTCCACAGATATCTCAAACTCAGCATGTTCAAAACAGAATGATCATTACCCCCAAACCCTCTCTTCTACTAAATGTATCTATTTCTATTAAAGGCATCACCAACTTTCCCATCTTCTGGGTTCATAACTGGATAAAATGGCCTAACTGATCTCCCTCATCAGATCTCTCCCAGTCCAAATCCATCCTCCATGAAGTTGTCAAAGGGATTTCCCTCAAGTGGATATCTGACCCCATCACTCTGTGAACTCCAGTGACTTCCTATTGTCCCTAAAATAAAATATAAATGATCCTGGCCTTCAAAGACATTTACCAGGCCTGGGTTCAACTTATCTTTTCAGCCTCATTATATAATGCTCCCCTTTCATGGTCCAGCCAAAACTGACCTTTACCTCCTCTTCATACATGGTATTCCATCTCCTATTTCTCTGCCTTTGCCCTGAATGTCCCCTAGGCCCACAATATACTCTCCCCACAGTTATAGTAGTGCTCTCTTCCTTCAAAATGTAACTCAAGCACCCATGTATATGAAGTCTTTCCTGATACCTTTGACTGCGAGCACTCCACTCTCAGACTACCTTGTGCTTGTATATTTTGCATTTATTCTATACAAATATATATATAATATGCCTACCACTACCAATGGAATTTAAGCCTCTTAAGAGTAATAATTATTTAATTTTTCTTTGTATTTCCAGTGTTCAGCCCATAACAGGTGCTAAATAAATGCTTGTTGATTAACACTGGAAAATATCGCAGATAAGCCTCATTGCTGCTGAATGCCTCATTGACTAAGCTTATTATCAAACAAGGTTATATCCATGACTGCATCTGTCATAACCTTTTATGATGTTAATGTATACAGGATAGATTTCATTTAAGGAAAGCATTGGCAGGACTGTTTTGCTCTACTGAGTCAATCAAAAAACTGTACTATATTCCAGGCATAAGACAGTCTCTGTCCTTGGGGAATTTCACAACTAATGGGAAATTAGAAAACTTTTAAATTTTAAAAGTAAGGGGAATTGGAAGGGGGGAGTACTCAAGGGTGGGAATGGTAAAAAAAATTAATTTAATTTAAAGATTTTTCTACATTTCCTACAGCTGGGCAGGAAATAGTCTGAGGAGGTATGAGTTTCAGAGCTGATTTCACCTTGCAGAATGATACATTTCTGGAGATCATGAAATCAAGTCAGACAGGTGGGAACTGATGAGTCAAATGACTTTTTTTTTAAATCAACGAACAGGAGTATCACATTCCATCACTATGATGCCCACCAGTGGACAATATTTTCCAGTGATGGCAGACTACTCAAGTGGAAATAAAGAGGATGACTCTTCAGGACATATCATCAATGGCCAGATCCCCACACTGGATGTGTTCTGCAACCCATCTCCTAAGCAGTATCTAGGACATGACCATGTGCTGCATGAGACCTCACAGGGAATGGATTGCTAGATATTATACAAAATGGGAATTCTTGTTCAGAGATGGATAGAACCAGATGGCCTCTGAGTTCCTTTCAAACACTGAGATTCTGTGATTCCCTCTGGAAGTACAGCAACTGTAGGTTGGCACATAGAACAAGGAGAACAACAGGAGAAAATCCCAGACTCCTGAAAAAGCTATTGTGTGTCTTAAAAGTATAAGCCCTGCCAAATCCTACAGTCCCAAGGACTCTGTTAACCAATCCTTGAGCTCTTTGCTCACCCACCTCCTGAAAATTTCCATTAATGTTGACTCTTTGTAGCTTAAAATAGCTCTAAGCTTCCAAAATTCATTTATGTATTCAATTAACAGTCTGTTCCCCTGTTTAATCCCAGCATCATTATTGTAGCATCCCTATTGCTCTGCATGTAGTCAAAGACTTCGGAACTCAGCTTTGAACCATGGATTGTTTCCCAACAATAAGCTTCTCTCCATTCAAACTCAGCTCCATCTGGTCTCCCAGCAATAAATGCTACCTGTGGTTGATCAATTGCAAGGATGTGGGGATACATCTTAAAAGGCAACCCACAGTGGTAAAAAAAAAAAAAAAAAGGAAAGTACTTCCTGCCACCATTGCTGGAAAATAAACTAGGATACAACAAATAGTATTGGCATAAGAAGTGGTCATAGTCACCCACAAGAGCCATGGCCTACCACACAGCCGATAACCACCTTCAGTTTAGTCCTGTTTACCATATGCACTAATCCTGCCTACATGAGGAGAAACTTAGTTCAAGGTAGCTTAGTTGTCAAAGTTTGTCATGAAATGGTATGCTTCTGGACAAACCTCTCTAGTGATGGTGAATTGAGCTCATTCGCATAAGCACAGATCTATGGCTTTGAGGCCAGACTTCTGGACATGTCAAGCAACCCTAAGGTATAACAGTAGGACTTTGCAGACATTTGGTGGACTCTTTACATAATAATAACTAGTATTTGTATAGCACTTCAAGGTTCACACAACAATTTATGAACATTATTTCATTTTTTTCCTCACAACTCTGGGAGGTAAGTACTATTAATGCTTTTATTTTACAGATGAAGAAACTGAGGAAGATAGAGATTAAATGATTTGCCTGGGCTCACAGAGCTAGTCAGTGTTTGAAGCTAGATTTAAACATGTTTTATCCTAACTCCAGATATAGCACTTTATCCGTTGCACCACCAAGCTGCCTTATACTCATCAAAGGTTTATACTCATCATGAAAACTGAAAAATGATGTGACAAATTTTCCTACTAAATAATGGTTTCGAAAGTACAATGAAATCAACCCCAACAATTCCTCTATTTACCTCTCCAAGGAAATATGTGAACAGTTGTTCCATTCAATTGTACCTTCTTTTCCTTCTGGTTTCATTTTTAGCAAGAATGTCAATTTGTATATGATTCAGTTCCTCTAGCAGCCCGTCAGCTCTTTGGTAATTGGAGAAATATGACAAACAGAATAAAAATATTCAATATATGCATAGGCTGCTAGATGTCACAATATTGCCTCCAGGAGCAAATACAAAATGCTCTCCTTGGCATTTAAAGTCCCTTACAGCCTACCCTCCTCCTCCCTTTCCAGTATTTTTCTACCTTACTCCCCAGCACATGATCTGATCCAGGGAGTCAGCCTCCTGGCCATTCCACAAACAAGACCTTCTATCTCTCAGCACTGGCTGTTCTTGATGCCTGGAATGCTCTCCCTCCTCCACTCTGACTACTGACCTCCCTAGATTCCTTTAAGTTCCACTTAAAATTTCACCTTCTACAAGAAGTCTTCCCAAACATCCCCCCCTCCTTTAATTCCAGTGTTTTTCCTCTTTTCATTATTTCCTATTCATTCTGCATCTAGCTTATTTTGTACATATTAGCTTGAATGTTATCTCTCCCAATACATTGTAACTTCCTTGAGAGTGGGGACTGTCTTTTGCCTCTTTTTGTATCGCCAGTGCTTAGCACAGTACCAGTCACATAGTAGGCACTTAATAAATGTTAATTGATTGATATAGTAGACAGAGCTCTAGACTTGGAATCAAGAAG
>CM053769.1:219730748-219765227 GCA_028658325.1 Potorous gilbertii
TATACCTGAGAACCAGTGTGGCTTCAGAAATGGCTGAAGAACAGTCGATATGGTGTTTGTTGCCCAGCAACTCCAGGAGAAATGCCAGGAGCAAAATAGAGGTCTGTACACAACATCTGTAGATCTGACCAAGGCCTTTGACATTGGTAGTTGTGAGGGCTTATGGAAAATTATGTCAATATTTGGTTGCTCAGAGAAGGTCGTCAATATTGTATGTCAATTTCATGAAGGCATGTTGCCCTGGGTTCTGGATAGTGGACAATGGTCTTGTGCCTTCCCAGTCACCAGTGGAATGAAACAGGACTGTGTGCTTGCTCATACTATTTAGCATGATGTTTTCAGTCATGTTGTCAAATGATTTCAATAAAGATGAAGATGGCATCAAGGTCAACTACTGTGCTGATGGTAAGTTCTTCAATTTGAAAAGGCTACAAGTCAAGACCAAAGTGGAGGGAGTTGGTGTGTGATTTTCTGTTTGCAGATGATTGTGCACTCAGTGAAGCCTCTGAAGCTGAGATGCAACAAAGTATGGATCAATTCTCTGCTGCCTGTGCTAATTTTGGCCTAATAATTAACACCAAAATAACACAGGTGCTCCATCAGTCACCACCACATCACCCATACCTGGAACCATTGGTTAAAACAAATGAAAAGTTCTGAATGCTGTGGATAAGTTCACTTACCTTGGTAGTATACTTTCCAGGGATGTACACATTGACAATGAGGTTGATACATGCATTGCCAGAGCTAGTTCAGTGTTTGGGAGGCTCTGAAGAAAAGTTTGGGAGAGAACATGTATTGGACTGACTACCAAACTGAAGATCTACTGAGCCACTGTATTGACCTCATTGTTATATGCTTATGAAACATGGACAGCTCCATGCCAGGAAACTGAATCACTTCCATTTGAACTGTCTTAGGAAGATTCTGAGGATCACCTGGCAGGATAAGGTACCAGACACTGAAGTCCTTTCTCAAACTGAACTGCTAAGCATTCAAGAGATGCTTCAGAGAGTGCAATTCTGATGGGCTGACCACGTGGTTCAAATGCAAATTGTATGCTTGCCTAAAAGACTATTTTATGGAGAACTTGCATGGGTCAGGCAATCACATGGTGGTCAGAAGAAGTGATACAAGGATACTCTTAAGGTCTCTCTCAAGAACTTTGGATTTGACTGTGCAACATGGGAGACACTGACACAGGATTTGTCAGCATGGCATGCCCATATCAGAAAGGGTGTTGTGCTCTATGAGCAAAGCAAAATTGAAGCAGCACAAAGTAAACAAAGGATGCGCAAACTTGGGGTATCCACCCCAAATATTCACATGGACTGTCTGTGCCCAACCTGTGGTAGAGCATTCTGAGCTCATATTGGTCTGATCAGCCATAGTCGGACACACTGAAATTTCACTTTATCATGGTGATGTCATTTGGTCCTCTTCAAGAATGAAGAACAACCACCAACAATGTACCACCATCATCTGAGATCATACTGACAGCCTTTTTCAGTTTCAATAGGGCCTATTAGTCCTGGGGCATTCCCAGAAGGAGACCTGCCACCAGATGAGGAATGTAAGAGTTGGTATTGACAGGAGGTTGATAGAGGACTAGAAAATGCTCTACAGGAATGGTGACTCTAATATCTCCTTTAGTATTTCCTATAGTGCTAGAATAGGCCTAATGATGAAGGGAATTTAATAAAGACATTGATTAGTGAATGAATAATGTTTCATTTGAATTGGAAAGAAACTGGGGAAAACAACTTGGTATCCTTTCAGACTCCTTAATTATTCAAGAGGGCAATTTCATTACAAGCACTTTCTACCCCTGTGGGGCCAATCCTTTGTTTCTTATCTTTTGATCCCTAGTGTATTTCACACACACACAGACACAGACACAGACACAGACACACACACACACACACACACTTGAAGTTACAGCATATGTGTTTAAATTTTGTCACCTTGGGTGACAGGTCACTCACTGTCTCAGTCTCAGTTTATCCATCTATAAAATGAAGGTGTTGGACCAGAAGACCTTTAAAGTCCCTTCCAGCTCTACATCTGCCTTTCCATAACTAGATGAGGTGTCCAGACACCTGGTGCCAGTCCTTCCTCCATCATTAACTACCTGTACATCTTTGTTTAAAAACCACTTATCTCTCTAAGTTTGTTTTCTCTTCTAGAAAATGAGGAAGTTGAACTAGACTCTGGTTTCTAGTGGTTCAAGGCCCTTTCCAGGAAGTCTATGATTCTAAGATGATTGACACTTTATGGATGGCATTATGTAAATCATCACAACTACATCTAATTTACAAGAAACCTCAGCTCAACCTGAGCTTTGGTGATTGCCAGCACTGATTTAAGATTTGAGATAATGACAGAGCCCTAAGGTGTCCATATAGGAGAGGGAGAGAAAAGGCAAGGTAAATCACAAGGCCTAACAGTGCCTTCCTTGTTCTCAATACCTATTTAATTTAATTTGAATATATGCTCTCTTTCTCATAGTCTTGGATTCAAGCTTTTTCCCCCCGTTTGTGTACAGGTTGCATTCTCATAAACGTGTGTGTGTGTATGTATCTGTTAGAAAAAAACCCAGTCATAATTGTGGAAGATGAATGAACACCCATGAACTTTCCTCATAACAAGCTGTGCCAGTAATATATACTCCTGAGATGGCTCCAAAGAGTAACTGAGGGATTGGCAAATGGAAATAAATAATGACCTTCCGTAGAATAAATCCTTTTTACTATTCTCTATCAGCTATAATCAAGAGTGTAGATAGAAGAGGAAGAGAAAGGGCATATTGGTTTGGGTTGGGTTCTGTCTGGCAGTAGGGACCAAAGGTCAAAATTGATTTCCAAATACAAATGAACTGTTCCTTGTTATCTGGAAATCTCCCTATCCCCTTACCAATAGAACAGTGCCAATTAAAATAGTAATCTGCTTCTATTTATGCAGGAGAATCAAATTTGCAGGGTCTTAAGAGAATTTGCTCTGCTATAAAATTGGTTATAATTATCCAGATTAAATGGCGATTCAGTAAATTCTGCCCCTCATACATCCAGTCAAAGAGCAGCAGGGTTTATACTGCCCCTGCCCATCTACCTAACTGTCCCAATGGGCACTTGGATATTTGTTCTGGGAGGACAATACAGGAATACAATTAAATTAGGAATTGCTGCAAAGTTGGGCTTGTGTATTCCAGAGCTCCTCTGATTCACACTTCTCATATGATCCCGAGGAGCTTGAAAGGACCGACTCTCTTCTGATTTTAGACTAGAATGCTTGGTTTACAATATCCTAGCAGGTGGAGTGTTATTAGGAGGAAAAGCCTGCCTTCCAAAGGCAAATTTTACTCAGATCATCACTAAATTACTCTTTCATAAGTTCCCTTTATAATCAGTTGCCTGATATAGTGGTGGCTCTGGAGAATTTAATCTATTTACTAGATACAGGTGATGGCATCTGAAGCTCACACAGTTGTTCTCATGAGCATCATATGACGTCTAAACACTGTGTTCTCCTGGGTAACTCTCTCCTGCCTAGGTTTGAAGTCCTATACTGAGCCATTGACCAAGCTTTGTTTGGTCCTCCCTCTTTCCTCTGCTCTCATTTGCCGCTGGTAGCTATGATGAAGACAGACAATTTCTTTCCATCATTTGATCGAGTGATTATCATGTCTGGATAAGCTGAACAAGATTGAAATATGATCCATTTTAGGTTTGATTTTCCAGCAGGAGCCTGCTGCTTAGAATATGGAAATCTGTGTTAGAGTATGTATGTGGAGAGGCAGCCTTTGGGCAAATCGTGAAGGTAATATTAACAGCTAATAACAGTTAGCATCTGTACAGTGCTTTGAGGTTTGCAGAATGGTTTATACACATTTTCTCATTTAGTTGGTTGCTATTGTTTTCCACATTTTGCAGATAAGGAAACTGAGAATGAAAGAAATTAAGTGCCAGGTCTAGGGTCACACAGTTAATAAATATGCTTGCTTGAACTACTAAGGTTCATGAAGCTTCTCTTTGGTGTGATGATGAGGATGGTACAAACATTACTTAAGAACCTGCTGTATGCCAGGCATTGGGCTAAGCATGGGGGATACAAATAAGAAAAGGAAATATAGTTCCTACCCTCAAGGGGCTTACAATCTAATGGGGGAAGATAATACACCATTGGAAGCTGAAAAGCGGGAAGCCAGAGAGGTGTGGGGGGTGATGATCATGGTGGAGTTGAAACAGAGCTAAGCAGATGGTGGAAAAGGAGAAGCCAATTGGGATTTTGAACCCTCTCTAAAGAGAGGCTTTGGGAGGAATTTTTTGCTCCACCTTCCGACCCTCCAATCAGAGGAGCAGAAGCAATTAAGGGTACCGATGAGGTATGAGAGAAGGAAAGCTGAAGGAATGTCCATGCTGATGAGCTTGTCATGTTTCCTTTCTCATAATCCCTCTCTGTCTTTTCTTACCTGTGTCTCATTTTTCTGTGACTCATTCTTCAATTCAAAAAGCATTATTAAATGCCTGTTATGTGCAACACACTGTGCTAGGCCTTAGAGATTAAAGACCAAAAAAGGGAAACAATGGAAACAGTATTTTGCTGGGCATGGGATTGAAACAGAAACACATACAAGTAAGGACAAAATATAATCTCTCCTCTCTCTCGTTTTGTCTTCTAGTCTCCAATTTGTGAAGGGGTATAGATTGGGGGTAGGGGTCTGCCAGAAAGTGATGGAGGGAGGAGAGAGGCTGTGGCCCAAACAGTTGTGATGAAGATGAAAGTGAAGGAGAACTAGGGGTACATAATGGCAGTACTTGTGGTCCTCACCCAACAGGCAGTCAATTCCATTAATCCTGCTACTGGATGGATCAGCTGTGGCCAGGTGACATCAGGTATCTTCCACCAATAAATAGATAAATTTTCCATCTCCAGTTCACACTAGATCTTGTGTTTCAGCCTCTGTTCTAAGAATGAGCTAAGCCCTTACTCCCATAGTATCTGAGTCTATACCTGATTACCAATCCTCATGGAGATGAACTGAATATCTTGGGGAGGGGATGATTCTGGATTGTTGTATTCCTTTGCCTGTGTAACATATTCATACTGTACATTACCTAAAATTCCTGGGTCCAGATCAATCCTGTGACTGGGGTGGTCTTCTAGATTCTAGGAGATCAGTAGTTTTCCAGCTGCTTACAAGTATTTATTATTATTCCTTGTCTCACTGTTCAACACTATTTACTTATTGATTCTATACTGTGGAAGCATATATGAAACTTCATTTTAACAAAACCGAAAATATTAAAAATAACATTTACCTTTAAACTTTTTATCAACATACTTGGAAAAATCCCTCAGAAAAATAAATGATAGGTCAGAACAAAAGGAAAAAAAAGTCTTTCATTAAGGATGGCACCAAACCTTTACACCAAGAATACAAAAACTCTTGTCTTGTTTACATCATTGCCTCTTCTACCTCTGAAATGGTTTGGTTATTGGCCCCTCTAAAGGCTATCTCCTTTTTACCTGCCCACTTAAAAAGATTGGTAAGGTAGGACCCATACTTATCCATTGAGAAAGGATTAAAATGTCAATGAAAGGCAAGAGGTCTTAAGAGTAAGGGAAGAGATCTAGGAGGAATGGGATGGTGAGTTTGTTGCTCAGTTCTAGAATATTAACCCAGGCTCAATTTTCAGATTTTTTTTCTTGTTCAGGATTCTCATAAATATTACCTGAAAACTTCTTGGGTTAGAGTCATGTCAGAGACAAGAGGAGGAAACTATGCAGTTGAAATATCTCTTGCCAAGCTAGAAATGTCTGAGATATATGTTAATATTAAATTAAATAAAATTGTTTCTGGTTGATTTAAGTCAATCAGAGAGCGCTGTACTATTTTTAATATTTCTTTGACAATTCTGCATAAAAATGCTACATATAGCATTCTGGCAGGTGTTGTTTTTAATAAATGCTAGTGCTTTAAGGTTTGCAAGACACTTTACAAATATCTTATTTTATCTTTACAACAACTGTGTTGCTATTATTTTTTTTCCCATTTTACAAATGAGAGAACTGAGGCAGAGAGATGTGGGGTGTGATGGGCAAATGGAAACTGAAAGAAGGGCCAGAGAGATGTGGGGTGTGATGGGCATGAAACAAGGGTGTGTGATGATAGTGGTAAAGTTGAAACCAATTTATAATTTTCTAAAATAATGTTAAAATTTTCTAAGTTAATATGTGATTTTCGAAGTCAAGATACTGCTGGCAGGATTCTAATATATAATTTATTGGACCCCATTTCTATCTGAGTTTGAGATTATTGGTGTAGTGAATAGAGCCCTATTCTTTGAGTCTGGAAGACCTGAGCTCCCAGATGAGGCAACTATCTCTACCAATTCAGATTAGCTTTTTTTCTGGAATTTATAGAGAGGTTAAGTAACTTTCCTAGGGTCATACAACCAGCATTTGTCAGAGGAGGGACAAAGTCAAGTCTTCCTGGCTTATTTAATTTTTTATTTGAACTTGGGTGTTGGAAACTGAGGAAGAGCTGATTTGTTTAAGGCTAGACACTCCAAGAGTGAGCTTCCCTTGATCTCATAGATCATAAACTACTCAAACTGACTGTAGAGGTCACCTAGTCTAAGAATTAGCCAATGGCAATTTGTAAGCTACATACAAGAGGATTTTTTATCTGAAATAAGTGAATCTCTACTTGGTCCATGCTCCAACTACCCATGTCTCCCAAAGTAACAAACTGGCTTTTATTTTAAGTATTTTCCTTTTTTTACATCTTCCATCTTTTGACTCTCACTGAGAACTGGCTTCTTCCTGATGACACAGCCTCTCTGTCCATCCTTTCCAGCAATAGCTGTAACTTCATTCATTCCTCTGGCTTATTGGTTGAGGTGGGAAAATTGGAATACTTTTTGTTTCCCAGTGGAAACTTCTGGGTGGTCCCTCAACCACCATCATTCAGTAATGTCTCTTGTATTGTGGTGTACTTATCCCATACAGACCACCCAATCAAAATTCTGGTAGCTGTTGCCTACTGACCTCAAGGACACTGCATATCCTTTCATCTTTCAATGAAAATGGTTCTTGGTTCACATTCTTTCTCTCTTCTCCAACTCCTGCCCTCATACTATGATGTTTCAACATACATATTGATATTCCCTTAAACATCTTAACTTCTCAGTTTCTCAACTTATTAATTTCAAATGACTGCCACCCCCACTCAGTTCCACATAGAGATAGTTATACTCTTGATGTTGCCATCGCCCATAAATGCACCACTTCTATGTTCATGGAGTCATAAATTCCTTTATATGATCATATTCAGTTGTCATTCTGTCTCTTCCTTACAACCCCAAACCAGGTTCTTTACTCCAATCTCTTAACCTCTCACTTCTTTCCTAGGTCACTTCCCCTGCACTGGCTATACTTTTTTCCCTTCCTCATTTTGACCCTTTGGTGAACCAGTTCAACTCTACATGGTCATCTTCTCTTGAGTTTCTTGCCCTTTTATCCTATTGTACATCTTGCCCTGACAAAACTGTAGGTATAGATTACTCCCACCATAAATTTCTTTTACTCTTACTCCTGTGCTGCTAAGCAAAAATAGAGAAAATCATGAAGCTATATTGAATGGGTCCTTTACAAATTGATATTATATAATCTTAACTGGGCCACCACTGAGACAAGGTTCTTCTATACCTCCCTTACTAACTGACCCTCATTCGCTACAGTGGCTCTTCCAAATGATTTCATCCCTCCTCAAACCTTCTATGTTTTCCCCTTCTCCTACTCAGCTAAGAACTTTGATTCATATTAAAATATGGAAGTCATTTGTGGAGAACTCCCTCTTCTCTTCTTATATGTCATCACTGAGATGCCTTCTGCAACTATCTCCTCCTTTACCTCCTCTCACTAGGATAGCCCTTGGCCTTACCAAGGCAAATCCTTCTACACACATAGGTAATCCCATTCCATTCCATCTTTTCCACAAGATTACTTTTTTTTTTTTTTACAATCTCTGTTCTCTCATTTATCTTCAATCTCTCTCAGTCTGCTGGTTTCTGTATTGTGTACAAATATGCCCCTCCTCCTCTCCTCCCCTGAGACTCATCTCCCTTCCCTTGTTGGGTTCAACTCTGAAAGTCCCATCCCATATCTCTCCTTTCTTTTGTGTCTAAACTCCTTACCTACAATTGATGCCTACACTTCCTTTCCTCTCACTCTCTTCTTAACTCTCTATAGCCTGGCTTCTGACCTCATCATTCAACTGAATGTGAATGCTCTCTTAAAAGTTACCAAAGTCTTCTTAATTGCTGCTAATCTAATGATCTTCACTCAATCCTCATCCTTCTTGACCTCTCTACAGCCTTCTACACTATTGATCACCCTCTTCATGATACTCTTTGCACTCTAGGTTTCCCTTTTAGTCTGATGGCTTTTTCTCGGTCTTGTTTGATGGATCTTCATTCAGATCATGTCTGCTAATAGTAGATGTATTCTAGTGCTTGGTCCTGGGCTTTATTCTTTTCTCTCTCTATACTATTTTGTTTGATAATGTCATCAGCTCCTATGGATTCAATTATCCTCTCTATGCTGATGATTCTCAAACCTACTTATCTAGCTCTCATATCATATTAATCTCCAGTCTCGTATATCCAACTGATGAGGGCTGGAAGGGGTGGGGTGAGACCCCAGAAAAGACTGGAGTAGCAGGGGCAGGTCACCTGGAATGAATTTGTGAACTCAAGCATTCTTGAGGTCAAGGTAAAGATTTATTATGCCTTTCAGCAGGCAAGAGTTCTTGGGGATTCTTTAGAGGGGTACAGATAAAGTTTATATAGGATATTGTAAAATATACTATATAATATATCCTATATAATGCCAAATTTGCTAACTAGGTGATTCAGGGCAGGTTTAGGGAATGGTTAGTTCTTAAAGGAACATGCACTTTTGATATCTACTGCACATGTATTTTACCCAGAATTCATCAGAAAATAGCCCAAGGGGTGGGGCTACATGGAGATGTAGTTTTAGATCTGAAATGTCGCTGAGTCGACTAATGGTCAGGGCTGTCTAAGGAATACCAGGCTGCTCTCATCATTGTCTTATTAGACAAGATAAATGTAAGCGAGTACACGTATGTCTAAGTCTAGGATACATATGATTGGTCAGTGAGAAGTAAATGTTGCTATGACCCAGTACACAGCCAGGTCAACTAGTTCACAGGTGGTTCAAACTAATAAATTCTACAGGAGCAGTTGGCTACTATGGCAGAAAGGGAGATAATGGTTATTGTTGGGCAGGGGGTGGGGGGGGTGGGCTGTGTCGTTGGACTGGGGAGAAACTGCCTGGAATAGTGTTTTGAGGCTAGGGAGAAATGTGATTTTTAAAGAGAAATGGGATTTTAGAATTGGGGTCCAAGCACATGCACCCAAACACCCCATCACAACTACCTATTAAACATCTTGTAATGGATATCCCATAGACACTTTAAACTCAACATGTCCAAAAATTGGACTCATCTTTCTGTCCAAATTTTCCAACTTTCCTGTTATTGTCAAAGTCAGCACTATTCCTCTAGTCATCTAGGTTCACAACTATGTTTATATAAAATAAGACTTTAAGGTTTACAAAGCAGCTTGGAAATATGATCACATTTGAACTTCTTAGCAATCTGGGGAGGCAGATGCTATTATTATTCCTGTTTTACAACTGAGATGGGCAGAGGATTAGTGATTTGCTCAGGGATACATGGCTAGGAAGTGTCTGAGTCTGGATTTGAGTGAAGGTCTCCCTAACTCCAGGCCCAGCTTTATCTACTGTGCCACTTAGCTGACCGTAATCTTCCACCATTCTCCACCAGAATCTTTGCATTCTTAGTTTGCATTTTAAACTAGCGCTACCCTTGATTGACACCTCTCTTTTCCTACTAAGGAGACCCTTCAATCAGTTCATCAGTCAAGAAGCATTTAATAAGCACCAGGTACTATGTACCAGGTACAATGCTAGGTGTTGGGGATACAAAAGCAAGGAATAGACAATCCTGGTCTCACAAGGCTTACACTATGACAAGATCAAGTGTTTCCTAGCTAACAAACTTTTTGCATTCTTTTGGCCTCTTTATTGTCACAACTGCTTAACGTTCTATCATCACCATCGTTACCATAATCACTAGTATTTATATCTCTTTAAGGTTTGTGAAGCACTTTACATGTTGACTCATTTTATCCTCACCCCAGGAAGTGGGTGCTGTAACTATCCTCATTTTACAGATGAACCAGCTGAGGCTGAGAAGTTAAATGACTTGTCCGAGGTTACATAGCTAGTAAGTCTAAGGTCAGATTGAATGAAGGCCTTCCTGTCTCTAGGTCCAGCATTCATCTACTATAGTTCCTTATATAGGAAATGGTATGATGGAAGTCATAATATTTGACAGGTGGAATATTTGTAAGTTGGCTTATCTTGATTAAGACTGTTGAATGGTCAAACCTGGAAATGCATTTCCCTATCTTATACGACAAATTTGTGGTTCAAAATTATAGTAAGGGAGGTTTTCTGGGGCCCTGAGTTCAGAAAAGATTGGGAGATGGGTCTCACTTGTAAGGATGAAAATAAGAGAGGATCATCAACTGAGTCCTATGAGAAGAATATCAATCTGTTTTTAATGTAGTCAGGAAGATGAATTCTCTTTGAAAAATTGCTTAAAATTCATGACAATCCAACGAACTTATTTTGGTTCTGTTGTAAAGCTGACTTATTAGAGGAAATGTCTTACACTGGGCAGGCATTTCTGAGAATTAGAGAGTGAAAGCAGTTACATCCTAGCTATTATTTATAGCCACCCTCTGCCCAATGAGACCCAGATTATGTATTGGCAATGAATTATATTTTCCCTCTGAAAAAATTCCCCCCAATCCTCCTGTGTTATCACTGGCCCAGCTGACATCTCCCTGGGAATTTCTTAGATTTAGAAGAGTGACCTCTGTCCTCAGGAGGCAGGTTGGCCAATAGACTTGGAATCAGGAAGCCCTGGATTCCATCTCACTCTAGACCTTTATCTCTTGTGTGACCCCAAGTCACTTAACCTCTAAGTCTCAGTTTCCTTATCAGTATGACCAGAGGCAAATCACTTAAACTCCTTGGGTCTGTTTCCCCATCTGTTAAATGAGGACAGTGGTACCTATTGTATCTACTACATAAAGCTGTTCGAAGGATTGAATGAGATAATGAGTGTAAACCACTTTTCTCATGTTAATGCACCACCTAAACAGGGGTTAGTTACTGTTACCATCATTAAAGGTGAATTGAAACCTGATAGTTATATTTCCTTCTGATTCATGTTTATAGATAAGCTGGAGGCAATGGTATATAGAAAGTATGTGTTATAGTTCCATTTGCTTTTCTTCAACTTATTCCTAATTAGACTTGCTTGCAGCTGTGGGGGAAACAGTCTGGATTGCTTTGACAGCCTTCTCTCAGTTTGTATTACTTGCTCTTGGGCAGCAGTAATGTAAGCAGCAAAGACAGATTAAGGAGGATTGAAAAGCATCACTTTGGTAAGTAGGGGGTTTGGGAATTGGGAAATCCCCATTCAAACTTCCCACAGTAGAAAGGCCATTAGCAAGGAGGTGTCTGGGACCCACTCAGGCTTAATCTTAATCCCAGAGGCATTAACTCAAGAATTCACACTTCTTTTAATGAGAGACAAACCAAGTTTGTAACTTTCTTAAAATCAAACTTTTGTAAGAGCTGAATTTTATTTTACATATGTGTGTATACATATATGTTTATTTTTTTCATTTGTCATCATGCAATGTGTATACTAAGAATTTGAGGAAGAGCCCTGAGAAACACATATAAGCTTCTAACGTTAGCCCGTTAGTACAACTGAGCGTTCCACTTTAGCTAATTGTCATGTTGGAAGGTAGAACAAGGTTGAGAGCAAAACATGACAGCAATAAAGATGTCACAGGGGGTGGAGCAAGGTAGAAGAGACTAGTTTTGCCCAATAGAGGCAAGGACCAAGTTGAGGGGACCCAAAGAGGGTAGCCCAGTGGGACCTCTATGCTTTGGGCAGATGGGAAGGAGGGAGCATGAGATTTCCAAACCTAGTATCTCCTTACTTTGAAACTTAGCGTTTTATTGTTTATATTTCACAAGATATTTGTGTGTTAGCAAGATGAGTCAGTACACAAGTAAAGGATCACTTGTTTATGTCAGTTAAAAGACCCACGTGTATTCACTTAAAAAGCTTCATGCAGCACACAAGCTGCTACTGGCCAATCCTTAGATTAGATTATCTCTAAAGTTTCTTCTAGCTTGAGTATTTTATGATCTATGAGACCAAGGGAAGTTCATTCTTGGAGTATGTAAGCTTGAAGTCAAGTTAAGTCAACAAGCATTAATTATTAGGGGCCTACTATGTGCCAAGAACAAATAGACATAGCTCTTTTTTGATTTCTAGGGCCAAGGCTCAGATAAAACAATCAGTTTTTAATGCTTTGGAAAATTATTCACCAGTCAACTCCTGTTTATATGCCCCAAGATTTTTTACTTTGGAATTATTTATGCCTGTTTTGTATCCTTAGTTCTAGTTGGGCAGACATGGCTACATTTTTTTTTCCTTTCAGGTTTTATTGATGTGTTTTGTTTTTGTATTACAAACATTTATAAAATACCCCCACTTTGCTGGGTCTCTTGTGACAAAGTAAAACGCTTAGGCAAAACTATTAAGATGGTGATGTCATGAGAAAGTGCATACAACATTCCACATCTGTAGCAACACCACCCCCTCCACCGCCTTCTCTATTTTTTAAAAACAGTGAATAGAAATCTGTTTTTTTTTCTTCCTCCCACTTTAGACCCCACTGGGAAAAAAAGAAAATAAAGACAAATACTTTGTGACAAAAATGCATAGTCAAGCAAAACAAATTCCCTCATTGACTGAATTCTCTCTCTTTTTCTCCACACTCACATTGCCCCCCCATATAACACACATATATAATATAAAATATGCAAATGCCCTCAGTGATATATAAGCTATATAAGGCAGTATGCCACATATATAAGATTACATAAATAATTATGTTATAATTATAGGATATAAGATTATGCAAGATTATATATATGTATTGGTATATTTGTATATCTTATTCTGTACCCCAAAGTCATCACCTCCTTTCATAGATAGCATCTTTCATTATCAATCTTAATGAAACATGAATGGTCATTGGATTGATTATAGTTACATCAGCTTTCAAAGTTGGGTTTTTATAGAGTTGTTATTTTATAAATTGTTCTCCTGGTTTTGTTCATCTTAGTCTTCTGTTTATAAAAGTTTCAATGTTTATAATATTGATGTTACAGTATAAATTGTTCTCATTCTTGCTTAGTTCTTAATTTCTTATAACACAATGGTGTTCCAGTACATTCATGTACCACAATTTAATCAGTCATTCACCAATTGATGGACAGTCCTTTATTTTTCAGGGTTTTTTTTTGTCATCACAAAATGGGTAGTTATAGATATTTTTGTCCTTTTCTTCCTTCTTCGATCTCTTTTAGGTCTAGGTCTAGCAGTGATATAGTTGGATCGAAGGACCTGCAACGTTTAGTAACAAATTACTCCCTAATATGCTTATATGCATTTGTAGGTTCACTGACAGTGCATGAATATGCCTGATTTCCCACAACAATCTTATAGGTGAGGTACAAAATTTCCTTTAATTTGTGTCTTTCTGAGTAGCAGTGAATTGGAGCATTTAAAAATATATGATTATAAATACCTTGGGTTTCTTACCTTGAGAACTGCTTGTTCATGTAATTAGACCATGTATTTATTGGGGAACGACTCTTATTCTTATAAATTTGAATCGATCCTTTCTATATCTAGGAATGAGACCTTTATTGGAGAAACTTGATGCCAAGATTTTTTCTTTCAGTTAATTGTTTCTCTCTTAATTTTAGTTGTATTGAGTTTGTGTAAAAACTTTTAAATTTTTTATAATTAAAAATATCTTTTAAAGTTTTACTTCATTTGGTAATGAACTTTTATCTATAGATCTGATAGGTAAGTCTTACAATGTCTCTCTAATTTGTTTATAATGGGACTTCTTATATCTAGGTCACTTACCCATTTGGATCTCATTTTTGTATAACGTAGGAAGTGTTGGTCTAAATAAAATTTCTTTCATATTGCTGTTCAATATTCCCATAAATTTTTGCCAAATAGTGAATCCTTAATCCAGTAGGTAGAGTTTTTGTGTTTATTGAATACTAGAGTACTAGAAAATGTATCTAGAGAGGACTATTTTGGAAGACTGCTGGCCTCAGACACTTAACTAGTTGTGTGGCAACTACTTACCTGGGCAAGTCACTTAACCCTGTTTACCTTAGCTTCTCATCAGTAACATGATATGGAGAAGAAAGTGGCAAACCATTCCAGTATCTCTGCCAAGAAAATACCAAATAAGGACTGAAATGATGGGTCAACAATGTGTTTCTGCTCAGACTTGGCTGTGTCATATTCAAACAGAATATTTAGAGAAAGAGAGTAAGGTAGGCCTTGCTAATCTATGAGATTGACTCCACTTCATTCTGTGAGCACAGACAATTAATTTTATTGGTGTGATAGAGAGTGGATTTGCAGTAAGAATCTACTTACTAGACTGCTGATGTGGGGCAAGCCACTTAACAACTTAGAGCAGTGAAACTTGGATTCTACCCTGCTTGGTTGTCTACTCCCCACTCTGTCCTTTTGTTTTACCTGGCTTGTGGTTACTTTTTGTAGCCTTCTTAGAGTTTCTGCTTCCCCTCCAAGTGTTGTCTTTATGTCTTGTCATCCTGGTTAGAATGTTAAGTTCCTTGAATCAGGTGCTGGCTTGTTTGCTTGTCTTTAATTTCCCAAAGTATCTGCCTGGTATATAGTAATCACTTGCTTAACAAATCCTTCCTTCCTTCCTTCCTTCCTTCCTTCCTTCCTTCCTTCCTTCCTTCCTTCTTGCTCCTCTCCTCTCCTCTTTCTTTTCATCTTGTTCAACTCTAAATCTATGATCCTATGATTGTGAGGAGAAAACAAGAGTCAGTTAGTATGCTTCCTGGATTAAGGTCCTTGGTGGTTGACCCATCTCTCTCTCATTTGTGTTGTTACTGAAACCTTCAGAGTTGGTAATGAGAGACTGTCCCTCCAGTAGAGCTGGTAGTGTTTTTGTTCCCAGGTGTCTTGTTGAATTGTAATTGGGTTAGTACTTTCCCCCAGGGTCTGGGAACTGGGACCAGCTTTTGGGAAGAGTCTGTCATGACTTGGTGCCTTTAGATCTAGCAGATGCTATGCATTACTGACCTAACAGTCACCATCATGACCCACACTGTGGGTCTCCTTGTGTTCCATGACACACACCCTCCTCCAAGTATTCTCTTGCTCTCTTTCCATTCATAGAAGGCGGGAAGGTCAGATATTTCCTTTTCAGATGTTCTGTGTAATATAGAATCTGACTGGACTTTCCATTACAGCTCTCCAGTATTTGTATCACTGTGTGAGGATAAAAGTCTGTGTACGAGTACTGGTAACAATGTGTTGCTAAATGTTAAACAACAGGCTTTCTAAAGGAAAAAAATGTCTGCACAGCACACTTTTAAGTTGAATTTGTATTATTAACATTTTATCCATCACTTTCTTAAGTCTAGATGATCAACATAAAATAAACCAAACTCTGATTTGTAGCTTGCTGATTTCTGAGGTGTTTGTTAATTCTCACAGTGAAAATTTAAAAATTGGTTTTTGTAAGCCAGTTCCAGCTGGAACCAGCCCTGGATCAGGACACAGAAGCCTCCCCATGACATCTGCAAACTCCAGCCTTCACACCCACTGATTCTCTTGCTCAGCCTTCTGGGTTCTGAACTCTTGATAGTCATTCATTCAATAAACATTTATTAAGTGTCTTCTGTGTTCTCAGAATGAAATAATTCCTCTCTTTGGCATTGTTGTACAGCTGTTTTAGTCATGATCCTATTTGGCATTTTCTTGGCAAAGATCTTGGAGTGGTTTGCCATTTCCTTCTCATTTTGCTGATGAGGAAACGGAGGCAAACAGGGTTAGGTGACATGTTCAGTGTCACACAGTTTTAAGTGTCTGAGGCAGGATTTGAACTCAACATGAGTCTCCCTGACTTCAGGCCTGACATTGTGTGCACTATGACTCCACCTGCTTCTTGTCTTTTAACTCTCTCTTTGCTTCACACAGTACTTCTTGTTTATTTTACTCTCTATTCCCTTTCTTTTTGTGGACACACTCAGCCCCAAACCTCTTTCTACAGACCTAGGGACTAGTTTCTTCCATCATACCCTTGGGGATGTCTGATCTTAGAGGCATGTCTCAGTGCCTCTTAAACAGGCATGTATAGTTCAACTCAGGCATCCCCAGACCTGAACATGATATACCTGTTAAGCCCTGTCTGAAACTTCTGCTTAGACTGTCTTTAGCAGGGCCTAGGGCTGTGATGATTTGTTCCTCCAGCATTCTTTTGGGAGCTTCTACCAATTCCTACCAAGAGATTACAAAAAGAATCACATCCAATTTAAAGTTACTTTATTCCGGACAGAAATTATATTTACTATTAAATAAAAATAATCTAATATATTGCAAAGTTAAATAGATATATTAGGACTGATCTGCACCATTGACCAATTTTAGTTTTGAATAATTGAGGTGACTTGTACTTAAATAAAACTATTATCATATTAAGATATGCTCTTAACTAGGGACTCTCTCAAGTGCCCAGGGGGTACTTATATCAATACCCTTATGTTCTCTGCTTTTGAACTTTCCTCTATGGGCCTTCTTTTTAAAGCAGTATAGTTATGCCTTCCAAATCATGATTTTCCCTATTGTGGTTTTCATAAACAGTGGGTTGGCATAAGAAATTAAATGGGAATTTTTGAAGAGTTGTGCGGAAGCTGCAGATGACATGCAACGGTCAGCAGATGACACAGAAGAAGTGTAGAAATTCAGAAACACCTAAAATACATGTATAGTGTAATCTATAACCAAATGCTTAACCTAAATTTTATAGTAAGGTATTGTAAACACATCATAAAAAAAACAATTTAGACTTCTTCTCTGGTACAAAGGGAGGGTCAAAAAATGTTGTGTGGTTTTTCCATATCATGCCCCTAACCCTGGCAATGTAGAATGGATACAACTGTATTCTCTTTACAAGAAGTATAGAACAATGGAAAAAGAGCTGGCTTTAGAGTCAGAGAACTTGGGTTCTTTTCCTTTCTTACTCCTTTCATCTTTTAGATCTCATGGAGACCCGGCTTCCTCCTGAGGCCACTGATTTCTTTCCCCCCTTTTCTACACTTGCTTCACTTTCTTATCTCACTTTATTTGGGGAGTCATTACAGTCGCTCCCCCAAACCATTTCTAGATCCTCTTCCTACCACATCTAGTCGTCAACCATGAACAATCCAAATTTATCACTCAATACGGATTCTGGTGGCTATTTTTACCAACCCTGAGGAAATTTTCCTTCTTTTCTCAATGAATTCAGCTCAGGTATTTCTCTCCACTCCAACTCTTGCCCTTTTCTTAAGGGGAAATATATTTAAACAAATATATTGATTTTTTTTCTCATTCCCTGGCTTCCCAATCATGAATGCACAGTCACCCTGATTATATAAGATATTTTTCCTTATTTTCATCTCTCTTCTCTCCCTTCTCCCACCACCCAGTGTATTTCTCTTTTCTTCCATTTCCATACTTCCTTTAAGATCATCAGAATATGACAGAACTACTCCAAGGTCTTCTGTCTAATTAGGCTCCCTTTATAATCTCTGATAAAAGGAGTGGGGGTACTAGAGACACATGTATCAACTTCTCGTAGAAGGTAATCCGCTTGTCTCTTATAATTGTTTGTTCATATTTACAGTTTTACATTTTTTTTGACTCCAATATTTACTCGTCAAAGTTTCTATGCAAATCTGGTCTTTTCATCATGCATGTTTGATAGCTCTCAGTTTCATTAAAGGTTCATTTTTACTCCTTTAGGATTAGACTGTTTTGCTGAGTAAACTTTTATTAGTTATGTATCTTTTGTCTTCTGGAACACTGTATGCCAAGATCCCTATTTCCTTCTAGTGGTAGATGAGGAATCATGTTTGATACTATGTCTCCTCAGTACTTGAACTTTTCTTTATGGCTGCTTACATTGTTTTTTCTTTGATTTGGAAATTCTGGATTTGGGCTATAATGTTCCTGGGAGTTTTCAATTTAGGTTTTATTTCAGGAGTTGACTGGTGAATTCTTTCTATTTCCACTTTGCCCTCTGGTTCTAAAAGATTTGGACAGTTTTTTATGATTTCTTGAAATATGGTTTCTAGGCTTATTTTTTCTTTGGTCATGACTTAGGATAGTCTAAGTATCCTTACATTTTCTTTCCTTGATCTCTTTTCCAGGTCACTTGTTTTTTATAAGATACCTTACATTTTCTTCTATTTTTTTCCCAGTCTTTTGGCTCTTTTAATATTTTTTTTGTTGAAATCATTAACTTCTACTTGGTTCATTCTCACTTGTTGCTTGGGCAACTTGTACCTCTCGTACCAAGTTGTTAATTCCCTTTACAATTCTTTCTTTCACAACTCCCATTTATTTTCCCTTCCTTTTCTTCTCCTAACACTCTCATTTACAGAAACATTTTAAAACTTTTTTCATCTCTTCTAGGAGCTCTAGCTGAACTTGTGCTCAAACTGTAATTTTCTCTGAGGTTTTTCTTGTAGATGTTTTGGGGTCATTCTCTTCTGGATTTGTGTGGAGAGGGTTCCTGTCATCATAAAAGCTTTTTTTTTTTTTAACGGTGGGATTTTTTTTTTTTTTGCTTACTCATTTTCCCAACCTACTTTCTAACTCTCAAACTTATGTCAGGACTGGGCCCTGCATACTTCTCTAGGGGAGATGTGGGTTGGTCATGTGTTGCTTTTTTGGGTTACTGAATGCTATAAATTATTTCAGGATCTCAAGGACAGCTCAGGTTGGGGGCCTGCTAGTTTTCAGTGCTCCTAAAGTGGTCTGATCCAAGACAGAGTCTCATTTCTACTCTTTAAGGTCTTGACCTGGGTTTTGGTCAGAGCAGTAGGTCTGTGGGCTTGCCCTTTTTGGAATTTCAGTAGACTGCTGTTGGATTCAATCGTCATGAACCAGCTCGCAAGCTTTGTTGATTCGGAATTTCAGTAGGCTTCCTTTTAGTTTGTGATTCTTGCCCTGGACATTCTTTTTCAGACTTCAGATCGAGTTAGAAATTAGAACTGAGACTCCACTCAATTCCTGGGATTTGAATCAGATAGCTTCTACTTACTTCTGAATTTGCTTTTAGCTCTGTACACATTCCAGGCATGTGACCACCCCTCAACCTGGAATGTGTGTCCTCTCCTCAATCTGCTTTAGATTTTGACCCATAACTGGGTAGTGAGTAATAAAAGGGCCAGTTAGTATCTATTAGTATACCCCACATAAGTTTATATCAATTTGACCCCTTCATACCAAATTCTGGTTATATAAAAGACCATCACAAATAGTGAGTAGTGAATGAACCTTTATATCCAAGCAAAATAGCAAACATAAACTGGTGACATTCTACAGATTAGAATATACTAGAAAATAAGCAAAAATGAATGAACTCTCCAGCTGAGGGTAAGCTCTTTCTGCTCAAAATAAGAAAGAGACCCAATCACACTTAAAGGGAGATTCCTACAAGTTTCAAGGAAGGCAAGAATCTGGAAATCTGAGGTAGGTTGAGGAAGTTGCTTTTCCTAAATGTCCGAACCTTAGAAAAGTCCTTTTCTCTGTTTTCCCTTGAGTCACCCAAAGAAAGTCTGGAACGATGAATCTCTCTTGAGGAATGTGTGTCCTCTTTTAAAAATACTCTCATGCCAACTCACCTTGCTCAGGCAGACATGCAGTATTGTGTAAGTATTCTCTCTACCAACACAGTGGTGTGCAAAATCCAGCAGGCTTGGCCCTTGGGTCACATATATCTTGTATACATCTAGTTATTTTCATGTAGTCCCCTCCCGTTAGAATGTTGGGGTGGAAAGGGGGAGATCACTGGGGATGTGAGCTCCTTGGAGACCGGGATTGGTTTTGTTTTTGTTTGTAGTCACAGCACTTTGCTAAGTACCTGACATATCACAAACACTTGATAAATGTTTGTTCAATGACTAATTGCCTCCAGGACTTGTAGAGGCCAAACAAGCCTTAAACCAAACGCCAGATGTCACACTAGCCTTGGGAAGACCCTCTTAGAGAGGAAGACACCTCTTTTTTCTGCACTCTAAGACTCTAGTTCCATCCTTCTAATATTCCTCAGGGAACTTGTTCTCAGAATATTTGGGGGCTTGTACTGGTGAGTTACCATGGTAACCACTAGGTGGCTTATTTCCTCAGAACTAGGAAAAAAAAATAAACCTGGCCAGATTTTAATTTTTCCCTCAAGGATGTGCTTTCTTTTCTTTCCTTCTTCTCTTCTTTCCTTCCCTCTTTCCTTCCTTTCCTCCCTCATTCCTTGCTTCCTTCCTTCTTTGCTTCTTTCCTCCCTCCTCCCTTCCTTCCTCCTTCTCTCCTTTTTCCTTCCTTCTCAGTCTCTTTCTCTCAGAAAATATCAGTAAAGTCACAAAATCCTCCTTTGAGATAGGATTAGGAGGGCAGAGTAAAAACCTGAAAATGTGAATAAAACTGGTTGTATTAGATCAAATTATTATGTACATTATTGGATTATAAACTTTTAGAAAGTGGCTGCATGTGTCTATTTTTAAATTATTGTTGATATTAGCAATTTTTTTAATCTTGTGCCTGTTAGTACTTCAGAGGCACTGTGGGGTAAAAAAATGTGAAGCACCACTGCTACCCTCAAGAAGTTTATCATGTAGATGGGGGATTTAAGACATGTACACATGAAAAAATTACCAGATGGGCAGCATATGCTAATAAATCCCAAATAAGTCAGATAGAATTTTGTCCCCAAATTTTAAATCTAGAAGAGAACTTGGAGATGTTTCTAGTGGTCCATGGGGGTTTGGAGGGTGGCAAGAAAAATTCTAGATGGGCTTACAAGGAATGATTTCCTAGAGAAGGTGTGATTTGAACTAGATCTTGAGGTATGGGTAGGGTTTGGATAGCTAGAAAGGAGGGAAGTGGATATTGGGGTAGAAAGAACAGTGCTGGGAGAATGGATGTTGTAGGCACATTGCAGGTGTAGATTATTTTGTCTTGAGTAAGTCTTGACTCACTTATGGACTAGTGGAGGCACAGTTAGGGGACAAACTCTGCCACTTACTACTTACATGACTTTGAGCAAGTATCTTTGATTTTTTGAATCTCATTTCCTCATTTGTAAAAGGATGGACTTGAATTAGATGACTTTTAGGGCCCCTCAAATCTATGAGTCTGTGAAAGTCATGTGAGATAAGTTCGGAAAGGTAGATTTTGACAAGCAATGGCCTTCAACACCATACTGAGTTGGGATTTCCTGCAAGTAATCAGAAGCCATCAAAGGCTTTTGAGTAGGGGTATGGCATGCAAAAAGTAGCATTTTTAAGAAAATGAATCTACAGGATGCAGGGAAGGGAGGAAAGGCTGGAGGTCAGGAGGTCAGGCTAGAGTTGTTGCAATAGTCTGGCTGTGACATGTTATGAGCTTTGTGGGTACTCAGTCCATAAGTAATAAAGCCCTGAGTAGCGTGCAAACGCTTTTGTTGAGCTATTTTTCATCCTAGTGCTGATGTTAATCATGAGTTTATCTTCAATAGGGGTTTAGAAAAGCCAGCTGTCAAAGCTTACAGAGGGGAAAATACCAGATTAAAACCAGACGCTGCAGTAGTCGGCTTGTAGGCATCCGCCTTCACTTAGTGTTATCCTTGGTGACAGATGCTCTGCTCTTCTGTGGACCCTTCTCCTTCATTTCCCTGCTTAGGGCAGAATCGAAAGTGACAACATTTCTGGTCTGTTACAGGTGTCCTTCAGACTAAGGTCACTCTCCTTGAGTTCAAGAGTCCCAGCCTGACCAGGGCCTGGAGACAGCATGAAGAGCTAGGAATTTTGAACAAGAGAATCAGGATTTATATCCTGAGTCTGCTAAGTCACTTCATTACTGTAGGTGTCCATTTTATCTATGTTCCATCCCCCAGAACAGTGCCTTGCACACAGTAGGGACTTGGTAAATGTTTATTGGATCGAATTGTCAGTCAAATAGGTACACAGTGTGCATTTGGAACTCAGATGGAAGTGATTTAGGATTTTTACAAAGAAAGACTTCACTTTGGGGATGGAGGGTAGGTGGCAGCAAAGGGCTACTGGCCATTTAGAGAAGTGATTGGCTTCCTTTATTTTCTACTTGTCAGAGATAATCCCGTGGGCTGGAAGCTCCAGGAGCCCAGTGCTCTTTTCCAAGATGAGATTGCACTTCTCAGCAAGCTGGTTTGCCACGCTGGAACCCAGCATCCCCTGTTAGGGTCCTCTGATCTCTGACAGTGAGGGTCCTGTGATCCCACCTACAAAATTCCACAAGGGATCTCGACAGATTTACAGTTGTCACTGATCTGGTAACATAGCCCAAGGGGGACACATTCTTTGTGTCTAAGACTACAGGCAGCTTACAGAATGTGGCAATTCGTGAGATCTTTTCAGAAGCATGAAGCTATGAGAGACTAGGCATGTACATATACTGAAAGCCAGCCATAACCATCAAAACTCTCTAGACATTTCTCCTCTAGAGAGACTATTAGAGGCCGTTGCTGGGTGATGCAGTGGAAAGAGGGCTAGGCTTGGAGTCAGGAAGACCTTAGTTCAAATGCAGCCTCATATGCTTACTAGCTGCATGATCCTTAGCAAGTTTCTTAAATATTGCCTCAGTTTCCTCAACTGTAAAATGTGGATAATAGTACCACCAACTTCTCAGGGTTGTTGTGAAAATCAAATGAGATAATATAATTGCCTGGCACATAGTAGGTGCTTAATAAATGCTTGTTCCCTTCACCTTCCTCCTTCCAAGTAGCACATATGGCTATAAAGAGATCTCGTCTGGCTCTCTTACTCTCCCTCCTTCCAGCATACCCTGTTGCAGCAAAGTGGGTTAGTGTATGTACTGACCCAGAGCCTCGCTTGCAGTTTAAGAGCGGGAGAGGGGGTTGGCTAGAGAGCTCTTTAGCGCTATTTATAACAAATACTACCTTCCTGCCTCACATATCAACTGTCCTGCATCCCTGATTGGAGTAATATCCCCAGATGTCCTGTTTCCAAAACTGTGTAACGAGAAAGGATTAGAACATCCCAACAAAGCTAGCAAAATGTCTAAGATTAAGGCAAACAAGTTAGAGAAGAGACCGAGGTTTAGGAGATCCACATGTCTGCATCCTAGATCAAATGGTCTATTACATCTACAAGGGGAGAGCCAGAGGTAGAACGGCCTTCTAAGAGCAATGGGTGAAAGTTGCAGTGAAAGAAATTTAATCTTGATGCCTGGAAAAAAAAAAAAAACTTCCTAAGAAACAGAGATGTCTCAAAGTGGGCTGCCTCGGGAGGTTGCCCATTCTTCTTTACTGACAAGACTCAAGCCAATGCTGGATGATCACTTAAACGGTATCCTATAGTGAGGATTGTGGTTCAGGGATGTATTGAACTAGATATTCATTGAAGTCCCTTTCAACTCTAAAATTAGTAATTCTATAAGAAAACAAAAATAAAAATAAAATAATAAAACAAAATATCATTTGTTGTTGGCTATGGACACCAGAGGGCAGCTAGGTGACACCATACTATATATAGATTGCCAGGGCTAGAGTTAAGAAGACTCTTCTTTCTGAGTTCAAATCTGGCCTCAGACACTTATTAGCTATATGACCCTGGGGAAGTCACTTAACCCTGTTTGCCTCTGTTTCCTCATCTGTAAAGCGAACTGCAAAAGGAAATGGTAAAGCACATGAGTATTTTTGCCAAGAAAGCCCTAAATGGGGTCACAAAGAGTCAGACATGACTGAAGACAACAGACCAACAGTAACATACATGTCAAAAATAGCTTATCCAGGATGAGGGGAATGGTATGACTCCTCTTGGAAGCAGCATAGCATAAGCTGGCCTTCTAACCGATTTCTTGTGCTGCCTCTGGGCACTTATTGGCCGGGTGACCCTGGACAAGTCAGTGCTCTAAGCAATTCTGTAATTGTAGGGAAGGTGACAGCATGCATTGGTAGAGGGGTTCTCTTTACCTGGGAACTCCCTATACTGAGGAAACAGTCACTGGTCCAGTCCCTGTACTAGATGAGCTCTAAGATCAGCTCAATAACTTGACATTATGCAGTGCTATGTCTTGTGAGCCTTGGTTCTTGTAAGAGTCAGAAATGATTCATTTTTGTCGTTCTTTTTCCAAGAGCTATCATGTCAGTGACAGGCAGGGGGACCCTTCGGCCTTGGTGTATTAAAATAGAACACTTTGTTGAGGAAGGACAGAACCGAACTTTTTCTTTAAAGTTCCTGCTATAACTAAAGAGATTTAGAAGTGCTTCTAAAATTTGATTATGCCTTAGTTTTACTTGTTGTTCTCTGTCATTCCTTGTTGTTCTAGACAGGAGAATCAGTCAATAAGCATTTATTAATCACCTTCTATGTGTAAGGCAAATATACCAAGCTCTGGATCACTCACTTCCCTCCTTCCTGCTTCTCTGAAAGTTTTAATGTAGACAAATCATGAGAACAGACGCAGCTGGCAAAGTAGATAGAATGTGGACCTGGAGTCAGGAAGACTTGAGTTCAGATCTTGTCCTCAGACACTTACTAATTGTGTGAGCCTGGACATTTTAAATCACTTAACTTCTGTTTGACTCAGTTTCCTCATCTGTTTTATAGGGACAATAACAGCACCCACCTCCCTGGGTTCTTGCAAGGATTAAATGAGATAATGTTTGCAAAGTACTATATAAATGTTTATCATCATCATCATCATCACATTAATAACTCCTGCCTCCCAGGGTTGTGATGAGGACCCAAAGACATAATAATTGTAAAGAGTTCAGCACAGTGCATAGCACATATTAAGTGCTACTCAGATATTAGCTATTTCTATTATACAGACAAATTGACTGGGTGCTTTTCTTTCTCACTGCAGTTTTAATGTAAAGCCCCATTTTGAAAACAGTTGCATATTTGGGGTGCTGGAGTCTTTTGACTAATGAGAAGGCTTTCTTCATGTTGTCAGCCATGTGTGACCAGTGTCTCTGAAGCTCTAGATTTATCCAGACTGGTTCAATCTTGAGGGGAGTTCACTAAGTAACGCTTTACCTCATGCTCCTACTCCAACATCTCCTGAAAATGTCAGAATTTGGTCTGTTTTGTCTTACCTAGACTTTTTCCTGGGAATGCTGGAATATGACTTTATCTTTGTTTCTACAAGAAATAGAAAAGAAGAACCACTAGCCCCCATGTAAGAACCCTGGCTAACAATATACTGAACAGTTTTTAACTCAAGAAAAAAATGCAAATACTCCCAAATGAGTCCATACATGGTTGAGGGAATTCTCTTTTGCTCTCTGGTGAGCCCTGGATCTCTATATATTGGGATTTATAGTACTACCTGGGGGCTGGGTTACCTCCACCATCTCCTTAAGAGAAAGTGCTGAGAGGTGATTCGGAATTACTCTCTTCTCCTAGACTTACATGACCCAGTCAATGGCAAGGTCCACATTTATTCCTTTACATCATAGCTCTGTCTTGCTTTGTTCCTTGGAGTTAGAGCTCTCTTAGTCCTTCTCTGCACTGAAGACCATGGCCTTCTTAGATGGGACATGTGGTTGCACAGGCTTTCTGAATTCTTGTGAGTGTCCAGTTGGCTTCTGTTTCAGTTCCTAGATCATATGCTCCTCTCTCTTTTCAGCCCCCTCAGCTGCCACAATTTCATGGCCAATGTGATTATGGTCATCTTGATGACTAGGACATTGCTGAAACTCATCACGTGCGTTCTACTTGCTCCTTTGTCTCTTCTCTACCCTCCTGATTCTCAATCTCGTTGCTCCCTTAGATTGCCGAGTTCCAATGACTAGATCATGACATTACTGGAGGGTATGGGTTAGAACATGAGCCAGTGATTGGCCAGCAGTGTGGTAAGTTCTCACTGTACAAACTTATCCAAGCGTCTGAGTCATTTACATGTAATGCAAGGATTTCCAATAAGTTTCTGTCCATATTTTAAGGATGGTGGACATTTTAAGAAACCGAAGATGAATTTTGAATCTCCGAGAGATTAAAACAGAAGAATGCTTTAAGTTTGTATTGGAAAACTTTGATCTCTAAGTCATATTTCTATTTGTAAACCGTATTTTCTCATCTTCATAAAGACACTGTGAGGCAGGTAGGACATTTGTTTCTAAATTTATTTATTTTTAATTTTTATCAATCTCTTCCATAAATTTTAAATTTTCTCTCCCTCCCGGCTTGTACCCTCCCCAGGACAGTATGTAGTCTTATATGGACTCTACATATACATTCTTATTAAACACATTTTTACATTAGTCATGTTGCATAGAAGAATTAAAATGCATTTGGAGAAACCATGAATAAAACTAAACAAAATGTAACAAAATAGAAAATAGTCTGCTTCATTCTACACCTCAACTCCACAATTCTTTGTCTGAATGTGGATGGCATTTTGCATCATGAGTGCTTTGGAAATGTTTTAGGTCCTTGCCTTGCCATGGAGGACTAAGTCTATCAAAAACAGTCCTCACACACTGTGGCTGTTACTGTGTATAATGTTCTGGTCCTGCTCATTTCACTCAGCAGCATCAGTTCATATGAGTCTATCCAGGTACTTCTGAAGTCTGACTGTTTGTTAATTTCTTATAGCACAATGGTATTCCATTACATTCATATACCACAACTTGCTCAGCCATTCCTCAGTTGATGGGCATTCCCTCAGTTTCCAGTTCTTGGTCACCACAGAAAGAGCTGCTATAAATATTTTTGTACATGTGAGTCCTTTCACCATTTTTAGATCTCTTTGGGATACAACCCTAGAAGACATATTGCTAGGTCAAATGGTATGCACATTTTTGTAGCCCTTTGGGCAAGTAGGACATATTTTTGTAAAGTATTTTGTAGAACCCTTGTCCACATGGACCTCCAGAAAAGTTAACCCTGATTTGAGGCATTCTGTGGATCAGTATTCCACAAAACTGTAGCTCATGAACCCCTATCAACAAATCACATCAAGGCAGATTAACAGCTTTTTAGTCTATGGAAGCTATTGGCCACTACACAGCTGAAGGCAGCTGATCCCAAGACTAAGAATAAATCTCTTTTTTGGGCTGTATTTTGTGCTAATTTGAAGTCCATAAGATAGGGTTAGAAAATTCTTGATAGCTCCCAGTTTAGCTCCTAATGGGAATATTGTGCCCTCAAAAGCCATTTCAGTGTCCAAAGACTTTGTTCTTCCTGCCCTTGCCACTTCTCCAACCAAATCTCATGGAAGTTATATGGAATCTAAGGGTACAAAGTCCATGTTTTCCCAAAGATTCCTTTCAATTGACATTCACATGATGCAAGAACAATAGGAAGTGATGAAGATCAATTCAATTTAGCATTTATTAAATGCCTGATACATACATACATACATGCATATATATATATATATATATGTTCACACACACATATGTGCCAGCAACACCACCATTAAAATTCTGGGCTTTTGCTGTGTATTCAAGTTTGTGCAAAACCTGGTGGTGCAGTGAACAGAGCCCTGGGTCTGGAGTCTGGAAGAGTCAAGTTCAAATCCAGCCTCTGAAACATATTAGTCATGAGATCCTGGGCCAGTCACTTAACCTCTGCCTTTGTTTCCTCAACTGTAAAATGGGGATAATAACATCGCTTATCTCACCGGTTTGTTGTGAGTATCAAATAGTTTTAAAAATTTCTTGGTGTGCTACATGACTCAAACTAGGTGCTATGTAAATGCCATTCCCTTCCCTTCTCACTTTTCTTCCCCTTTATCTTAATTTCACAGAAGAGGAAACGGAAACCAGACAGATTCAGTGATTTACTTAAGAACTCGGTGAATTAATGACAGAACAGAAGATGAAATCCAGTTCCTGATTCTCAGTCCAGTCTCTCTTCATTGCTCGATGATGCAACCTTTCACCCTGAGACAGTGCTGGCACAGGGAAGGTTGGCACTACTCTGATTGTGATTGACCCATCACAGATGGGATCTGTCAGAGCCTCAGACATTGGTACCAGAGTTCCACCTCATTTCAGAGCAAGTCTTGGCTTCTCCCAGAAAGCACTACATAGTCCATGGCAGACCATTTGCCTTGCTGGCACTGCTGGTTCCTTTGGCACCTGAAACACTGTGAGTACTCAGCAAAGATTCAACACCAGTCACTATAATTCTTTGGTATTAATCTGCCTTCTTTTCTTTTAGGAGAATACACAATTGTGTCAACACTACCTTGCTGGTTGTCAACAACGTTCCTGAGAAGCTGACTTAATTGCTTAGGAAGTCGTTTATATCTCACCCCTCTTCATTTCGGAGTAGCCTGGGTTACCTGTTGTCAAGAGATAAAGCCAATAATGGAGAATTAGCATGGGAGCTGTTTTCCAATACAATATGAAGTATTTGACCATGTGAGGGATGATAGTATAGCATCAGCAAGAAGCAAGTGGTTCCAAGAGAACATTCAGATTTTTGCACCAGTGAACACTTTGAATAACCTGGAGTGAGGACTATAATGGTTTAGTTTGTTTTTTAATTTTAATTAAATTAAATTTAATAAGGTACTGCTTTTAGGAATAGATTTTTCAAGCTCCTTGTCCAAGGTGTGATGTGGGTCCCCTGTCCACCCTCTATCTCAATTTCCACATGCTATCTCTGGCTCCGCCTCCATCCTAACCAGGGCAGAGGAAGTTCGTGGTGTCATGGTCCATAGTGAGGATACTATGACTATGTCCCTTGCAAGAATCCACTCTTGGGAGCTGTCCAAATCGCTGTGATCTTGTTCTGATCTATTCTGGAGCTCAGAAATGTTTCTCTTAGTCAAATCTAGATGACATTGTTTAGCTGAAAGGCCTTAGTTAATGTGCCTACATTGGCTTCAAATGTTAGCAAATTCATTACTGTGCTTTGAGTCACATTTATACTTCTCTCAACTAAAATATCAGTAGTTTTAAGATGAGATCTGAGTTCATGACTAATCCTGTAATCGTGGTATTAACTAGCAGTTAGACAGCACTTTAAGGTTTACAAAGTGCTTTATATATACTAACTCATTTCATATAGCACTGTTCCTGTAAGAGATAGCTTGCTTAAAATTCACAAGTACTGGCAGTCCCTGGCTGACAAATGGATTTGTTCAAAAAGTGCATTTGTAGATAAGTTTGAAATTTAAAACACATTTTCCTTCCTATTGAAGAATTTTTTCTTCAATACTCTAGCGACCTGTGCTTTCATCATTGTAGGTGCTCCTTCCACCAACAAATTCCATACACCTTCCACCTTGTGACTTAGAGAAAGTCTTTGAGAGTTGCCATGGCCAAAAATTCCCCTATCACTCTGCAGCTAATTTGATGATGAACCTCCCTGAATTTAGCCAAAGTGGTCCTTGGATGAAAGACATTTAATCTATCACTAAGCTTGTACTTGGAGCCTTTGTAGCTTTGTAGGATGTTCCAGAGTTTGTACTTGGCTGGCATAGCCTGGGAACCCAGAGTCACCCCTGTACCGTGGTGAGGCATCAGAGAAGTACTTTAATAGAATAGCAACAATACTATAAACAGACTGGGGTCCTAGATGAGAGAGAGAGAGACATACAGATAGAGAGAAAGAGTGAAGAGAGAAAGAGGTAGACAGAGATAGAGAGAGAAGAGGAGGGAGGTAAGGAGGAGAAAGGGTTAGACAGAGACACAGAGAAAGAGTGGGGGAGGAAGGGAGTAAAAAGGCAGAGACACAGAGAAACAGAAGGAAGAGACACAGAAAGAGGGCAGATAGGAAGACAAAGATAGGGACAGAGAGATGGAAAAAAGAGAGGGAGAGAGAAAGATAGACAGAGAGAAAGGAGGGAAAGGAGGGGAAAAGACAGACAGAGACCCAGAGAAACAGAGGAGGATGAGGGAGTGAAAGGCAGAGACACAGACTGAGAGACAGAGACAGAGAGGGGAGAAAGGGAACAGGAGAGAGACAGAGAGGAAGACAGAAGGATAGAAACAGAGAGAGAAAAAGAGGGAGGGGGAGGAAGGGAAGAAGGGAGGGAGGAAGGGAGAGAGAGAGAGAGAGAGAGAGAGAGAGAGAGAGAGAGAGAGAGAGAGAGGAAGAAAGGTAGGGGAGGCTTTATCAGGATAAGGTGTTAGTAACTCTGGCAGTAGGAGTAAATTCTGGTAATGTTATGGAAAGATGAATAAGCACCTGCTCCAATAGCATTGATCTGCTTACTTGCATTTGTAACCCATTTGGTCTTCTGGTCCGCAGCAAAGGTCTTGACTGTCAATATTTTCATGGAATGACAGTCCGCAAGAAGGCATTAATCAAGCCAATAAATGCTTATTCTCCAAATAAGACCTCATTAAATGAATTTACTAATAACTAACTGCTTACTCTTTCCCCTGTGGCTCTAGGGGGTGGAGTGAGGTTTAGAGATCATAGCTAACCATTCCTATGTGTCTTCGTAATGCTTAGATAGTATCTTTGCCCTTGTGGAGGCATAGTTACTACTGACTATTTATAGATGGTATAGTTTTCCACTCTTCACACCAGAGTTCCTTTCCATTTGTACTGGTTGTTGAGGGTCAGGTTCTTCTTCTTTCCAACATTGTCAGGATTCCCCAGTAGTCACCAATGTGCAAGGAACTTCCTCCATGATTCCTGTCATTGCTCTACCAATGAGAAAACTGCACCTTATAGAGGCTAGTGAGCTTTCCCATAGTAACTCAGCAAATGAGAGAGTCTAGTCTTGAACCCAAGCCTTCTGACTTCAGTTTTCCATCCTCTTTGCCATACTACCTCTCAGAATTATTGCCAGGCATTAGTAGAGATCACCTGTGATACTTCACAGATGGTAGTTTCTTTATTTTTGTTTTAATGGCTGTAAGCCCAAGAGATGATGGATATACCTGAAATCCTCTTGTGCCAGCTACTCGTATGAGCTTTTCAGTCTCACTGAGGAAGTACATGGTTTTTGTCAGATGACAGGGTGTCACAATGAACAGTTGGGCTAAGGAAAGAGAGACAACATGAAGTAATATAAAGAGCACTGACCTGGAAGTCAGAAGATTTGGATTCAAGTGCTAGTCCTGCCAGAGACTAGCTAGGTGAATAGTACAAAGTCTCTTCATAACAGCTTCAGGTTTCTCTTTTGATCATTCAGAAAAAGAAATAAAAAAAGAGGGAGATTATACTAGATGTTCCCAATAGTTGAGCCCAGCTCTAAAATTCCACGATTCTTTGAAATTGAAATCATAAAATTAGAGTTTTATTCTTACTAAGCCAATATAAGGTAATATAAATGAACAGACTGAACAACATTTCACTTGGAACCAGTTTACATGCCTTTCTATTTTTCAAGGAGCAGTCTAGCTGGTCTGTCATCCTTGGGACAGTGGCTCTATTACTGCAGCATCTCTGGGATGGTCCCTTTCAATGGCTGTTCATTCCAAACACCGACCATGACACATATTGGCATAATACATCGCTGGTCTTGAAATCAGGGAGACTTGGGTTAGAATCCTGATTCTGACAATAGCTGGGTCTTTGGGCAAATCATTTTCCAAACTTTAGTTTCCTCATGTATAAAATGATGAGTTGAACTGGGTGACCTTAAGATTTTTTAGGATCTGAATCTATGATCCTGTGAGACGTTGTGGGTGTTTTGAGTCCTTCGTCTGTTGACTAGTCAGCCACAAACATTTATTAAGCACTTCCTATTTGCCAGGAATGGTACTAATCACCCATGACCCCTGCCCTTGTGGATTCATTATCCTCTATGAAGCAGATGTGAAACTTGGTCATTCAGATTTTGAGGCCGTGCTAAGGCTGTCCTCTCTGGGAAAAGAACAGGGACACATGTAAGCCAATATCAGGATGCTCTATGGATCCAGGACTAGCCAAACCCAGAGCATTTTCTTCTTGCCCATTCTTTCCCTAGCACCTGCCCCCTACCCTAGTGTCCTGCCTCCTCTCAGATTTCATCTGCTTAATTATCTCTGATTATAAGGATAAATGGTAATCATGCAGTTCTTGAAATTGTGAAAAGGCAAATTACATCTGAGTCACTGAGGGTCTTTAAAATCAAACCCCAAAGCCGGAACTCAGTTTTACGGCCCTCTGTGTTTTGAAGCAACTCTAATTTCCCCCCTTTAGAGACCATTATGGTGCTTTATATAGAACAGTAAAACAACTTGGTCCATTAACCTTTTAAAATGACACAGGAAGGCAGTACCTTCATAAGCAAGAGCTTCTGATGCAAACCTGAGGAAATGAGACACTAAGCTTTGGAAGAGGGATTCCATAGTGTAGTTAGCTTGTTGTAGCCCAAATCCCTGGCAGAAGCTTCCTCTCTTTATGGAGTTACAGATGATGTCAACTTCTTCACAACCCAGAGGTGGTAGCAGAGGTAATTGTCAAAGATGACAGAGTATAGGCAAGGTGATGATTCTCTGAGAGGCACTTCTAGGGTGGAAGTGTCTTGGTTCAAGGGGGCTGGACAAAACAGGCAGAAGTAGTCAGGTCTGCACTTTTGGGGGTCTTACAGATGCCATCTGACCTTTGTCCTGGGATGTGGAAGTGCTCTGATATGTCCAATTGAACAGTCTAAAGCATATATCTGGGATGTGACATAGACTCCCTTGAGAGCCACCAAATTTAAGGACCACTGCCCACTACTGGTAATGCATGCAGGATCACATGAGAATGCCAACAATAAAAGGGAAGATTCTCTAGGGATTATGAAGTCCTGGCAGAAAACTATAAGGCGCACAGATGGCATTTACTTTGCAGCTGCCAGGTGACCTTAAAAAGATGATAGAACCATAAAAGACAATATGGCTAATAAACAACTTATTAAGAAATGAAGTGAAGGCAGCTATGTGACTCAGTGGTTACAGCACTGGGTCTAGAGTCAGGAAGACCTGAGTTCAAATTCAGCCTCAGACACTTTCTAGTTGTGTGACCCTAGACATGTCACTTAACCCTCAGTTTCCTCATCTGTGCTAGAAAATGGAGCTGGAAAAGAAAATGGCAAACCACTCTAGTATTTTGCCAAGAAAACCCCAAACAGGGCCATGAAGATTCAGGGATGACTGGAAACAACTGAACAACAAGAAGAATAAGTGACCCATGGTGTAAGATAACAGGATGATGGGCTTTTGTTTAGGGAAGGGGTACATCTAATGAGACTTGGAAAGAAAGTATTTACTCTACCCTAAATTAAAGGAAGTGGGAATACTTAGTCTAGAGAAGAGTTGACTTGGGGGAATGTGATGGCTGTCTTCCAGTTTTTGAAGGTCTATTATGTGGATGAGAATTAAATTTGTTTTTTTTTTATCCCAGAAAGCAGAACTGACTCTGGATGCATTGGAAAGTGATGAATTTAGGCTAGATACAAGGGAAAATCTGCATACAATTAGAGTTAGAAATTGAATGTTCTCAGATTATCATGAATGTACTTATCTGTTTACACATCATATCTCTCTTGCCCCTTACCCCCAAAGAATGCAAGTTCCTTGAAGGCAGGGACATTTTTGTCTTTGTATTTCCAGACCCTAGCACAACACACTGCACGCAATAGACTCTTACTATGGGTGGCTAGGTGGCTTAGTGGAGGGACTGACTTAGAATCAGGAAGACCTCAATTCAAACCCTATTTCAGACCCTGTGACAAGTCATTTAACCTCTCTCAGTTTTATCTATAAAATGGGGATAAATCTACATTACAAGGTTGTTGTAAGGACCAAATGAGTTTAACCATAAAGTGCCTTATAAACCTTAAATGCTATATAAATACTAATTATTATTCATATAATCATCATCGTTGTCATCATTCTGTGCTTATTGGATTGATTTAGATTAGAAAAAAATAGGCAAAATCAGGAGTAAGCGAAGCATGGTAGAAGGAAGTTAGAAGAGATTACATTATACCTGAATCCCACCTCTGACATTCAAGGTTCAATTATGGCCAAATCATTGATGCTCAGTTTCCTCATCTATAAAATGGAGATAATGAGGTAAATCTGTGTTCTATTTTCTAATAATATTTATAAATTCCCAGGATTTTTTGGTGAGGATCAGATGAGCTAATGTAGTTAAAGTGCTTTGCAAATCTTAGAGCATTGTATAAATGTCAGTTATAATAATAAATATTGTTGCTGTTATTAATACAATATTTTTTTATTATTTATTTTATTTATTTATAAATGTTCTACAATCACTTCCTTAAAATTAAGATTTTAT
>CM053769.1:219765727-219780913 GCA_028658325.1 Potorous gilbertii
CAAATAAATAAATACATGCAAGCTATACACTGAGTGAATGGAATACAAGCACAATGCAAGGAAAATTGAGGAGAGGGAAAACATTGATAACCTGAGGAATCAAGGAAACCTTCAAGAAGGAGGTGGTATCCTTGAAGAAAGGCAAGAATTCTTAGTGGCAGAGAAAAGGAGAGACTTATTTTAAGTATCAGTAATAGTTCATGTGAATTTATAGAGCTAGGATATGGAGTATTGATTTAAGAAATAGACAAGTTTGGCTAAAATAGAGAGTTGTGAAATAAAACTAAAAAGTCAAGAAAGAACCAGATAATAAAGGATATTAAATGACCAACTAAGGAATTTGTATTTTATTCCATCAGCAATGGGGAAGCTCTGAAGACTCTTGAGCAGGGGAGTAGTAAAACTGTGTCTTGGAGAAATTGTTTTGACAGTTGTATGGAAGATGGATTAAAGAAGGAAGACACTGAGAGCAAAAAAATGAGTAAGAAAGCTACTGGACTAGGTCAGGTGAATGAGATTGAGATGAGAGAGGGAACAAGGTTTATGGCCATATGAAGAGACAAGAGGACAGATATGTCATGTTTTTAAGGCAGTTTCAGTTAGACTTGGCAACTGATTTCAAATGGGTGGTAAGAGACAGAGATAAAGGATAACTCCAAAGTTATACATCTTGATGGCTAGGATCATCCCTTCGACAGAAATAGGGAGATTTTGAGAATAAATATCTAGGAAAGAAGAAAAGAGCTATTTGTCTTTGGTTTTTTGTTTTTGTTTTTTTTGTTACATAATAAGTTTAAGATATCTTTGAGACATTCAGGAGATATCCCCAACAAAGGAGTTGTTGATGCTGAGATAAGAGCTCAAGAGAAAAATGAAGGTTGGATATAAAGACATGGAGTGATGTGCCTAGATATGGAAACTGAACCCATGAAAGATCTCCAAGAGTGTTTGTGAAGAGTGAAAAGATAAAAGAGCCTAGGTAAGAACGTAAGGCCACTCATGCTAAAAAGAGAAAGAGATACATGATTATAGAGCAAAAGACACTGAGAAGAAGTGGTCAGTCAAGTAAGAAGAGACTCAAGAGAGAGGAGTATCACAGAAGCAAAGGGAGGAGAGAGTATTTAGGAAGAAGGTGTGGTCAACAGTAACAATAGCTCCATAGAGGGAAAGGGGGATAAGGAATAAGAATGGGTCTTAAGATTTAATAATTTAGAGACAATCAGCAAACTTGGAGATAAGAGCTTTAGTCAAGTGATGAGAAAGGAAGTCAAATTAAGAGTGACAGAGAAGTGAGTATGGAGGGAAGAAGTACATGGGTACATGTACCAAGAGTAGAAGATTCTATCAAGGAGTGTGACGGTAAAAAGGAGGAGAGGTATGAGACAATGAAAGTCACACCATGCAGAAGATCTGTCCTGTTGCTATATATTTGCTACATAATTTGGGCTGGATCACAGAAAAAGTACCCCTGAACTGGGAGGAGAAGCTGTTTCATCCGTTAGGTTGCAGTCAGTGAAAAAGATAAGTAGAGTTACGTGGTACACAGTTATTGTGTATATTTGAACATGTATATTTGAACAACAGTTATTGCCATCAATAGACTCCATCATTCTAGGAATGGCAACTTATCACAGTGCCTAGCACACAGTATCTGCTTAATAAATGCTGGTTGACTTACTATAAAGGATCAGTATAAACCAGAGACTGGGCCAGATCAAGAATCAGATTTTTTTCAATCATATCAAATCCAAGGGACTAGGATTGGAGTGAGAAGTTAGGAGCAAAAGCAAAATTCACAAGCTAAGAATAAAAAAGACAGAAACCACAAGGGTTGGGATGTTTTCCAAAAGGTTTTCCCTGGTGCAGAGGAAGCATGTGTTGCCCACATTGTGCTGATGTATCAGGATGGTTATGTTCCGTGCCCCCTGCCCCCCATGCTCCCTCCTTACTCAGTTCCACTGGTGAAGTCATCATGGATTTGGACACTAAGATAAAAACAAGTAAAGGAGAGGAACATAAAAAGGGATTGCACTGACTGTCATCAAATAGACATTACCACCCTGCTTTAGTGTAGAGAGGTAAGCATGACTGATAGAAGTTCTCTATAAAATTAACCAAAGATTGTGGTGCTGGAGTCACCATGTCTTAATCGTGGAAATCAATTCTCTGCTCTCACTCACTTCTTAACCCATTACAATCCGGATTTTGACCTCATCACTCCTCCGAAACTGCTCTCTTCAAAAATACCAATGCCTTCTTGATTGCTAAATCCAAGGGCCTTTTCTCAATCTTCATTCTTGGTTTCTCAGCAGCCTTTGTCACTACCAATCACCATGTCTTCCTTTATACTCTCTTCTCCCTAAGTTTTTGGGGCACTACTCTCTCCTGGTTCTTCTCCTACATATTGGACTACTCCTCAGTCTCCTTTAGGAGATCCTTATCCAGGTCATGACCCTCTAACCATGAATGTCTCATAGAGTTCTGTCTTGGGTCTTCTTGTCTCCTCACTCTATACTATAGTCAATCCTCAACTTTTGTGAAGTAACATTCTTAGAAAAGCATCTAAGTAAAAAAAAATGTGAATGTTCATACATTGAATCTATGGGAAATAACCATCAAAAACTGTAATTTTTGCTAGAGATTGCTGAAAATATACTTTTGTGCATCGAATCCTGTATAACATAATGTTAATTCTAATAATATGCATTTGCCTAACAGGACAACCATAAAGTAACCCATAAAATGCAGTCATCTGAGTCATATCTAACTCTTCGTGATCCCAGTTTAACTTTCCTTGGCAAAGATACTGGGATGGTTTGCCACTTCCTTCTCAAATGCATTTTACAAGGAAGCTAAAGCAAATAGGGCTAAATGATTGCCCAGGGTCACACAGCTTGTGTTAGGGGACAGATCTGAATTCAGGAAGATGCATCTGACACTCTATCTTCTGCACTATCGAGCTGCCCCCAAAATCCAGTACACAAAACAAAATCGGTAACATGAAAAACATTTTTCTTGCTTGTAATTTCCTAGAATTCCTTTCGTGTTAACATCCAAATTTAAAAAAAACCATTGGTTTCAGATAATATTCACTTTTCATTTCACTTTTCATAACACACAAAATCTACAATACTATACTGTACAGCAAATAAAATTCTTAAAACTAAAATATTTTTTAACCTAAATCTAACTTTCCACTGTGTCAGATGGCAGTGTGAAGGTACTGTATTATATACTATACTGCTGTAAACCTCTCTACCTTTTCTGACATGGGACTTTAGTTGCTGCTGTCAGCTGAAACTGACAAGGTCTCAACATCACCTCCAATACTCTGTCCTTCATGACTGGTGGATGGCATTGGAGATCGTGAAGGAGACACCAGCTTGAAATAATCTGTCAGTGACATCTACCTCATCTACAGCCATTAGAGATCCTTAAGGGTCTTGGAGTATGGGAGCACAGCAGAGGCAATTTGAAGTTTAACCTTGAGGTTGTGATTGATTATGGGATCAGCAGCCTCAACATCTCTAGCCAGTTGGTCAATTATGCTAAGCCACCCTTCAAGCTTGGAAATTGAGTGGTACAATCATTTTTTTCTCTACTGCACGTAGCCACAAATATGTGTGGTTGTCAACATGAAAATAAGGTTTTGAATAAAATCACAAGAATGCCTGAAGGAAAGATAAATGTGCAAAAGTTGAGGATTGACTGTGCTACAATTTGTGATTTCATCACCTCCTATGAATTTAATTAGTGTCTCTAAGATGATTCTCAAATCTGCAAATCCTGCCCCAGTCTCTCTGTTGACCTCCAATCTCTTATCTCCTACTGCCTTTCATCTGAAAGTAGATTTTCAAGTAGATGTCCAGTGTCCTTCAACTTAACACATCCAAAATGGAACTCACTACCTTCCCCCCTAAACCCTCCCCTGGTCCAGTTACTATAGAGGTCACTATCATTCCCCCAGTGCCCCAGAATCATGAGCCAGGCATCATTGTCACTTTTCACCCCCTCTCACTTCCCCCCATATCCAATCCGTTGGCAGGGCCTATCTATTTTACCTATGCAACATCTCCCAAGTATACCCCCTTCTTTCCTCTGACACTGTTACCCTCATCAATTGATGCTTGGACAATTGCAACAGCCTGCTGACGGGTCTGCCTGCCTTGTCTCTCCCAATACCAATCCAACCTTCATTTATCTGCCAAAGTGATTTTCCTAAAATGAAGGACCATATCACTCTCTTGCTCAACAAATTCAAGTGGCTCCCTATTCTTTCTAGGATCAGATACAAAATTCTTTGCTTGGCATTCAAAGCTTTCAATGTACCATCTCCCCTCCCCACACGCGCACACACACATACACACACAACACACACACACACCTTTCTTACACCTTATTCCCTACCACATACTTTTCAATCCAGTGACACTGGCTTTCTTGCTATTACTTGAACACACATTTCAAGGAAGAGATGTCTTCTAATTTAACATTTATAATCAGCAGATTAAAATGTGGATGAGGCCAAGGTCACAAGTTTGAACCTCATGTATGATTTGCTCCTTTTCATGACTGTAGACTGCATCCACATCCCAAACCAGGCACCTTGCAAATGTCACATGAGTGAGATCTCATGAGAGAATGAGAATGGTTCAGTGCAAAGTATGCCTGCTGTTAGAAAAACAACTAAATGTAAGCATTTGTTCTCCCAATGATGGGCACAGTTGCACTATCTTTGGAGATGAAAGACATAGGAAATGGACATGAGGATCCTGGAGAGCTTTAGCACCACTCTCCACTCAACTGAAACTAGAATTTAAGAACTTTAAACCTACTGTAGTAGATGGCTCATTAGTCAGTAAGGTCTATTTGTTCTCCACCACTGAATTCCTCTCTCTCCCTTTCTCTGTAAGGATACACATCATTATCAACAGAACCATTTAGGAGTCATCAGACAAAGACCAAACAATTTAATTTATGCTCCATATGTATCATCTGCAGGGAGCTTTTGAGCTCCACTGAATAATGGAATTCCATTTGGTGAATCATATGCCTGTGGTGAAAGGCAGCATACTTCAGTGAATAGATCAAACAAAAGGATCCAAGGTCAGGGGACCTGGACTCTATTACCAGCTTGACCAGGGAAATTTTATGTGACCTCTTTCAGAGGGTAATCCCTCTCTTTGTCTTAATTTGTGTTTCTACACTTTACAGGGGAAAAATAAAGGGTTATCATTATTTCCTAACCCAGTTTCCTTCTACAACTATTTAAACCAGTCCCTTCATATGATGACATGCCTAAATACTGACAGGATATCTCCTCCAAGAGAACATGTGCTTCATGAAGACCAGGACCATTTGTTGCCTTTTTATGTATCACCAACACTTAGCACAGTGCCTGGCACATAAGAAGCCAGAAACAGAGGGGAAAACCTGAGAAGGAATAGTGCTTGAGATGGAAAAAGGAGATTTCTTGTTCCTTTTCCTATACTGACCAGGTAATCAAAGAGGACCAACATGAAACAATGCATCCAACCAAGGACAAAGAGCCAAAGTGAGGCCAGAGAGATGTGAAAAGACAGTCACCTAAGCAGAAACATAGCTTCAGGGAAAATGACCCCTCCTGGGAAAAGGGAGTGTTGGAAACAGTGTCCCCATGAGCAGTTTCCAAATGGCATTTGTGTGTGTCTAGTGATTTCAGGCAGCATGGTAGAGAGAAGAGAACACTGACTCTTTTTGTTAATATTTTATTTAAAATTTTTGTATTTATGTTCATTAGGGATCTTGTTCGTTAGTTTTCTTTTCTTTTTTGATTCTTCCTGAATAATGTATCAAAACCATATCTGTGTCATAGATGGAATTTGATAGGATTCCTTCTTTTGCTATTTCTTCAAATAATTGATGCAATATCATAATTAGTTTTTTGAATGTTAAGTAGCATTCACTTGTGAATTCATCTGGTCCTGGAATTTTTTTAAAATTCATTTATGGCTTGTTTAAATTCTTCTTCTGGTATTGGATCATTTAACTTCATTATTTCTTGTCCTGTTAATTTGGTTATTTTATATTCTTGTAAATATACACTGATTTCACTTAAGTTGTCAGTTTTATTGGCATATAGTTAGGCAAAATGATTTCTAATAATATCCTTAATTTGTTATGAATTCTCCTTTTTCATTTTTGATACTAGTATTTTGGTTTTCTTCTTTCCTCTTTTTAGTCAAATTAACCACTTTTCTGCAAAAAAAAAAGCTTCAGGTTCTATTTATTAGTTCAGTGAAGTTTTTGTTTTCAATTTCATTAATTTCTTCTTTGAAAATGAGAATTTCTATTTTAGTGTTTAGTTGTGTTTTTTTTTTAATTTGTAGGTTTTCCGATATTTTCAAGGGTATTCTCATTTCATTGACCTGTTCTTTTTCTTTTTTGATTAACAAAAGTGCTTAGAGATATAAATTTTCCCTTAAGGACTGCTTTGGCTGTCTCCCCCAAATTTTGTAATGTCTCATTGTTGTCATTTTCTTTTCCAAGATTTGTTCCTTGACACACTGATTTTTTAATAATAAATTGCTTAGTCTCTGGTTCATTTTTAATATTTTTTCACCTCTACTTTAATATAATTTTATTTTGTTATGCTCATTCTGTATAATACTTCTGTTTTTCTGAGTCTGTGAGGATTTTTGTTTTATAAAATGATTGGTTTTTTCAAAAGTGCCACACACAACTGAGGAATATGTATACACTGTTTTATTTCCATTCAGTAATATCCAGAATTCTACCATATCAAGTATTTCCTTAAACTCTAATCAGATCCTAAATTTCTTGTTTTTTTAAAATTATGTTAACCTAGAGATGATAGAGGAAAATTGAGATCCTCCAGTTTTATTGTCTATTTCTCTGTATAATTTGTATATTCTCTTTATAATTTATTTCATTTTTGCTTCAAGTATTTAGAAGTTATGCCACAGGCTACATATCTGATAAGTACTGACATTAGTTAATTGTCTGTTACCTTTCAGCAAAATGTAGTTGTCATTTTTAATCTCTCAATTAAATCTTTTTTTTTGCTGTTTCTTTATATGAATTCATAATTGCTACTCTTGCTTTTTTGTGTGTTCAAGTGGGGCATAATAGATTTTGCTCTACCTATTATAATTCTGTGTGTCTATTTTTCAAGTATATTTCTTGTAGACAATATATTATTAAATTTTGCTTTTTAATCCATTGTGCTAACTTCTATTTTGTGGGTGAATGCATCTCATGCACATTCAAGAATGATGGTTAATTGATTATTTCACTCCATTCTATTCTCTTATACTTTTTTCTCCATGCTCCATACTTCCTGTTTATTGCAAGTGATTTTGCTTTCCTCTCTCTCCCCACTCCCACTTTGCACTTTCTCATCACTATCTCCTCTTTAAGCTTAGATTTCTTTTGCTTATGACTAATTCCTCCCTAAATCTAACCTGCCTTATATTCTTCTTTCTTCTTTTCCTGTTCTTATCTGTAGTTCTGCCATTTTTTGATCAGTACAAATGATTGTGAAGTTCAAATAACATCTGTTCATCACCCACTTCTTCAAGTTTGTACAATACAATAGTTCTATTTCCATAACCTGATTATTCATGTCAACAAGTTTCTCCATCTTTTCTCCCATTTTCCCCTAATACATCTTTCCCTTGTCCCTTTTCTTTTTTCTTACATTTAAAATAGCATATCTAATATTGATATAACCTAATCATATAATGTAATATCAGAAATGTAATGTTGGTTTAATGTTGGGAAAACCATTAACTTAATCATATTAATAACAAAATCAACAAAATCCTATAATTATATCAAAAGATACCAAAAAAATTGACAAGACTCTTTCCTGTTTCTGTTTAAATATTTGTGAACATTGGAATAAATGGGACTTTCCTTAAAATGATAAGTAGGATATATCTAAAACCAAGAGTCCATATTATGTTTAACATAATAATTATATGTAGAGAAGAAACAAAATTATTGCTTTTGCAAATGATATGATGATGCAAAGAACCCCAAAGGATCAAGTAAGAAATCCACTGAAATAATTAATAGCTCCAGCAAAATTGCAAAATATGAAATAAATCTACACAGCAAAATTCTATTTAAAATTGCTACAAATACATAAAATATTTGAACATCTATCTCCCAAGATACATATAAAAACCACAATAAAGACAAATAATTTGAAAAATATTAAAAATTGCTCCAGTTCATATAAGACAATAGAATAAAAATGACAATACTTCCCAAATTAATCTATATATTCAGTGTCATACCAACCAAACTAACAAAGAATTATTTTATAGAACCAGAAAAAATAATAATAAAGTTCATATGGTAGTGGGAAATATTGAGAATCTGAAGAGACATAATGAAAAGAAATGAAAATTAAGGAGACCTAGAAGTGGTTGACCTCAAGCTATACTACAAAGAAGCAAATATTTTTTAAAATGTGATATTGGTTAAAACAATAGAGAGATCTATCAGTGGAGCAGATGACATAATATATAGTAGTAATAATAATTACACACACATAATATTGCATAATACATACATATTTATACATATAACATATACATACATATATGTATATATACATACATAACATAAATAGCAATACATACATACATAAGCTAACATATTCAATGCCCTGGTATTTTATAAACACCAAAATCCCAGCAATTGATATAAGAACTCACTATAGACAAAAATGGATGGAAAAATTAACAATAATAATTTAATTTAGATTAATCAAAATTAGTTAATTAATTAGAAATTAAATTTAGATCAAAACCTCAAAAAATCTATTTATATAAAAATAAGTTCCAAATGGAACTAGAAACAAAAAGTTATGTCATAAACAAATTAGAGTACCAGAGGAAAATTATCCCTCAAATCTATGGATAGGAGAAAAGTTCATGGCCAAAGGATAGAAAGGATCACAGTCAATAAACATTTATTAAATACTTATTATATGCTAGGCACTGTGCTATCCTGGGGACACATAAAAAAATAAAAGACACTCCCTGTCCTCAAGGAACTTACAATCTAAGGGAGCTGGAATGCTTAAATAAGTGTAATAAATTTAAATGCAATAAATTCTATATTCAACAATTACCATTGTCCCCACATTATAAATGACAAAACTGAGACTCAGAGACAGGAAATGATTTGCCTGATGTTATTGATTACTAGTAAGTGGTAGACTCAGGACTCAGATCAAGACCTCCTAACTCTAAGTCCATTTTCTTCAAATGATGCTTCAAATGGAGTACAATCAATTTTCTTCAAACTTTGTAGAAACAAAGATAGAAACAAATGTAGAAACAAATGCATAATGTTGATTTCATAAGATTAAAAAGCTTTTGCACAAGCAAACCCAATAAAGGTAAGATTAAAGAAAAACAATTAACTGGGGGCAAAGGGGAAATCACTACCTCATAAAGGTCTCATTTCCAACCTATCGTAGGAGATGAGTGAAGTTTCTAAGAGTAAAAGCCATTCCCCAACTGCTAGAATGATCTAAGAAAAACTAATGGATGGTTCTCAAGGGAAGGAACCCAGGCTATTGATAATCATGTGAACAAATACTCCAATTATTACTCAATAAAGGAGTGCAAAGTAAAGACATTTTGAGATTCCACCTCACGCCTATCAGAGCAGCAAAGATGAGGAAAAAGGAAAATGACAAATATTAGAGGGTATGTGAGAAAACAATTATACCAACACATTTCTGATGGACTTATGGACAGGAACCATCGTTCTGGAATTCTACATCCCAGGCTTTCTGGTCCAGCTATGCCTCTACTAGGCCTATAACCGGAAGAAATCAAAGAAAGATGAAATGGCCCTTAAAGGCACACAAATTTTTATAGCAGCTCTTTTTGTTTCAGTAAAAAACTAGAAACTAAGGAGATGCTCATAAATTAAGGAATAGCTGAAAAAGTTATGGTATATGAATTTAATAGACCAACATTGTGCTATAAGAAATGTACCACCTAGGTGGTGCAGGGGAGAGATGACTGGTCCTGGATCCAGGAAAACTCATCTCCCTCAGTGTAAATCTGGTCCCAGACACTTACTAGCTGTGTTACCCTGGACAAGTCACTTAACCCAGTTTGCCTCCATTTCCTCATCTGAGGAAATGAGCTGGAGAAGGAAATGGCAAACCACAAACATTATCCATCACAAAGAGGTAACGGATTTAGAGCACAAAATGCGACATATATATGTGTGTATTACCTATTTATTTACCTATCTATAAAGTTATTGAGGAATTTGTTTTGCTTGACCATGAATTTTATTACAAGGAATAATAGGAGTAATTGTTGTTTTAGTGAGGTAGAAGGGAGGAAAAATAGATTTCTGTTTGTTTTTAATAGAGAGGGATGGAATGTTACAGATGTGAAATATTTCATGACATGAAAACAATAAAAATACTAGCACTTATATAGCACCTATATAAGACACTGTGCTGAGTGCTTTACAAACATCTCATTTGATCCCCACAACAACCTTGGGAGGCACATGCTGTTATTAGCCCCATTTTACAGTTGAGGAAACTGAGGCAAACAAGTTAAGTGAGTTGCCCAAGGTCACACAGCTAATAAGTGTCTGAGGCTGGATTTAAACTAAGATCTTCCTGACTTCAGACCCAGGTGCCACCTAGCTGCCTCTAGATTACCTTCCATTTACATTTTAGGAGACTTGCAGATACAGAGTTTTAGTATAAATATAAATATATACATCATTTTTCCATCATATCGTAAGCTCCTTGAAAGCAGAGATTATCTTTTTCCTCCTTTTTGCATCCCTAGTACTCAGCAAAGTGCCTGGTACATAGTCAGTGCTTAAAAAGTGTTTACTAAGTGATTGATTGATTTGTAGGTTGTCTCTTTGTTTAGAATGTATGTTCTCTGAGAGCAGGAACCTACCATGTTTTTGCTTTTTTTTTCCCCTTGGTAGCACCAAGGCTTCTCATAATGCTTATAATAGTTAGTGGCTGATGAATACTTGTTAACTGACTGAGACCAGGTCTTCTGATTTTAAATCCAGAAGTCTTTCCAATGTACCATGTTGTCTCCCATTTGACCCTCCCCAACCGCACCCCCTCAGGGTCCTCATCTAGTTGTCTGGATTTTATTTTTTTTTAATCCAGACCTGTGATTTTATCAGTGATCTCCAGAGTACATCAGCATTCCTACTTAAGAAACAACTTTCAAGGTTAGCTCTAATTTGTACTTTTAGAGAATTATTTGAGACACTGAGATTTAGTCAGTATGTGTCAAAAACAGTAATTGAACCCAAGCCTGACTCCAAAGACCGTCTATGAGGTAAAGCAACCTATTTCCCTTTCTTATTAGTTAAAAAGAAAAAAAGGAGGGAATTAACACTTGTCTTTTCTACTGTACAGGATTGTGGAAGAAAGGGCTTTATACACCTTAAAGGGCTATAGATATGAACAAAGACTTCTTAATTGGGGCATAAAGGGCAGTCAACCTTTTTATTACTTTTAATAATTTACTAAAATCCATTTTTTGCCCCGATCCTCTGCCTTCTGGCTGTACAGCCAAAGAACCCATCAGAAACCAAAAATGAGCCTGAGTCACCAGGCTGAAAAGGGAAATAGATTTCAGAAGGACATTGATTGTCCTGAGCCAATCTCACTGAGTTCTCAAGTGCTTTGTGCGGAGGAAGCCAACAACATTGATGAATATAAACAGGCCAAGCAAGTGACAGACCTTGCCTCAAAGTGATTTTCCAAGTGGAGAGGGAAGCCAAGGGCCCCCACTCCTCCTTGACCACCCTGACCCCTGCAATGAGTCATCGATTTCTCCTCCCACTGCTCCACCAGATTCACTGGGAGGCAAGAGGCAGCCCACTGCCTTTTAGGGGCAAAACATCTTCTTTAAATGACTGAGGAGCCATTCAAATGCTCCTGGATCTGCTCCCAAGGAAACAGTCAACAGGGCTACTTTTTGCAGTTGTGAATGACCTTTGCTGCACAGGGCTGAAGAACTTTCTGTATACTTTTCACAGCTGGACTATGAGCTAGCTCAGAGTCAGGACTCAGCAGGCAACAGTCCATAAAACTTCAAAATGGACTTCAATATCAGCAAATTCCAGGTGGCAAACTGAGGCATAAAAGGACTGAGGGCTTTGGACTCAGGGTCAGACTAGCTCTATGTGAGATTATTCCATAACCAAGGTGTATTTTTCCAGAACTGGGGTGGATCTAGGTAAACTAGCTGGTTCTATGATTCATAATTAGTGCTTAGGTCATAAATTCCATATTTCATCAATGAGGGAATGCCAACAAAGCATTTATTTACTTCCATAGCCATACCTACTCCTCATTGCCAAGACCTACCACCAGTAGTTTAGTGAGTCAATAAGCATTTATTGATCACCTACTATATGCCAACAGACAGCTAGATGGCACAGAGGACAGAGCTCTGGGCCAGGAATCAGGAAGACTCCTCTTCATGAATTAAAATCTGGCATGAGACACTTATTAGCCATGTGAACCTGAGCAAGTCACTTAAACCTTTTGGCCTCAGTCTCCCCATCTTTAAAATGAGCTGGAGAAGGAAATGGCAGACCCCTCTAATAACTTCGCCAAGGAAACCCCAAATGGGGTGATGCAGAGTTGAATCAAATAAGAATAACTCAACAACAACTATACACCAAGCATGGTGCTAAATGATTGGATAAAGGAAAGAAGGATGCTTTAAAAGGGCAGGTTGAACTGAATCAACACATGTTTGTCAACATTGGTCAATCAACCACAGCCTCTAGGGAACCCTCAAAATTCAGCTCCGTTATGGCCTCATGAAATTGGTTGGTCAATGAACATGGGATTTAAAACTGGAAGAAATCTTAGAGGTCATCAAACACAAATCCCTCCTTTTACAGTTAAGGGAAGGAGGCCTAGAAAGGTGAAGAGGCTTGATCATAGACAGGACTATGTGATGCTTAGCACTGAAGCTCCATTGATCTGAAATTGACTGCATCTCTGGAGAGGAGGCTGAAGTCCAGGACAATAGTGCAGAAGGCTCAGCTAAGAACAGGCCATCAACAAGAGCATCCATTGTCACACTCTATGTATGGTACCATCCATAATATTGCATCAATGTTGTATTGCTGTTTTTAAGTAATTTGGTTTTTAAGTAGCAATGATTTTCTAATGTCTAGGTGATAGACTTATTTGCTATTAACCAATATATGCTATGGTTCATATATATATATAATATATATATATGTTTTATTTAAGTCTATATATGTTTCTCTATATACACATACACACACAGAGATATGTATATATATATATATATATATATATATATGTTTATATGTTAAAATGCTGAAAAATGTCAATTTCCTTCTTCAAAATAACATGATATTCTCCATCTATAAATCTAAAGCTAACTTTATTATAGAAGTGGATATATTTTGCAGTGAACCACTCACATTCTCTCATGAGGTACTACCAATGGCATTTATAAGGGCTTGAGATATGAATAATCACAATGTAATCCCTGTCCCAAAGCCTATTGGTATGGGACTCTCCCTTCTTTGGTGAAGATAGAGCCCGTGCCCTGGGTGAGTGGTGGGAAAGAGTTGGGGAAAGGGTGAGAGCTCCAGCTTTCTTCAGTCTTCTTTCAGACTCAAGTTGATTTGAGCACTTCTGTTCTCTCTCTCTCTCTCTCTCTCTCTCTCTCTCTCTCTCTCTCTCTGTCTCTCTCATTTCACTCTCAATGGCAGCACTCTTTTATTCTGTATTATCTTATATATGTTCTCCTCTATACACCCTCTCTGATTTCTGTTTTGCTATGCTTTGGATCAATGGGTTCCTCTGTTAGTCTCCATGTGTGTTCATTGTGGAACTGATATTTGGTTGGAAAGAGATCAGGCTTTGGATATAGAGAGTTGGGTCCTGCTTCCTCTCCAGTAATGACATAGTGGTCAGAAGTTAGCTTGAATTCAGTCATATCACCCTAGACAAACATTTCAGAGTGCAGATAGTAATATTTCTCTTCCTTGACTCCTTTTCTCTGAGGAAAGCAGAATGACCTTCAACCCCAGCAAGACCTCTTGCTCCCTTTGCTGGCAGGAATGAAAGTCTCCCTTGGAGAAGGGTGAGAGGAGAAGGCATTAGAGATGTCCATGCTGCCTCCCTCTAAGCCACCCAATGACACTCCCACGCTGTAAGCATGGATCAGCCCTCATCTAATCAAAAGGTTCTCCTTACACTTGGGGGCCCACTCTTTCTTGCTACAGCAGCTACCACACTAATTTACCCCTTATCACTTCTCATCTGGATTACTAAAATAGTCTTCCTGGTGGACTCCTTACTTCCTGTTTCTCTTCTCTATAATTTAACTTCCACACAGTTACAAAAACAATCTTCTGAAAGCACAGTTTTTACCATATCAATCTTTTTCTTAAGAAGCTAAAATGGGTCTCTACTGCCTCTGGGATAAAATACAATCTTATTTAAAGCCCTTCACAGACTGCCTCCAGACTACCTTTCCAGAAATTTCATATGACTCTTTTCTATATTCTAGCCAACTTTCTCTTCTAGAAACTCTCACCACTGGACTCAGATAACTCCAGGTACAAAGTGAGGCAGGTGACTTTGCACAGCCCTCCCTCACCTAGATTCAATTCACTTGCATGTCATGGCATCATCTCCCTAATGTTATGGTCCTCCTCAACAATGAAGGACCAACAACATTCCATTTCCTACCCATATGCCTTTGCCAGGATGTCACTCATGCCTGGAATGATTCCTTTTTAACTTCTTCCTTTTAGGAATTTAAAATCAAAGCTTAACTCCTAGGAACCTTTCTGACTCCTCCACCCTTCCACTGGAAAGATGAGTTTTCTTATCCTTCCTAAAATTAGCCTGTACTCATATGTCTGTGAAAATGTCATATTCCCCAGTAGAATGTAAACTCTTTGAGGGGAAAGACTGTTATTCACTTTTTATTTGTATCTTTAGCACTGAGCACAGTGCCTTATACACATGTAATAACAGACTGGGCACAGGGGGCCTAGGGAGTGGAAAGGAACTGGATGTATAATGTAGCTCAGGTTTAGGACAGCTATTTATTTCCCCATTGTCAAAAGAAATGTCTAAGACACAAAATACTAAAA
>CM053769.1:219781413-219799599 GCA_028658325.1 Potorous gilbertii
CTACCTTCAATCTCTCTAGAGATGCAGCAATAGGAAGAGAGCTGGTTTGGTAGAAGAGGATCCAGGTTTGAATTGCACCCCTTCCACTGCACCTGCTATTTTTAATGACTGATTATAGCCCACAAATTTTTAAAAGGCTTTAAATCAAGTGAGATCCTAAGACACTGAAGCATTTTTTTCTCCATGTATTAGATAAATGTCTTAATTTTCATGTGGCATGATACAAAATTGTGTTGCAACACAATTTCATCAAGGAATTGCTATGATTCCAGAATAATTCTACTTCTGGGTATATCAGTGTATTCATAAGACCTCCCCATTCCTTCAGCGGAGATAAGACTTCCAGGCCCAACGGAAATTTAAGAAGTCCCTAAACCTTTTTTGAAATGGATGTTTTACAATCTGATAAAGATGCCCAGATCTTATATGTTCACTTGAATATCCTCAGACAGTAATTTTGGTATATCTTTGAATAAAATAATGAGTTTCATCAATAAAAATGAAATTTTTCCCCAATTTTTAGTACTCTGCTCTTTATATTGTCTTGCCCATGGCAAACATTTTTTCTTCATTGTAATGGGTTGAGTTGTATTTTCATTAATCTTTTCACTGTCCTTTCAACTACCAGAAGCCTATGTCACACTCTAGATGAATCTACAATGACCCCTCCAGCTGCCAAGACCCCCTTGAGGATCATAACTTATTTTCTGATAGTTAGGCTGTTTCCCAACAAGAATTCATCAGGTCTTCTTTTGGTTTTACTTTCAGTTCTCTTTCCTGATCTTGTTTCAGCATGGGCTTAAACGATCCCATAATCCTTGAAAAATTTGATTTCCCCATACCAACAACTACTACAATATCAATAAGAAAAAGAGTGCTCCCTGAGAGCTACAGTTTTTGCACATTTTCTAAAATTTCTTAAAATCTACCAAATGAAAAATACAATGAAAGAGAACAATGTGTGTGACAAGACCCGACACTCAACTGACAGTGCTAAGGGAAGATGAGGAAACCAACTCTCTCTGATTTCATCTGACTATGGTCAGGCCTTGTTAGTCAACCTAGTGTTGATGGAATGGAAGCACATGCATGACCGTTGAGGTCACAAAATCAAACCATATCAAAATTATTGTTGGTCCCAAGAATGCTACACATCTCTACCTATCTCTTCCCTCTCCAGTCCATTCTCAATACAATTACAGAAGTAATGTTCCCAAAGAACAGTTCTGAGTCTATCAGTCTCCTGCTCGATAAGCTCCAGCAATTCCCTGTTACCTTGAGGATAAAATATAGACTCCTTTTTTTGATATTTAGAAGTCTCTTACTATATGGCTGTAGCCCAGCCTTTCAGGCTCATCATATATTATATACCCCTCATGCATCTTACATTTGAACCAGGCTGTCCTTTTTGCTGTTCCTTATTCTATGTCCCTTCTAGTCTTTATATAGGCTGCCCTCCTCTTTCCCGGGAAGCACACCATTTTGCATTGGCCTCCTAGAATATTAATTTCCTTCAAAGGTTAGTTCAAGTGTCACTTTCTACCAGAAGGTTTTCTTGATCCCACAGCTATTAGCACCTCCCTCCTCAAATTATCTCATATTTACTCTGCAAATATTTTTGTGTATTAGTATATATATGCATATATGTATGTATGTATGTATATATATATAATATTTTCCAAGGTAGAATGTAAGTTAATTGAGGGAAGAATATATTTCATTTATATTTTTTAATCCTCAGTTCCCAGCACACAGTCGACAACTGAAGACTGTTGATTAGCATAACATACACATACACACACAGAGTAGAAGCTTGTGGTCATCCCGTATGCCATGGAAAGAGGAATATACAAAAGCTCTCTGCAGGCTTACATGACAAATGAAGGCCTCCTCATTAGATCAGAGATGGTAGATGTATTGGGGACAGTCTATTGTGGAAAAAAAAGTGCTTAGTAGGTCAGAGAGCAAAAATGAAATAAAATAGATGGATTGCCCCATGAGACCTGAAATGACCAAATGGGAGATCAAAAACTAGACAAGATTGTCCAACAATCTGGCACTGTGAATGGAAATGGAAATAGCAGGCGTGAGATCATCCATTTGGAGATTCAGTAGATATGCCTTCACAGTATGACTGTACATTCAAATATAGAATTTGGGACATTTTTATGGTGCAGGATTTCTTAAATTGACTGTACTTTCTTACAAGTTTCCAGGTAACCTGAGAAATTCATTAAGGATATTTTTTGGTCCCAGATAAAGTTCAAAAAGTAAAATAGTGACCAAAAGTTATAAGGTCATAGATTTACAGCTGGAATAAACCATGGAGACCATCAAGTCTAATGCCCTCCCACACACAACCATTTTAATATGTGGAAACTGAGGCAAAGGTTAAGTAACTTGCTCAGGGACATACAACTAGGGAAGGATCTGAATTTAAATGTAGTTTTCCTGACTCTAAGTCCAATATTTTAGCCAGTGTACATCCTAGCTACCAGAAAGTTATGATAGATATCTCCAAAACCATGATGAGTGGGTGAATGATATGTTCATAGTTTACTATGATGTAAGGAAAGATGCAATTGAGTCAAAATATTTGAGGAAGAAAATACTTTTAACTGAGAAAGTCAAAAGTTATCCCTGGTCCTCCATTCCAGATGTGAGGTGAGCTAAACCCCGAATTCCAGCATTCATTCAGTGTAGATGCATTCAGTTGTTAGAGATAAGGAAATCAAAGGTCTACGAAACATCAGAATTAATAATGAAAAATACCATTTTCATCTCTATTGGAATGACTAAGCCACTGATTCAACGCACTAAGTTTTCAGCTAATTAATCCATTGTTTGGGTCTCATAGGATCCATCTGTGTGCCATCTGTTCTCCATGATCTGCGCAGAATGTTTTCTTGATATATCATTTCTTCAGAATATCAGTCACTCTTCTGCGGACTTCATTTTTCATATGATTCTGAACATTCAAAGTAGATTTGGAATGGAGAATACTAGTGACTTCAGGGACCAGAAATGCATCATTATAAGAAGCGTGGAACCTGCAGGAAACCAGGAATTATAATAGTTGGGTATACCCTCCCTTCCATGGATCTTGTAGCCTATTTTGTATTCTATATTTCTTACTCTGAGGAAAGATACTATTTAAGAGAAATGTTTTGAAACTCTACAGTCAGTAAGCCACCTACAGTCAAACATAAATGAAGACTCTTGGTTAGACTACAATCATTTGGGGTTTGCCTCCCCACACAGATTTCCCCTTAGTGCTATGTACTCAGAATTTCTCAGTTCTTATCCAACTCAACCAACACTCACTGGGGAATACCACCAAATGTTGTCTTCCTTTGATAGCACTGTTAATGAGGGCAACTTGCATTTCTCCAGTTATCAAAAATAGGTCTGAAACTCAAACTTCCCCTTGTGAGCCAAGGCAACAAGTGGGGAAAAACAGTTTTCCTTCTTGCTGATCACCATTGGGAGATGACTGCATCTTCTCTACAGTTCTGCACACAATAACTAATCAAATAATCCATTGGGGGAAAGTAATTGGTTAACTATTAGATGAGCTGCTTAAATGTCAAGCTAATGTCTACAAATAGGAAAGCAAAATTAGCACTTTAATTATTTTTGCTAGCAGATCTATTGAGGACAATAATTTTCTTGCTTAAAGAAAAAACTTTTTTACAAGTTTCCATATGAAAAAGTATTCAGTAATCATGAAGGCAATGTGCAACTGAGATTTAAATATTCATTTTCATCTGACTCATGAAAATGAATACTTATTGCTAAGGACAACTAAGTGCAATGAAACAAGGAGTCCTAAATTTAAAAGAGGAAGAAATAAATTGACTCTTAAATTGTAAATATATTAGTGTTATGATGAGGATGAAATGAGATACTTGTAAAGCATTGGCACAGTTCTTGACACAGAATAAGTGTTTAATAAAGGCTCATTTCCTTCTTCCTTTCCTTAATAAATTTGCATTTCGTTCATGTTTAGTTGGTCATGAGTTTTCAAGCCTCATTTGGCCAATGGAAAGCAAGAAGTCATGCTTTGGAATTTTCCACCATGCCAAAATCTTCAAAGGTGTCATTTCCTCATCCTTACAACCACTCCTGAGGAATTCTCATTATCCCTATTTTACAGATGAAAAAAATGAAGTTGAGGATTAAAAAAACTGCCCAGGGTAACATAATCTGAGGCAGGATATGAACCTAGGTCTTCCTTTCTTTCTCTAAGTTTAGTCTCCAAAAAGTTCAGTGGATTTAATGATGTCACTGAAGAAAGTTTTTTCCATAGAGTATTTGAGATGGAAGTCCAAGTATAAGAGATTGAGGAGAATGAATAATAAGGCAGTGGGGTTGGCAAGGTATTTATCTAATTATTGGCCAATGACTCTCCCCACAATGGATTTTTTTTATTAGATGAGTCCCAGGCACTTTTATTTCTAGATTTCTAAACATAGCGTTTGCTTCTGATGGTAGCTAGCACTCAGGATCATGGGAGGAGGAGGAAGGAAAGGAGGAAAAGAAGAAAGAGTATTTTTACAGTGCTTTAGGATTTGCAAAGCACTTTATCAATATGTCATTTTATCCTCACAACAACCTTAGAAGGTAGGTTCTATTATCATAATCTCCATTTTACAGATGAGGAATTGAGGCAAGCAGAGGTTAAATGACTTGTCCAGGGTCACAAAGCTAGTAAGTGTCCAAAGAATTTGAACACAGATCCTCCTGATTCCTAGTCCAGCACTGTATCTGCCACCTAGTGACCTTGAAGTGCAAGAACACTGAAGTTCAAGTGACTGGCAGATACAATATTCAGGTTTACAGTTTAGTATAAAATCTACCATCAAAAAGTCTTCTCTAACCTTGGTTCTACGTTAGAAGATTCTGTCCAACTGAAGAGACACCATGACTTGGCTTCTTCAACAGGCAAGATTTTTTTTTTTAGTTTCTAGTAGCATAAAACAGAAAAAGTCCTGAATCAGCCAGCTTTGGGGATTATAGGGCAATCCTGATACTTAGTATCACCAAGTAAAGAAAAGCATTATAGGTATTCTAAGTCATAATTCTTCAATAGTCTCCCTCAAATAGAGGCAGACTCTTAAAGTTATGTTAGAAACAAGCCTGCCACGATATAAAATTAAGAATCACAGCTCATCTCTCTCAAGGCAGAGGACATATCATCCTCCTTGATCCTTGGGGGAGGAGAATCTTAACTGAACAATTTTAGATGGAGCATGCATCACTTGAAAGGACAAAATCTAAGAAATGGTGGGGTGGATCACATGAGTGGTGGGCAAGTCATGAAATGGACAGTCTAAAGAATGCTTCACAGGTCACAAAGTCCTCTAATGGGTGGATCTTCCAAAGTGTTAAGCCTATGTAACATCTGAAATCCTGTTTCCTCATCTGTAAAATAGGGGTGATTATACTGCCATGCCCACCTTACAGGGTCACAGTGAAGTCCGAATGAAGTAGTGTGGGTAGAGTAATTTGTAAACCTTAAAGTTTCATGTAAATGTTAGCTGTTCCTACTGGAAAAATTATTGAATTTAGAGCCAAAAGATAGGCTAAAATTCTAATCCTCTTATTTGCTGTCAGCATAACCATCTGCAAGTAACATCAGCACAGTGGACCCCAAATTCTTTATTTATAAAAAGAAAGATTGTCCTGGATGATCTCTAAGGTCTCACCTAGTTCTAAATCACAAAATTCTATGGTCCTTTGGGGGCTAAGGCATTGACTACATCAACATGTATTTAAAGTAGGATGGAGGAGAAGGTTGGTCCATTGAAGAGGAGGTTGGAAAACTAAAAGTTTTGATTGCTACAGCTTGTTCATATGAATATTGAAATCATTGAAGAGGATGGATGGAAAGAGGTAGACTCTAGTCCAATTACTAAACTCATTGGAAAAAAAATGAAAGAAGTAAGTGGAAGCTGGTCAATAGTAGCAACTAGGTTGGGGAGAGGGCTGTACAAAGATTGAATGAGCCTTAAAAAGGCTCAGGAGGGATTGTGATAGAAAAATGTTCCAGGAATAGCCACCATTAAAGAGTGCTGAACGGGGCATGTCATTCTCATGGGAGCTCCACAGGTCTATTCAAATGGAAAGGTGAAAGAAAAGTTGGCTTAAAAATCAAGAGAAAAGAGTAGTTTGGGGACAATAGAGTAAGAATTGCAGAAAGGTAGGCAGTAAATCAGGGCGAGCCTGGAGAGAAGGAAAAGTAAAGCTGGTGGTATGAACATGCTGGCGTTATATCTACAATCCAATGAAACTAGGTGAGTGAGATTGGAGAGTCAGTACAAGAATTAGATTGTCATGACACAGTGGGCCAAGTACAACTAAGACAATAGAGGTTAACCAGGTTAATCTCCTCAAGAGCATGAGAGAGAATTTAGAAGCTTGGTGTAGTTTAGAGCTACCAGAGACCACCAGCTCACTTCATTCAAGGCTGAGACTCCTACATGAGTCTTTCCTGATGTCCCCAGGTTCTAATGCTTCCCCTGCCCACAAAAATATTACATTAATTCGTTAACTTGGGAAGGGACAAACCAAACCTATGATTTCATTGGTAAAGGGAATTCTTATTGAGAAAATTTTTATTAATGCAGATCAGCCTCTGTCCTGTGATCCATGGTCATAGAGAGTTGCCTAGACTGGGAAAGTAAGGTTACCCCTGTAGCCAAGGGTTATATAGCTAGTGAGAATCAGTCTAGACTTGAACCCAGATCTTTTCTACTCCAAGGATTATCTCTCCATTATACCATTATTGCCTCTGGTGATTCTATATGTTCTTTATTTCCTTAACTATAAGTTATGTCCCTTCTCTTGTTAGAATGTATGCCCTTTTAGGGAAGGAATTGTTTGGTGTTTTTTTTTTTTTGCCTTTGTAACCCCATTGTCTAGATAGTATAGATCCTGGAACATAATAGGGACTGAATAAGTATTCACTGACTGATTCTAAATCCTTGATTAAGAGAACCAGACCTTATGTCTCTGACTTCCAGGCTTAATGAAGACAGGAAGAATTCTGGAAAATAAAGTCTTAAATTCTGAACTGGGTCTGTGCTCACCTTTTGTGGCAGCCAGTGGAAGTAGAATGGAAAGTGTGCCAAGGAGTATTTTGGGAGCCATAGTACTGGAATAAACTAGTTCTGAATCCAAGAGAAATAATATAGAAGGAACCCAAGGCCAGAGGTCACAAAAGAAAAAAAGGAAAGCAGATTCATGAGCCAAAGTTGGGTACAAAAGGCAGAATCCACTGGTGAGGAGAGACAGAAACTTGGTTTGAATACAAGGCAAACAAGTTGAAGCAATGCTCTTTTCAATGAGATGAACAATTGTTCTGCCTCAAGCTATAGATACAAATATTTGCTTGTATACAGACTCTAGGCCTCCATTTCCCACCCATAGTAGAGGATTTCTAGAGAAAATTGTGGTGATACTTGTTTTTAAACAGTCTTTGTTTGAAAGACTAGGACTGGATATTAACATGTAGATAAATTCATCATTCTTTGTTTCACTCTATACATGCCATGTTGTTCCAAGTCTCCTCTAGATACAACCAAACACATATGCAATTAACTTGGAGAGAATCTAATCTAAATTTTTCATTTTATATATTTGGAAGGTAGCATGATAACAGTAGAGAATTCTGGACTTAAAATCAGGAGAAACTAAGGTCAAGTACTGCCTCTGAAACTTATTTGTTGTATAAGCAAGTTGCTTAAATACTCTGAATCTTAGTTACTTCATCTGCAAAATGAATAGTGTATAGAGTGCCAGGTCTGGAATAAGGAAGGTCTGAGTTCAAACCTAGCCTTAGACACTAGCTCTGTGACCCTAGAAAAGTTCTTTAAACCCATTTCTCATCTCAAAATGAGCTGCAGAAGGAAATGTCAAACCACTCCAGTATCTTTGCCAAGAAAACCCCAAATGGGGTCACAAAGACTTGCACACAACTACAACAACTGAACCACAACAATGAAAGCCAACATCATTTGTCTAAGTTTATCATGAAGATCAGATGAAATGATGTACATAAAATGATTTGCATATCTTAAGCCAATAGATGTATGTCCCTATTATTATGGGGAAATTGAGATCTAGGGAAATTCAATGGTTTTCCAAGATCAATTATTTCATGACAATCACAATCCAGATCTCCTGATCCGAGCCTACAGTGACCTGCTTCCACTACTAACACAGTATTTGGAAAGGAAACATCCAAAAAATGGCTCAAAGAAGACTAACCAGAATAATTCATGTTTGACAAACTAAACTAGTACCAGTTATTTGCCCATGAGTTCCAACCAACTCAGCATGGCTTCTTTGGAAAAGTCTCTGTTTTCGATTTGTTTAATTACTGATCAACCACATCCATTGGTGGAGATGATGAGCCATTCATTGGAGGAATTAAGCTAATATATTGTTTCACATTCAGAGTTGTTCCTGTGACTAGACATGGTATTGTTTTCCCAAAATATTAATTGTTTCAGCAGCCTGAGAGCATTAAAAATAAATATCAAGTTCTCCCCACCCCCACCCTCTCAGGGCTCCTATAATGACCTGAATTTTTAAAAATCACAAACTCATTTTTGAAAATGAAGCAGAAAGTCTGGGAGTCTATTATTGCTTTTTATAAAGTGATTTCTTTTTTCCTACAAATGGTAGAAACATGGCTGGTGGAAGGAGTTACTAAATTTTCTAGATCTAATGATGATGAATTAATTGGAGATGGTGGTAATACTAGTTCAAGTAAACAGATAAAATAGCATTAAAGAAAATAAAACCATCTTATTTTTCTTCCTGATCTCTATTTCCAAGGGAAGTTTTGCTTCTGATCTGTGCTTCTAATTTCTTGGGTTTTGCTAGTACAGCATAATCTAAGACCTCTTTCATTGAATGAATCTTCATGGGTTCATTAACTCAAGCTCACCTTGGATGAACATCTACAATGTCAGCTACTGAGGCAAATTCTCCAAACCTCTTCACTCTATAAAATGACACTGAGTTATTTGAAAGCAACTTTCTAACAAGATTCCCACCTTCCACCCCCATCCAAGGGGGAAATCACTCTAGGTCAATTGTTGCCACTCTTTCCTAATGGCCAGGAAGTGAAATTTTTATAGTGAAATGCCAAGCTACTCTAGCAGTTATAATAATACTTCTAATAAGAAGTAAGGACCTCAGCAAAGAAGCCTTAAGCACCTTATCCAAGAACTCTTCCCTCAATATGGACAAAGGAACATGATAGCCTTCATCAAGTATTTGAAGGATTGTTGTGTCAAAGAGGGATTAGATTTGACCCCAGATGGAAGAACCGGAATCAGTGGATGGAAGTTGCAAAGAGAGATTTAGGTTTAATATAAGAAAAGCCTTTCTAACAAGCAGCTAGTCAATCAATCAATAAGAATTTGTCAAGCAACTTTTATGTACCAAACAGTGTGCTAAGTGCTGGAGATACAAAAAGAGGCAAAAGACACTCACTGCCCTCAAGGAGCTCACAACGGAATAGAGCAAACAAATGCATGCAGACAAGTTATGTTGTTGTTTAGTCATTTTTCAGCCATGACAGACTTTTCATGGCCCTATTTGGGTTGGGGTTTTTTTAAAGCAAAGATACTGAAATGACTTGCCGTTTTCTTCTCTAGCTCATTTTACAGATGAGGAAACTCAGGCAAACAGTGTTAAGTGATTCGGTCAGGGTAACACAGCTATTAAGTGTCTGAAGCCAGATTTGAACGCTGAAAGATGAGTCTTCCTTACTCCAGGTCCATCTACTGTGCCACCTAGCTGTTTTTATACAAGAAAAATAAGAAACAACTGAAAGAGAGAAAAAAACTAGAATTAGGAGGTGGTGGGAAAGGCTTTTGTAAAGAAGATATTAGGACCTGAAGAAAGTCAGAGAAGTCACCCTCTCCCCCTGTACACTCTTTCTTCTCTGGGTTTTCTTAGTTCTCTCCCTATCTAAGTCTTACCTCTCAGTCTCCTTCACTGGATCTCCATTCCATCAGACAGACAGACAGCTGGATAGAGGTATATAATCTCCTCTACTAAAGAGACTGTTTTAGCTTCTTTAGTGTAACCTCAGAACTTGGCACATTACCTCCCAGGCATGATAAACACTTAGATGCTTATTGATTTGACTGTTGATTGTCTTTTTAACCACGCAGTTGCAGCAAACAGATTTATTATTTATTTGATTTCTTCTTTGCTCTGTATCTCTTCATATTAGAATTCCTAAATTTCTTTAAATTTTCCATATTGATTACTTGTAATTAGTATATAATTATATTATATATAATTATATACTATATAATATATAATATAATATATATAATTATATACTATATAATATATAAAATATAATATAATAATAATATTCCATCATATTCCCATATTATTCCATCATACCCCAATTAATGAATATCTCATTTATTTCCAATTTCTTGTTACTATAAACAGCACTAAGAATGTAAAGATGAAATATTTTTCTTCCCCCAAGTCACCTCCTTACTTAGTGGGACCACTGAGTAAAAGAATATGCATATTTTTAACTTATTTTCCAAAAAGTCTGGACCAATTCCCAACTCTTACAAACAGGGAACCTGTTTAACCACCACCATGGTAGCACTGAATTTTGTAATCTGCTCATTTCATGGGACTCAGGAAGAATCTCAATCTGATTGAGCTGCATTTCTTTGATTAATAGAGATATTAAACACTTTTTTTCACAAAGTATATGGTAATTTAGGTATCTTCATTTGAGAACCACCTAAGAAAAAGAAAATGGCAAACCACTCCAGTATCTTTGCCAAGAAAACCCCAAATGGGATCACAAAGAGTCAGACATGCCTGAATCAGCTGAAGGCAGCAACAAAGGCAGCATTTTGAAGTAAATGGCTGTGCTCAACTTTGAATCAAGAACTGGATGGCAATTCTGCCTCTGACACTCAGGAGTTATGGTACCCTGGGCAAGTCACAAGCTCTCAGAGACCTAGTTTCCTCATCTGTAAAATGAGAGGATTCTAACATTCCTTCCAGTTCTGAATCTATGATTTATGACCCTGGAATCTGATTCCTAGTCTTTGAGTACATAGCTATAGAAGGGTGGTTCTTACTCATAAATTTCTGCCAATTCCTTACGCATTTTGGATGTCAGACTTTTATCAGGTGTTTACTAAGAGATTTTTGTTTCAGTTTATTTCTTCGCTTCTTATTCTGTATGCATTGCTTTTTTATGGCATAAAACCTTTTATTTTTATGCAATCAAATTCACCTATTTCCTCTTTGTTTTGGCTTGTTAAGAATTTATCCCCTCTCCACAGTGATGAAACATGTAAAAATTCCTTCTCCTCTGGTTTTATTATGGTAGCTTTATATATTTTTATTATTGGTATTGAAAATTATTGTGGCATATGGCATGAAGGTTGATCCATCTTTCACCAAACTGATAACCAGTTTTCTTAACAATTTTTTTGAGTAATAATTATTTTCCCCAGCATTTTGTGATCCTAAGTTTAACAATAAAGCACTGTAGGCATCTAGCTTTAGCTTATTATTGGCTAACCTATTTGACTAAAGTATTTTTCTGTCTTTAATCTAATATCAGGAGTTCTGATAATTACTGCTTTGTAGCAAAACAGAGTTCCAGGAATATAAATCTTTGTTTTAATGTTATTTGTCTTTGTATTTTTGACCTTTTGTTCTTCCTATAAAATATGCTTTGGGTACTTTGAATGGCATAGTTTTAGATCTCAGAAGTTTAAATTGAGTAGGAGTAACATCTTTCCTATGTCAAATCTTGGCTTTATAATGAACAAAGCTCTTTAATTATACAGTTCTTTTTATTTTTGTAGGTGCCGCCTATGTCTCAGAAGGTGAATTTCCAGATATCTTATACATTTCATCATTATTTTAGAAGGCATTTCTCTATCATATTTTTCTGACTTCATTGATTATACATAGAAATGTGAACAATTTTTGTGCATCGGGATAATATTTTTTGTTAATTCTCTTGAGTATTCTAAATAAACCATAATATCATCCACAAACAGATATTTAATCTCCACTTTGTCAATGTATATTCCTTTTGCGAAAGGGAATTCCATTCACAGAAGCATCTGCTTTATATCAGCCATTGGAGGCACATGTGAGGCTGGAAGAGACATTGAAAGTTTAATACCTGTGCTAAGACACTACCAGCCTGTCTAAGCTCAAGATGAAACTTCTTCATCCCTTTACACAGGCTCCCAAAGGACTTGTTTGTTCCAGGATCTAGGCTTCTTTTGAATCCCTCAACAGGTGCATGGACAGAACTAACCTGGATTCTGGCACTTTCTAGTTTTTCCTAGAAGAGTTCCAGGTTGGAGTGATATTACTCTAGTCTAAGAGCAAAAATATATTCCCAACAATAATCCATAAATTATTTGGTTTATATTGATGACTTTGAAATTCTAATCACAATTTGGAGAGCTAACAAGATTACTCACTTACATAAATTAGAATAAATTTTATTAAAGCAAAATAATCTGTTACAAATGCAATAGCTACCCTTAATGAGTTTCCATCTCTTTGGTGCCTAATAAAAAATAAAAGGGAAAATACCAGGAAAAATTGCAAACTGCCTGAGGTTTCCAAAAGCAGCCACAACAAGCCATTACTCTTCATTTTCTTGTTTTACTGCCCATGGGTAGCATTTCTAAGACCCCTTTTTAAGTGTGAAGGATTCTAAGACTCTCCACTCACAGGCAATCTTGGCTTTTGGGTTCAGATATGTTCTACTGTATCAAGGAAACATTCCTTCCAATCCTTTCATGGCTAACTCTTGATGTAATCTTACATAAATTACTTCTTAGTTTCCTCAGTCATAAAATGAGAGGAGTGCACTAAGTGATCTCTAAGGTCCCTATGGCTCCTATGAGCTTCAATATGTCTAGTATGAAGCGCTCTAAAAGCCACCCTCCTCCTACCCAAAGCTATGTATGTTACACTAGCTGTGTAACCTTACCAAGTCATATTAGTCTGAAGATCTACTCTAATCTGATTGGTTCCTCCCAACTCGAAGTCATCTTATCCTAATGATTAGTGCTCAGTCTCTGCAACTAAAAACTGAGGGAGATAGACAAGATGACCTCTGAATCCCTTCCCTCACTACCATTATGTGACAATTCTAAATATTGTATTTCATTAAAGGTAATTTCAAAATCTATAGATATAATCATATGGCATGTTACATATTGTTTTCCTAATATTAAAACGTCCTTGAATTCCATGTGATCATAATAAGTGACTTTTTGAATATTTTATTGTATTCTATTTGCCAGCATCTTTAACTATTTTTTGTATTTGTGCTCATTAATATTATTGGTCTTTAGTTCTTCTTTTCTTTTATCCCATCTTGGTTTAGGAACAAAAACTATATTTATCTAAGACTTGGTTAGAGTTCAATCTTCTCTACTTGCAAGAATTGTTTATATAGCATTGGGATTACTTGTTCTTTAAACATTTTATTGAAGTCATTTATGAATCTACAGAGTACTTTTTAACATGGTGGTTTGTTAATGGTTTGTTTTGTTTTATGGTATTTTATTTATTTCATAGTTTTTAGAAATGTATCACTATTATATTTTCCATTTTAATTGCATAGGATTATGTATAATATTCTCTAAACTTAATTTTATTAATAGTTAAAATTTCCCTTTGCTCATTTTTTTATTTTCATAATTGGGGTATTTAAAATTTTTTAACTTATTATCCTTTTTGAAAATCTTTTATTTAGTTCATTTTTTTTGCTTTCAATTCTATTCATTTATCCTTTGATGTGCGTGATCTCTTCTTTGGGATATAATAATTTGTTGACTTTATGATTTTTTTGACCAGACATTCTTGTCAACATAAGCATGGGAGAAATAAATGTACCTCTAAAACTATGATAATTGCATTCCATACATTTTAAGTATATTATTTTTGTCATCATATTTACTATGATTTTATTATTTCTTTAGCTGGCTCTTTGATCTAATCCTTCTTACACAAATAATATTTAGTGTTCCATGGCGGTTTGTATATTGAGATTTTCTTAATTACTATCATAATTATATTGTAGTCTCTAAAAGGAGAGTTTAAAACTTCAAGTTATATTATTCTACATATAAATTCCTTATGCACTAGAGTGAAATCAATTTTTATAAATAATTGTTAGTGCACATTTGAATAAAAAGCACATTTTCTAGGAAATCCACTCTATTCTCACCATATATTTATCAAATCTAACTTTTCCAGAATTCTATTCTGTCTTCTAATTTCTTATTTACCTTCCTATTTGTCTCCATTCCAAATACAGGATGTTAAACTCTCCCTCTATTAATATGTTTCTACTCATCCTTTTGCAATTAAATTTCCAATTGAGATTTTATTTACTATATCTTCAGGTACCCTTGTATCACAGATTTGTCATGATTTTCTTTGTTAATGATCTTAAACTAGAAATCAATTTATCTTAAATCAATCACAGCCATTGGTGGATGTTTTATAAGCCATTTATACCATATATTTATCACTCTCTTAATAAGCATAACCTTAAAACCTGAATTCCAGTAACCATTTTTATTTCCCCTAGAAGAATGAACTGCCACTGGAGCTACATTCTCTCCTCCTTCCCTGATGCTGAAGAAGAATGTGGGCCTGGCCATCCCTGAGTTGGCCTGAGTAGGTGTGGTTGGTGAGAATTTTCACCCCTCTTCCTTTCTGGTTAGGAGAAGACAATGAAGTAAAGACAGCTGTTTTCCATAAACATCTATTGGTTGTCTATCTGTGAAATAACATGAATAAGCAAGCAGGTAAGTACAGGGAGCTATAATTTCTCATGCACAATGAATAATTCTGAGTCATTGGAATTGAGTGACAACAGTCTTTTGAATGCAAAAATATCTCACCAAAGAAGGAGTTCACAAAAGGATAAAAAAACAAAAAACATCCAAAACTTGAACAGGAAGCCTTGATAAACCGAGAGTTGACTTTACTGGAGGTCTTCAAAAAAAAAGAGATTAGATAGGTAGCCACTTGTCAGGTATGTTATAGAGAGGATTATAATTTAGGTAAAGATGGAACTAGAGTCTTTGAATTTCGCTTTAATTCTGAGATATGGTGATTATTCTAAATCTTTCATTTCTCTCCTAGGGCATCTCATGAATTCTACTGATCTATTTCTGGGAAATTTTTCTTAAGTGGTTTCCTGAAAAATAGTGGTCAGACTCTTTCTTTGCATATTTTGGGTAATTTGATATCTCAGATGATCTGCCCAACCTCTGCCTTCTAAGTCCATCATCTTTGTGTGTAAATTTTTCAAGACATTTTCCAACCAAAGCTGTCCTTGTTTAGGGGACATTTTGCTGCTTTTGCTCATTTGCCCTTAAGTCTAGAAAATGTGTTTTTCATTAACTCCCATTGAGTGCAAGTCTTTATTCAGATTTTCTACTATTTTTCTCCAAGTTGTTGAAATTTATTACCAATTCTTCTTTTCCTATTTATGCATTGTCAAATTCTGCATTTCCTTTAAAGTGTTTATTATCCAATATGACATGTCTTGAGTTAGATCCAGCTTCATTTCTTGGGCCTTTGTTGAAGCTAATTGGCATTTTTTTCCTTCTGATGATTTCAAAAACTTACAATATTTATCATATTTTATTTTTCACTTTCTTGTACTTTCCCCTCCCCCTCCTTACCTGAAAATTCATTCTCCTTTAAGGGTCTTTGGTTGCTCTCCTTCATTCCCCATCTATTTAATTGTTTATTTGAATTTGAACTTGTGGGAAGGATTGAAGTTTTGAGATCTTTAACAACTTCTCACTCTATCAAAGCAGAAATAACTTTTTAAAAAATGCTTTTACCTGAGTTAGCTTATCCCCCTCTGCATTACCCATCTCATAAGCCCCCTTCAGCATTCCTTTATCAGACTAGAGGACATATTTGTTCAAAGTAAAAAGCACTTAAAAAAAGCAAGGTAAAAAAAAGTTTACCAATCAAACAGAAGCATTCTCAACTCTGATTCAGAAAATGGTGACCCCTTCCCCACACGTGCCTTCTGAACATGGAAATTTGAGTCCTGCTCTAGACTCCAAATTCCACATTACAAAAGAATGAGTACTCATCACGTTACTTCAACAGGGTATTACATAAATGACTGCATCAACATTCATTGCCCAGGATTTTGGCACCAGCTTGACCAATATAAACTTTTCCAGAAACACACACACACACACACACACACACACAGAGAAATACACGAAGAGACAGCAAGAGAAACACAATGAGAAATATAGTGAGAGTGAGAAAAAGTGAGTATCACTCATAAAGTGATACTCCAGTTTGAGGTTCATTAGGCATTGCTAGTTTAGTAACCTTTCTTTCTGGATCCAATAAAGATAAAGAACACTTGTCAAGGGTTGAGTTCCCAATACACTTTGTATTCTATTCTCTATAAACCTCTGACATTTATATCAGTGTCTAACCTTCATTCATTTTGCATGGCACTACAAGCTAATGGAATATGAAGCTTCCTTACAAATCACTGTAGCCCAAGCCATGGCTAGTTGTTACCACATTCCCTCTCCTTACAGCTCCAGCTCTCTAAAATCCTCTTATCTTACAGATATCCCCACTATCTGGCTTTATCCACAGTCTCCTGGGGCAATCAGAGCCTTTCTAGTACCAAAGATCTGTGGTTACACCACAAATCTATGGAGAGGCTCTTCAAATATGTTCACGTTAAGTCTATCCCTCTGCAGCTTCCACTTTTTTTCTCCTAGCTTTCTCTTCTGTGACCACATAAAGCAAGTCTAATCTATTCTTCATAAAAGATCCCTTAAAAATATTGGAAGATAGCTATCCCTTCTTCTCCAAGCTAAACATTCCAAATTCCTTCAACTAATTCTCAAGACTTTTTAATCACCCTGGTCCTCTGTTCTCTGCAAAATACAAAGACCTACTTATGAATATTCTATCAACATAAAACTATTTTGGAATAAACTGACTATAATGTTAGATTTTCTTCAGAAACATCTGTTTTTGTGTCATTAATTCTGATGATACCTTGTGTGATGGCAAGCAACAAAGTGAGTCTTGGAACCAAAAAGACTACTTGTAGTCTTTCACAGATTAAAGTTGCCATGAGAGTTGAATATCACTAGATGATTTCTGAAGGTACCTTCCAATTTAAATATGTTATGCATATACTTCAAAATCCCAGGCAGGTAGGTAGTACAGTGGATAGAGCACTGGGCTTGGATTCAGGAAGACTTATCTTCATGGGTTCAAATCCAACCTCAAACACTTACTAGCTGTGTGACCCTGGAAAAGTTGCTTAACCCTGTTTGCCTCAGTTTCCTCATCTATTAAATGAACTGGAGAAGGAAATGGCAAACCACTCCAGTATCTTTGCCAAGAAAACCCAAATGGGGTCACAAAGAGTTGGATATGACTGAAACAACTCAATGACAACAGCAAAACTTCATAACTGGATTCATGATCCAATGCTCTTAGCTCTTGATGACCTATAGGGACCCTATGCACCAACTCTCCAGGGCTGTAGAGGTCATGATCTAGTCAAAGTCCAAAAGTATTATTGCCAAGCTTAGGTACCTAGAACAATATCTAGCCTATGGAAGATACTGAAGAATTACTAAATTGAATTAAGAAGAGGATGCTTTCAGAGGAGAAACCTAAAAGCCATAAACCAGGGAATTAAGCTAGAAGCACAAAGCGCAAAGGATTCAGAGGGGAAGAGATCTGGGTTCTAGTTGAATTTATAATGGCCCTGAGAGATTACTGTTCATTCTGTTTCTTTTGTGTTTATGTGGGCCCAGTCTATGATGGCACTGTTCCTTAAAAGGCTTGGAAGCCATTGAGGCCTCTGAACTCACACACAGAGCAAATCCTATAAAGCTAAAGTTCATTTCGGGCAAAATGTTCATGAGCTTCAGGAGGAATTCTCCAGGCTGAAATGCAGATCAGTTATGCCACATTTTCCAATATCTGCAAGCTTGTATTCTGTGCATTGACCTCCTGTTTCCCCAGCAGTTCATCTTGTAGTTATAATTGGAGACATGCTAATTGTTCTGTTTTGTCTTAATCTTGTTTACTCAAGGTAGACTGGATTCAATTTGG
>CM053769.1:219800099-219820462 GCA_028658325.1 Potorous gilbertii
AAGTGGTTTTCCATTTCCCTCTCCAGCTCATTTTACAAATGAGGAAACTGGGGCAGACAGTTAAGTCACTTGCCCAGAGTCACACAGTTAGTAAGTCTGAGGCCAGATTTGAACTCAGAAAGATGAGTCTTCCTGACTCCAAGCCCAGCACTGTCCACTGCATCAACTAACTTCCCTCCTGGGTCTTTAATCCTACACACCATATAGACAGTTGCCTTGAATGAAATTCCTTCCTTGTCCAATTTGGCTTCTGCTGTAGCTTCTGTTGCAATAGTAGAAGGTGAAGGAAGATGAAGGCTGGGGAAAGAAAATGTTTTGCCCTACTGCACCTAACTTTTTTTTAAAAAAATCATTGTAGTGACCAATCTTTATCCTGAAGAACAGATAAGGAAACATGACTCCTCTCAGAAGAATCACAGGTACAGAATGTTGTATGCACTGAGAGATGTGGTCACTACATTGAGATTGGTTTAATTGGTATTTTTTTCATGACAAGGGAAAATTCAAAACCTGTAGGGGAGGAGTTATAACTGGAAATGATTGTGACCTATAAACAAAAAGTACAAGTAATTATCCAATTGCTCCTGTGAACCTTGGAAATCAATGGAGCACCATAGGGTCACAGCCTGGTATTCCTCAGAAATATCAGAATGGTCAACTGAATATGGAAGACAGCATGAGTGTCACTCCTTTATGTTCTTAAAACATAAAAAGGCAAGATATATTGGAGGAAGTCAGAAAAAGTAAACCCCACTCACTGGAAATGTTTTAATGCAGATGATTCTACCTTCTGAAGTAGGCAAAACATGAGTTCACATGAAATGGCCTGAAGATATAGATAATTTTACAATCTGCCAATAATATAATAAAATTAGAGATGGATATCAGCAATTATTGGCTGAGTCATATTAATCCTTATCAGCAATTTCCTTTCCAAGACTTCCTGGACTTCCACTGTGCCCCATCTCACCACCCTGGAATCTCACTGCAATTTTCAAATTCATACATTGGAAGTACCCTTGCAGCCTCTCCTTCTGATTGCATGTCTTCTCCTATGGGCCAACTAGGTCTCATTCTGATGTTCTCATGACACAGAACAATTGGATTTAAAATTAAAAGTAACATTTTTGGAACAAGTAGATCCCACTTAACAAAACAAAAATAAAGGGTGATTGCAGGTAAATGCTACTGGATTTGTCAAATGTATCTGAGAGTGGCTTATCTTTAGAAGAAATCTCTGGAATTACTATGACCCAAGAGAGAAATCAAAAAGCTCTGTATGGGCAACATCCACATTAACTCAACCAACAATATGTCAACAAAGAAGAATCAATCAAATGGCTGAGCAATGTATAGAAATGAAAGTGTTTATTACAATAATTCAGGATCAGGCCATTGCCAATAGAAATTTCAGAAGAGTTATTTTTAAAGATCCCAGGTTTTTATTGATTGGTTCTGATGTTTCGAAGAAATTATGCCATGTTTAATTTTAAGTTTAAAAAATTTAGTATATACCAGATACTTAGAAATAAATTTTCCTTAATGCTAGTAGCTTCCTTTTGTTTATTATTTCCAATTTATCCTGTATATATCTGGTTTATATATGTGTATGTGTGTTTGCATGTTGCCTCCCCTATTGGGCTATGAGCTCATTGAGAACAGGGATTGTTTTTTTCCTGTTCTTTGTATCCCCAGTGCTGAAAACATTGCCCATTACATAGAAGGTGCTTAATAAATTTTTATTAACTGACTGACATGACCAAATAACTAAAATTACATACCAGTATATCAGGATGAAATCAGGATCTTTTCGGAGCTCTCCCAATACACCCCTTCTACAACAGCTTAAGAAAACATGTCAAACAGAATTCTGAGTGAGAAAGTCAATAGAAAATCACAATAAGTCATTTCTCCAGCTCAGGGCAGCTTAGGAAGGCAGAAAGAGATGTCTGTGAATACTGAGTTGGGGCTGACTGAGAGAACCTCCTAGTGAAAGCTGTACTGGGTGGTGGTGACAACACTGGACTGTGGTAGAAGTAGCAGCAGTGAGAAGCATCCCAGTGCCCAGGGCTAAACACATAGTCAGAAAGAGATCCCAGGAGACCTCTGTGGTAGCACTGGGTACAGGATCAGTTGTCATTTGCCAGCTCTGTCTGCCATTACCAAGTTCTAGATTATAGTTCTAGGATAGGAAGGAGTGGTTGCAGTCACAAGGGAGCAGGAAATCTACCTATATAAGGAACATCTTGGTGACCAGGAAAACAGTGACTAGACCTCTCCCTAGATTATATTACTTTGGAAGCATGGAAAATTTATATGACTCCACTGAGGTATGAAATTAACAGAAAGACACACACACACAAAAGAAAACCAGACACTCAGACCGGACATCCTTCACCCCTACCTCCAGGGATGAACAGGGTCCAAGTGTAACATTAAGCTTAGTAAAAGAGGCAAAAAAAGAAATTATGAAAGGAAGGAAGGAAGGGAGGAAGAGGAGAGAAAGAGAGATAGAAAAAAAAGAGAGAGAAAAAGAAACACTGAGGAAAACAACTCCTTAAAAATCAGAATTGACCAAAAACAAGGTACCAAAAAATATACCAAAGAGAACAACTCCTTAAAAATTAAAATTGGACAAATAGAAGCTAATTATTCCATGAGACATCAGGAAATAATAAAATAAAGTCAAAAGACTGGGAAAAATAGAATAAAAAGTGAAATATCTCAAAGAAAACACAACTGACCTCGAAATCAGGTAAAACAGAGATAATTTAAGGATTATTGTTCTTCCTGGAAGCAATAAACAAAAAAAAGAGGTTAGATGTCCAATTTCAAGAAATTATAAAGGAAAATTGACTATATATATTAGAATCTGAGAGCAAAGTGAAAATTGAAAGAATCCACCAATCATTTCCTAAAAGGAATCCTAAAATGAAAACTCCCAGAATATTATAATCAAAATCACAACCTCCCAAGTCAAAGAGAAAATACTGCAAGCATTCAGAATGTAATCATTCAAATTCCTTGGAGTCAAAGTCAAGATCAAACAAGACGTAGCACCTATAAATGAGCAAAGGGATTAGAACATGATATTCTGCAAGGCAAAGGAGTTAGGATTACAACTAAGAATAATCTATTCAGCAAAACTGAATATAATCTAACCAGGGGGAAATGGACATTTAATGAATAGAGGATTTTCAATCAATTCTGATGACTAGACCAGAGCTGAATACAAAATTTGACTGATATTCAAACACAAGACTCAAGAGAAACATAAAGAAGTAAATATGAGTGAAAAATTTTAAGGGACTTAATGAAGTTAAACTGTTTATATTCCCTTATGAGCAGATGATAGGTCTAATCTCTAATCATCATTAGGATAGTTGAAAAGAGTCTACTCAGATGGCTTGGGGGTAAGTCTATTAGGATGGGATGATCTCAAAAAGAGAATTCGAAAGGTGAGAAAGGGTGATGCTCTAGGGTAAGGGAGAAGAACAATGGTGGAAATTATCTACATAAAGAAGCACACAAGAAAGAGCCTTTATAAGGGAGGGTAAAATGCAGAGGAGAAGTAAACAACACTTGAACCTCACTCTCATCTGAACTGGTTTAAAGAGGGAAGCAAGAGAGAGAGAGAGAGAGAGAGAGAGAGAGAGAGAAAATGTGTGTGTGTGTGTATACACACACATCTATACACACTCACATACGTATATATTTATACACAGTAAAATATAGAAATTCATCTTATTCAAAAAGGAAGTAAGGAGGAAGGGTTTAACAGAAAGGGGAGCATGAAAAAATGGAGGGTAACTTAAGGGAGACAGTAGTTAGAAGCAAAGGAGACTTGTGAGGAGGAGGAAGTGCAAAATAAAAGAGAAGGATTAAGAAAAGAGAATAAGATAGAGAGAAATACATAGTAATCATAACTGTGAATATGAATGGGATAAACTCACCAATAAAACTGAAGAGGATAGAAGACTGGATTAAAAATCACAACCCCATGATATGCTATTTACAATAAACATTAAAACAGAAAAATTAAACATAGAGTTAAAAAGCTATTATCCTGAAGCTGAACTAGAAAAAAGAGGCAGGGGTGACAATCTTGATCTCAGAAAGCAAAAGCAAAAATATATTTGAATAAAGGATAAAGCAGGGAAATTATATTTTTGCTAAATATCATTATTGAACATATATGCACCAAGTGGCCTAGCATCCAAATTCTTAAACAAAAAGTTAAATTAGGTGTGGGAGTGTAATGTTAATTAAAGATCTTGTCCACCCATTAATAAGCCATAGATACCTTTGTTCATTTCTAATGAGGCACTGGATCATAAAGGTCATACCCTCAGGCTCTGAAAAGTATACATATCCTCGGAGGTGAGATTTTACTTTGGGGCTTACTCTTTAGAAGAAGGTTCATGTACCAGATAAGACTCTGATTAGCCATTAAGGAGTCTCCTGACTTTGAAAATCTAGCTGTTGGTGCTTCTCTCTGGTGACTACATATGTAGGTAATGATCAGTGACTTGGATCTATCTGTTGATCTTTGATGTATGTATTGCTTATGATCAGACAGTTACAAGTCTTGTCTGTTGGCCTTTATTTCCCTCTTTGTATTTTCTCTGTTGGTGAATGTAAATAAAATTTATAATTGACCCCTCCAAAGTTGCTTTACTTTTAGAAAAGCAGATCTAAGACCTGTGTAGCTGGTCCTCCTGTGTATGTCAGGAGGAGAGGGGCAATAAAACCACACTAGTAGAGGACTTCAATTTTCCCCCTTTCAGACCTATATAAACCTACCATAAAATAAATAAGAAAGAAATTAAGGAAATAACGTGAATTTTAGAAAAGTTACACGAGAGACCTCCAGAAAACATTGAATGGCAATCTCATCTGTGTATGATGCCTTCACAAAAACTGATCATATATTAGGGCACAAAAATTTCACAAATGCAAAAAAGCAGAAATATTAAATATGTCCTTGTTGAACAATGATAAAAATTGCATTCAATAAAGAGTTGTAGGAGCATAGATTAAAAAATTAAATAATCTAGTCTTGAAGAATGAGTGAGTCAAAGAACAGATCATAGAAACAATCAATAATTTCATTAAAGATAGTGATAACAATGAGACAATACACCAAAATTTGAGGAATGAACCCAAAACTTAAGAGAAAATTTATATCTCTAAAACTTATGTCAATAAAAGAGGGAAAGACTGATCAATGAATTAGGTAAACAAAAAAAATTGCCCAATTAAACACCAAAATAGAAATCCTAAAAACCAATGAGGAGATTAATAAAACTAAAAGCAAAACAAATGCACTGAATTAATAAGTAAAAGTTGGAATTGGTTTGGGGGAAAGCAATAAAATAGACCATTGATTAATTAGTTTGTTTTAAAAAAGAAAAAGAAAGAAGAAAACCAAATGTAAAGGTTATAAATGCACTACCAATGAGGATGAAATGAAAGCAATTATTGGGAGACATTTTGCCCAGCTACATGCCAATAAATTGGGCAATCTAAATGAAATGAATGAATATTTACCAAAATATAAATTATCCATATTAATAGAAGAAATAGAGTACTTAAGTAATGCTGTTTTAGAAAAAGAAACTTAACAAGCATCAGTGAGCTCCCTAAGGGAAAAAAACTCCAGTACAACAAGAATTTACAAGAAAAGTCTTCCAAATATTTAAAGAACAATTAATCTCAGTACTATATAAACTGTTTGAAAAAATAGGCAAGAAAGAGTCCCACCAATTCCTTCAATGAGATAAATACAGTTTTGACACCTAAACTAGGGAGAACAAAAAGAGAGAAAGAAAGCTATATTTCCCTAATGATTATTGAAGCAGATTTTTAAAATACTAGCAAGGAGATTATAGTAATAAATCATAAAGATCATACACTATGATCAAGGATTTTACACTATAAATCATGGACTGGTTCAATATTAGGAAAACTTTAATCAACATTGATCACATCATCAACAAAAAAATAACAAAAATCATATGATGGTTGCAATAGATGCAGAAACATCTCTTTAACAAATACAACACCCATTATTATTAAAGACTAGAAGGAACAGGAATAAATGAAGCTTTTCTTAAAATAATAAATAGTATCTAAAACCAAGAGCAAGCATTATTTGTAATGATGACCATCTCTTAAGAGCTTGTCTGGTCAAGAGCAAAGCAAGGACATCAACTAACAATATTATTATTCAATATTGCATTAGAAATGCTGGCTATAGCAATAAGACAAGAAAAGAAATTAAATGAATAAACATGGTTAATATGGAAAAACATAATTATACATTTTTGCAGAAGATAGGATGATATACTTAGAGAAACCAAAATAGTCCATTTAAAATCTGGTTAAAATAACTAAAATGATATACCACAAACTCACTATCATTTAAAAATGAATAAATGATATCTCCATGTTGCAAATACAACCCTTAAATATCCTTAAGATTATACCAAGTCATTGAATCTCTCAGTACTGTAGAGAATTCTCTAAAATAAGTTATAGAAAGGTATCAACCTATAGTTGTAGAGAAAGAAGCATCCGAACCCAGAAGTTTCCTACATTAACAAAATCATAGGTCCAGAGTCCATCCCTGTCCCCAGCAGGTAACACAGCATTGACTCATATTAAGAGCTTCATAAATGCTTATTAATTAATAATAATTAACATTTAAGTGACTCTATTAAATGTGCAATTTGTTTAATATGCATTATTTCATTGGATCCTTACAATAATTCTATGAAATATGTGCTGCTATTATCCTCATTTTACTAATAGACTATAAAGAAACAAGCTTAGAGAGGTCGTATATCTTACCTAGGATCACACAGCTAATAAATATCTGTGGTGAGATTTGAACCCACTCACTGCAAATGCAGGTTTTTCCTAACTCCAAATCCAGAATTCAATTAATTAAACCACATTGCTTTTAATTAATAATTTTTATTTGTAAAAAAAAATACATACATGAATGAATGAATAGATAGATGGATAAATAGAAAAATGAATAAATAAATGAATAGATGAAGAAAGAAAAATAGAGAGGCAGAGAGGGAAAGGAAGGGAAGGGAAGGGAAGGGAAGGGGAGGGGAGGCTGATTAGGTTCTCCCATGATAACACTCATTCTTCTTCTGTAAAATTAATTTGCTATGGGGCAGAGTGAAGATGGGTGAGTAGAAGCAGGGACCTGCTAGAGCTTTCCCCCCTAACCCCTCAAAAAAACCTGTAAAAAATGACTGTAAACAAATTATAGCACAGCAGAAGCCACAAAATGACAGACTAAAGCAAATGTCCAGCCCAAAACAATCTGGAAGGTTGATAGGAAGGGTATATCGCACCAGGCCGGAAGCAGATAGACGTTTGGTATGGGACTCAATGTGGATGGAGCTAGAGCAGGTCTTAGAGAATTGAATCACTGACAGCTGTTTTGGTTTCCAGACTTCTCAACCTACAAATGCCAAAGACAGCATCAAAGGTCAGTAGCAAGGGTCTCTTACCTGGCCAAGAGAGGACTGTGGTCCCAGCCCTAGCCCAAGTCCTGGCCCCCAGCCACAGGGTGGTGGCAGCCACTGCTAACACAGAGGCTGCTTCTGGAGCCCTCCACTTAACAAGGAGCTCAGAAGTCAAGTAATTAGGTAGGAAAGTGAGCAAACCATTGGTGATGAGGAAAATCAAAGCATACAAACAGAAGAAGACAACAAAGTCAAAATTCCTATATCCAAAGACTCCAAGAAAAATACAAACTGCTCTTAGGCCATGGACGAGCTTAAAAATGATTTTTAAAAATCAAGTAAGAGAAGTAGAAAAAAAATTTGGAAAAGAAATGAGAGTGATGCAAGAAAATCCTGAAAAACAAGTCAGCAGCTTGCTAAAGGAGACCCTAAAAATGCTGAAGAAAATAACACCTTTAAAATTGGCAAAAGAGGTCCAAAAAGCCAATGAGAAGAAAAATGCCTTAAAAAGAACAATGGGTCAAATAGAAGAAAGAGGTCCAAAAGTTCACTGAAGAAAATCCTTTCCTTAAAAATTAGAATGGAGCAAATGGAAGCTAATGACATTATGAAAAATCAAGAAATTAAAAAACAAAACCAAAAGAATGAAAAAGTAGAAGGCAATGTGAAGTATCTCATTGGAAAAACAAATGATCTGGAAAATGATCCAGGAAAGATAATTTAAAAACTTTTGTACTACCTGAAAGTCATGATCAAAAAAAGAGCCTAGACATCATCTGTCAAAAAATTATCAAAGAAAATTGCCCAGATATTCTTGAAGCAGAGAGTAAAACAGAAATTAAAAGAATCCATAGATCACCTCCTGAAAGAGATCCCAAAAAGAAAACTCCTAGGAATATTATAGCCAAATTCCAGAGTTCCCAGGTCAAAAAGAAAATACTGCAAGCAGCCAGAAAGAAACAATTCAAATACTGTGGAAACCCAATCAGGATAACACAAGATTTAGCAGCTTCTACACTAGGGGATTGGAGGGCTTAGAATATGATATTCCAGAGGTCAAAGGAGCTAGGATTCAAACTAAGGATCACCTACCCAGAAAAACTGAGTATAATACTTCAGAGAGGAAAATGGAACTTCAATGAAATAAAGGACTTCCAAGCATTCTTGTTGAAAAGATCAGAGCTGAATAGAAATTTGATTTTCATATAGAAGAATCAAGAAGAGTATAAAAAGGTAAACAGGAAAGAGAAACCATAAGAGACTTATTAAAGTTGAACTGTTTACATTTCTACATGGAAAAAAATGATATTTATAATTCATGAGACCTTTCTCTAGGATAGTTAGAGGGAATATGTGTGAATGTAGATAGATAGATAGATAGATAGATAGATAGATAGATAGATAGGTAGATAGATAGATAGAGATACATACATATGGAGAGACAGAGGCAGAGGGCACAAGGTGAGCTGAATAAGAAGGGATGATATCTAAAAAAGAAAATTAAGTGTTGAGAGGAATGTATCAGGAGAAAGAGAAAGGGAGGGATAGAATGTAGTAAATCATTTCACATAAAAGAGGTAAGAAAGAGCTTTTACAGTGGAGGGGAAGAAAGGGAAGGTGAGAGGGAATAAGTGAGCCTTCCTTTCATCAGATTTGACTTCAGGAGGGAATAACATACACATTCAATTGAGTGTGGAAGTGTATCTTACCCTACAGGAAAGGAGTTGGGGAGGGGATGAGAGATAGGGGATAATAGAAGAGATGGCAGATGGGGGAAAGAATAATTGGAAACATACACTTTAGTAAAGGGACAGGTTAAAGGAGGGAATAAAATAAATGGAGGGTAGGACAGGATAGAGGGAAATAGTCTTTCATAACATGACTGTAATGGAAATATTTTGCATGATGACATATGTATAACCCATGTCGAATTGCTTGCCTTCTCACTGAGGGTGGGTGGGGAGGTGGCAAGGGAGAGGATGTGGAACCAAAAGCTTTAAAAATGAATGTTAAAAATTGGTTTTACATGCAACTAAGAAATAAGATATATAGGCAATGGGGTATAGAAATCTATCTTGCCCTACAGGAAAATAGATGGGAAGAGGATAAGGGTGAGAGGGATGATAGAAGGGAGGGCATATTGGAGCAAAGAATAATCAAAATACATGCCATCCTGGGATGGGGGGAGATGGGGAGAAAATTTGTAATTCAAAATTTTGTGGAAGTGAATATTGAAAACTGAAAATAAATTTAAAACAAAACAACAAAAACAAAAAAAATTAATTTGTTATCCTCTTTCCTAACCAATATCTGTGACATAATAATTGCTAGCATTTATATAGCATTTTGAAGTTTGCAAAGTATTATACATGTTACCTCAATTGACTAGATGTGAAAATGAATCCATCAAAATTGCTGTTCAGGAAGTCACATACAATTAGCCCTTCGGCAATACAACCTACAAAAGGCATCATGTTTTCCATCTTCCTACCCATAGGGAACAGCATCCAAGTCCAATCAAGCATTCTTTTCACTAGATGGATGTTATTTCACCTTCTAATCTATCTTGCTCCTATATCCTCTTTAGAGAGGGCATACTTACCTGTCAAAGACTCTTTGGTCATGCAACTCTTTGCCACTCTAACAATATTAGTCACCAACAGACAACCCCCACTCTGGATTTTTCAGCTATATCAATCTTGAATTCTTAGAGTAGGGGAAGTTCCTTGTAGCTTTCTATTATGCTTGCAGGCTGATGAAGTAAGTTCAAGAAGGCCACATACTGTCAACACGCAATCAGCTAATGACTTGATAAATAGTCTCTGAGCCATAAATCATGATCCCCTAACCTAGAGGCAGCAGCTGCTACTGCTGCAGCTGCTACCATTTCATCTGTGCAGGCTAGTTTCAGGTAAGATTTACTCTATATCATTTCATGATGCTTGTAAGTGCCAGCCTTTTCATGACCCTGTACCTCTGCTTTTTATTCTAGGGACTGCTCAAGACTTCAGAAAACTCCCTGGATATTTGACAGATTTTCTGCCTGGACTTACTTAATCATGGCCTTGAAAAGCTGGTCCTTGAGAATGGAACTGGACCTAGTAATCCTTAGGAAAAAAATGTAGATATTGTGGTGATGTTCTCAAGGTAGAGAAACAAAAAAAGGCATGATGAAGGAGTTTCCCTTGTGAAGCTGTTTGAGGAGCTACATTTTTCTTACTAACTAGGAAGAGACTAACCTTCAAGTGTATCCAGGAAGGATGAAGAAGAGAAGCAAATATTTATTGTTTCCTTTGTTCCAGACATTGTCCTAATTGCTGAAGTTACAAATAGAAGTAAAAAGAAAGATGGTGCCTACCCTCAAGGATCTTACATCCTAATAAGAGACAACAGTCAAAAGGGAAATAAAGGCAGGGAGAAGGTACCTACCTAGCACAGAGTGTGGGTTTGAAGTCCAGGAGTCAGAGACAGCTCTGAGAAGAAGCTCTGAGAGGGCTGACCTGAGCTCCTCCACAAAATGGAGGCTCCAGTGACAGGGAGGGCCAAACCCGACAGAGTGGCAGGTGGGGATGGGGGGCACAGAAAGTCACAAATGACCAAAAAACAATTGAACAACAGAAAGGGGCAGTTAAATGCTGTGATAAGGTGAAAAGGCCCCAGGTTCTGAAGGAAGTTCCAGGATGAGACAGAATAAATTGGAAGTTTGGGAGCTAGGAAGAGAGCCAGGACATATCTCTATAGTATATATCTCTACTGTACTCTTAGCAGAGATGAAAATTAATTTTAGTTGAATAAAGGCCAAGGTAAGACCTATCACGGGTTAAAGTTTTTCAATGGGATGCATGATGGTCACAAAATACTCTCTATGCTTTGGGGGACCTTTTTGAGACTTTTAGGCCTCATTTGTCTACCCCTGCTCTAGATCTGCTCCCTCCTCTTTCTTCTATGGTCTATGTCTATTCTGCTCTTTTTTAGAAATATCTATAGGTTTATATAGTTAGGGTCTTCAGCAAAATTCACCATGCCCATAACATTAGAGATGAGAAGTCAGTTAAATATATCTAAATGACATATCTCTATAAAACTGCCTCCTCCCTAAAAAGCTCATGACCTTTGTCAAACTAGTTTGTTGTAGAGATAATGGGATCCCAGTCACCCACACATTGATACGTAGGAATGATAAGGAATTGATGAAAGTGAGTGTGCCAAGTCTGAGAGAAGACTCTCCTAATGACCACTGCCTGCTGCCATTTTTCCCCCAAGCACCACCAAGTCTCTACCAATCTCTCTGATTATATCCTTCCCTTATAATGCTATCCTACTATCACAGAGCATCTCATTTTAGGTCTGGAACCTTCCCTTGTGTGACAGGTTTTCCTTCACTCCACTTTGAACCTGCTGCTCTGTCTGGTTTTAATTCCATGAAATAAGATGCCCTGGGTACCCCTTGATGTCTTCTCTGTCCTTTTTTTCTGCTTTCTTTTATTGTCAGCCCCTTTCAACTGTATACTCCTAGAAGGAGAACTGTTTTTGTTTCTATTAGTTATATCCCCAGAGCTTAGCACAGTGCCTGGCACATAATAGGCACTTAATAAATATTTATTAAATTGGATTGGATTGGAGTTAAATGAACCATAATCAAATCTATCTACTTATAAATATTGAGAAAACAGAGAAAGGAAGAGTTCTATGGCAAAGTGGAACAAAGGCCACTAGCTTTCTCAGCTATCTCTATAGTAACATGCACTGCTTCACTCAACTCTTCATCCATTGGAGAAAATAGAATCATGAGAATCATTGCCTACTGAAGGGTGTATCACAAACCTAAGAACTAAAATGAGTTAATTGCTACAAGTTAAATAATAAAGGAGATGACTAATGAAGGAACAGCTCAGAGAAAAGTTCAAATAATAGGTCAAAGAACAGATGTTATGTTAACCTAGTCACCCATTAACCTTCCATGAATAGCCTACAGAAGAGCATTCGATAACATTGACCAAGAATGATGAGCAGAAATATGTCTCTTTCCTGTACAAAAGAGACATGCTAACTATATAGTCTCCCAGAGTAGCAGATGTCTTTGAAGATAACACATCAGCTGAAGGTTATATGGGAGGCATAGTGAGAGGCTATAAGAAAGATTTCTTACCACACTTACTTTCTACCTTGAGTCAAAAGTGAAAATGATTAAAAGAAAGAGTTAACAAAGGTTATATACCTCTCTACAAAAGAGAGGCTTATACCTCTCTACAAAAGAGAAGCTTACTAGCCACAGCATCCCTAGTGGATGATGGATAGAGTATTAGATCACCACAATGAAAACTGGATAGCTGAGGACTGGCAAAGGGAAAGACAGAAAAATGGAAGTAGAGGTGCAGTCAAGAAAATATGAGATACAACATTAAATTGGGATTGGGTTTGTTAGAGAAGCATGATGGCAACACCATATGATATTGGCAACTCTGAAGCCTTGCAGGCATGAGTTACTCATCCATACACAATCTCTCTCCACATATGCTTTCTACGTGCCCACCTACATAAGTGTCCTAGTCATACATATTTTCCACGTATAGATGCCTCATTCATGACCCCTACCCTAGTTCATTCTCCCCACTGAGGGTTTATACTTCTAATAAAAGTAACCATATAGTTTGAGGGGACTGACATGTCATTTTATTTCTACACTATTTATCAAATTACTTTACTTAGAGCTGATGCTGGTGGAAGCTCATAGGCTATGGTTTGGAGAAGATTCTAACCCACGAAGCATCTAGAACCTGAAGTAAGTGACTGAGGATTCATAGGTGGGGAAGACCCTCAATTTAATGTACATGTTTGGTCAATCTGACTTTTATGAAAGAGTGTGCTGGAGCCAGTTCATACATACTCTTGAAAGTTAATTATTAAATTTTTAGTGATTATTTACATGTCCAAAATCCATAAATGGTATAAATCAGGGCTTGGTTTATTGTTTTATTAATCATCTAGACTTAACAAAGTAATGAAGAAAATGTTCATGCAAATTAAACTTAATAGTATATTATGCACACAGTTTAGGGAGAGCAGAGATCCAGTTGTTAAACATTTTGGGTATGCCAGCATATCCCTGGCAAAAGAACTTTCTCTATATTCCAAAACAGTTAGCAGGGACTAAAACAGATAAATTATTTACATTTATTTCTATGATAACTTTTAAATTAAATGGAACTGATCATAGTCTTCCAAATGATCTCAATATGGAATACACAAAGGATAAAGTAGGCTAATAGCTCATAAGGAACTATCCTTTAGAATTCCAGGACCATTGATGGATGTTTGGGTGTGTAGTCCTTGTGAAAACCAATCTTAAAAAAAGGATCATGCCACATGATTCCTACCAGTTCTCCTGCCCTTTCCCAGTTTGAGAAATTACTAAATGTGTACCACAGATTATCTCATATCTGTTTCCTGCTCATGAAAGAGGAACAGCTAGAGCTGGAAATCTCCCTTGGGTTTACTTCTTTCTAGTACAATTTCGTAGTCTTAAGAACTTCTAAATATTTCAAGTAACCGACTCACCTCTATAAGAGATGAGAACTAAATGATACTAATATAAATTAAAATAGACCAATATTCATATCTCTGAGAAAGAAACCATTAAGAAGAAATTTTGAGTAACCCATTCCTTGTTTCACCAAACAAAGGAATGGGTTACTTGTGAAGCAGAATAGTCTTTACCCTGAAAGATATTGTAAAATGGAGAAGATCATCTGTCTGGCATGATTTTAGCAAGAGAGTGGTGGAACACAAAATCCAGCTGTGTGACTCTATGACTATACCTAGGGTCCCATGATTTGCTTTAGATGAATCTCCACTCCCCAGGCTGTGTCATGCATTTTGTTGCCTTTATTGACACATGAAGTAAGAGCAAAGTAACAGAACAGTTCAGAGAATATGAGTTCAGATCTCTTTATGGAAGAGGTGGGGATATGGGAACTATAGTATTTGTGATGAAGCAGACAGGACAAATTACTGGAGAATGAGATAAAAGGTAGCATCTCACTTTGGTACCTAACAGGATAAACCAGGGGTGGGAAATCTGTGGCCTTGAGGCCACATGTGACCCTCTAGGTCTTCAAGTGAGGCCCTTTGATTGAATCCAAGGTCACACTTGAGGATCAAGAGGGCTACTTGTTGCCTTGAGGCCACAGGTTCCATACCCCTGGAACCAACTAACTACATCATTGAAAGGTAGCCCTCAGATAAGCAAGGGAACACAAATCAAGAACCTGAGAGAAATAAAGCTGTAGACAAGGATTTCAATGGGAGTTCAAAAAACTAGAGTCTATTGCTTTGCTGCCATGTTACCACCAAGCTCCCAGTCACTCCACAACACTAAGAATTGTGGACGGGGCTAATAGGGAGGTGAAGGTTAGGAATGATGAATTTTGGGACTTCAGAGTCTATCCAGGAAATAGAATCTTCTACGACTCTTATCATAATGACTCTCCATAAATACCCACTTCTTCTCCTTCCTCTTATGAAAATGCCTCTATCTTTACTTTCCCAACTCCTCAAATACTGTCATAAGAAATGAGGAAGTTAGGTGAAAAGCAAACAAGTTAACTAGGTCAGAGAAAAACAATATACCCAATCACTATGGGTCTGATTCATTCAGGGTAAGTAATCCCCAACTTGGGACTAATATACCTCACTTATTAGGACGTCTCTTATCCAAGCACCTTCATTAGTTGGACAAAATCAAGAACCAGGAGGGAAGTAAAAAATTCTCTAAACAATCAAAACAGATGTCACAGAAGTCCCTGTTCATGGGTAAGACTTTTGGGTCATCACTCAGGGTTCAAGGATTCTCATTTTCCCCAGACTTATTCAATCCTACACTTTTCTCCAAGTCCCTGCTTCAATGCATATCTCCCTTGAAGCCTCTACCTTACTATTGACTCTTTTTTTCTTATGAGAATGTTTGTGTTTTTCTTACCTTTAAAAGTTATTGCTATTGCAACCCACCTTCTCTGGATCCCACCACTGTCTTGATGCCATCGCTGGTCTTCTCAGATGAAGTTTACCCTCAGGGCTTCCACTTACTTACCAACTCCCTCACTTCTGATACCCCACCTCTAAACTGAATTACTTCTTCAAGGCCAAATGCCATTCCAGTCACCCAACCCAGTGGTCTTTGGCTAGTTCTTTGCCATCTTGACCTCCCCACAGCATTTAAGCATGCGAACAACCTTACTGCTCTAAATTCTCTCCTCTCAGCTTTGACAATGAACTCTTTAGAGCTGAAAGAGAAGGGTATTTAAATCATCTCTTTCCATTTTACAAATGAGGAAAATGAAGCCCAGAGAGGTGCAGTCACTTGCCAGAAGTCACACAGTCAGTAAATGACTGAGCTGGGAGTCTAAACCAGGTCTTCTTATTCCATGTCATCTTCAAGGCAAATGTCTTAAAATTCTATAATCATGCATTCATAATGAGGATCCTGAATAATTAAGACAAAGGGGGAGCGGAGACTGGAGATAGACCAGAACAGAGAAATTATTAATCTAGTTTAGAAATATTTTCACCTAAACTTGTTAAAATTTAGGGCAAAAAAGAAAGATTAATGGGACTTTTAGCTTCAGTAATTTAGACAATTCCCTTATTCCCTGGAGATGCCAGATTGATGGGGTATGACTGTACCACTTATAACAAAATACCACAAATACTATATTGCTTATAACCAATACCACTTGTAACATATCAGATGTGGTTATACCCCTGAGTCAAGGTTGCCATGGGGAGCAGCTCCATCCCAAACACCCCTCTAACCACAGAAGAGGAAAAGCAGCCCTGGCGGGCCCCCATCAGATGCGGTGACCAGATAGGCCACTAGCTGCTCTTGCTTATTTAAAGGCCATCACTTGCTCCCCGACCACAAAACTCCTCCGAGCCTTGTGGGAAGTCCCGCAGTGTATGGACTTCATGTCCCACCCAAGATTACTGCAAGTACTCCTCACAGTAAGCCAACAGTCTGGTCACTGTGCTCAGATGGAGAGAAGGACAGAGTTTAAGGCAAGGAAGCCATGAAAACATCTGCTTTCCCAGCAGTCACTCTGGTCTCTTGGAGCCTCTGCTTTTCTCCTCCCCCTTTCCAACCCAGTTTTTGTCTTGGTCACAAGGAGACACCACCACTTTCTAGGCTGTATTCCAACCTTTTTGTCAAATAGAAACGCCTCGAGGGCAGAGATTGCTACTTTTTTGTCTTTGTATTCATAGCATAAAAAAAAATGTTCCTTGAATTGAATTGATTTTGCCTCAATGCCCTGCCCTCCCTGACACACTGTCCATTCCCTAGCCAACAAAAGGAAGCCCAGTCTCTCTTCAGAAACAATACAAACCTTAGCACGAAGCTTCCTCCAAGCTCAATCAGCCGGCTTCTCCCCATTCTCAGCGAATCTTCAGTATGCTGTTGTCTGGGCATTTTGTGAAACAAACAAGGCGGCAATGAGAGACTAAGTCAAGATGGGAACTCACAACGTTTGAGTTTCTGAAGGACACCTTAGGCATTGCCAAAGAGAACATATTCAAGGACTGCAGTGACAACCACCTTAAGACCCACAAGGACTCTAAACATGGTCTGGCTTTTAAGAAAATTACAGAATCCTAGGACTGGCAATGTCTTGGAATGTTAGGGGCAGCATACCCAAGGCTAGTCAGGTGAATTCCCAAGATGGTAGACCAGTAGACAAAATTCCTAGGAAGTATTGTTCACACATGATCTACCCACCAAACTACACATATACATTAGGTCACCTAGACAATATTTGCCTTTTTATGCTGGGCCTGACTTTGAAGAGTCATCTAATAATCCAGAACTTCTTAAACTGTGGATTGCAACCCCAAAGGGGGTTATGAAAAATTTGGCAACAATAAAGAGTTTCTGAATGGAAAGACTAGAAATTAATCAAAAATCAAAGGTATAGTGAATCTGAGATGTTCCTGGAAGTGCCTGCCCATTTTGCGTTGCTCAACTTCACAGCAAGTCTTGGTTCTGAACACAAAGTATGTACTTTGCACTGTGCATGCCCTGAGGTCATGCAACACCATTGAATGAAGGCGAAAAGGGGTCACAGGAGTGGAAAAAGTTTAAGAAGCCAGGTTCTAATCTATTCCAATTCCCTTAGGCACAACCCATCCTAAAAACAAGCCCACAAGATACCAATTCACCTGAATGTTAACTAACCTCTTGGTTCTATTAATCAAGAGACTTTGTGAGGAGAGAGTTGGTTGATTGGTTGGTCAGTTGTTGTCCTTCGTCTTTGAAGAGGACCAAAATGAAATCACCATTGTAAAGTGAAATTTCAGTGTGTCTGACTGTGGCTGATCAGACCAACATGAGCTTGGAATGCTCTACCACACGTTGGGCACAGATAGTCCATGTGAATATTTGCACATCTTGCATTTACTTTGTGCTATCTCAATTCTGCTTTGCTCAAAGAACACAACACCTTTTCTCATGTGGGCATGCCATGCTGAGTGGTCCTGTGCCAGTGTCTCCCATGTTGCACAGTCAAATCCAAAGTTCTTGAGAGAGACCTTGAGAGCATCCTTGAATCATTTCTTCTGGCCACCATGTGATTGCCTGCCTCATGTGAACTCTCCATAAAATAGTCTTTCTGGCAAGCATACATTTGGCATTCAAACAATATGGCCAGTTCATCACAGTTGGGATCTCTGAAGCATAGTTTGAATACTTGGCACTTCAGCTCAAGCAAGGACTTCAGTGTCTGGTACCTTATCCTGCCAGGTGATCCTCAGAATCTTCCTAATACAGTTCAAATAGAAGAGATTCTGTGTCCTGGCATGGTGCTGGTAGACGGTCTATGTTGCACATACACACAACAATGAGGTCGGCACCTTCAATTTGGTACTCAGTCTAACACCTCTTTCCTCCCAAACTTTTCTTCAGAGCCTCCCAAACTTTGAGCCAGTTCTGGCAACGCATGCATCAACCTCATTGTCAATGTGTACATCCCTGGAAAGTACACTACCAAGGTAAGTCAACTTATCAACAACATTCAAAACTTCTCCATTTGTTGTAAATGATGGTTCCATGTATGAATGGGGTGGTGGTGGCTGATGAAGCACCTGTGTTTTTTTGGTGTTAATTATTAGGCCAAAATTAATATAGGCAGCAGAGAATTGATCCATACTTTCTTGCATCTCAGTTTCAGAGACTGCATTGAATGCACAATTATCTGCAAACAGAAAATCATGCACCAACAATCCCTCCATTTTGGTCTTGGCTTGTAGCCTTTTCAAATTGAAGAATTTACCATCAGTATAGTAGTTGACCTTGGTAGTTCATCCTCATTGAGAGCATTTGTCAACATGGCTGAAAACATATGCTAAAAAGCATGGGATCAAGCACGCAGCCCTGTTTCACTTCATTGGTGACTGAGAAGGCACAAGAGCTTTGTCCATTATCCAGAACCCAGGGAAACATGCCATCATGAAATTGACGAATAATATTGATGAACTTCTCCAAGCAACCAAATTTTGACATAATTTTCCATAAGCCCTCATGACTAACAGTGTCAAAGGCCTTGGTCAGATCTACAAATGTTGTATACAGACCTCCGTCCTACTCCTGGCATTTCTCCTGGAGTTGTCGGGCAGCAAACACTGTATCGACAGTTCCTTGGCCCTTTCTGAAGCTGCACTAGCTCTCAGATAGATGACCATCTTCCAGGTAAAGGATCAGCCTATTAAGAAGGACTTTAGCAAGAATTTTGCCAGCAATCACTAAGAGAGAGATCCCCCTGTCATTGTTGCAGGACAATCTATTCCATTTAAACAAAAGTACTCCTACCTTGTAAATCTCAACTGAAATAGAATCAGCACCAGGTGCTTTGCCACATGAAAGCAGCCTAATGGCCCTCAAAACCTCTTCTTTAGTTGGAAGTTTAGCTAAGGAGGGATTACTTCAACCTGAGGTAAACTGTCAATGACCTCAACCTTGATTGATGATGGTCTGTTGAAAACACTATGGAAGTGTTCAGCCCATCTCTCTAAGATCATGTCCTTAATCACTAATCAATGTGGCTCCATCAGCACTGAGTAGTTGTGATGCACCATAGACTTTTGGTTCATAAATAGCTTTCAGGGAATCATAAAAGCACTTTGGATTGTTACTATCAGCATCTCTCTCAAGAACTTTGGATTTGACTGTGCAACATGGGAGACACTGGCACAGGACCACTCAGCATGGCGTGCCCACATCAAAAAAGGTACTGTGCTCTTTGAACAAAGCAGAATTGAGACAGTACAAAGTAAATGAAGGATGCACAAATTTGGGATACCCACCCAAAATATTCAAAGGGACTACCTGTGCCCAACCTGTGGTAAAGCTTTCCGAGTTTGTATTGGTTTGATCAGCCAGTTGGACACACTGAAATTTCACTTTACAATGGTGATATCATTTTGGTCCTCTTTGAAGACAAAGGACAACAACCAATCAGCATAAAACTGAATTTCATCTGCCTTTTACTGTGCCAGGAATCTTGTATCTCTCTAAGCTTTGCTTGTACTTTGCTTTTGATGGAATTAAATGCTGCCTTCTTAGAGGTGAATGAACTACCCTGCTGGTAAATCCTGTGGAATTCTCATTTTTCATTTAGCAGCTTCTGAATTTCCCCATCATTTTCATCAAACCAGTCTTGGTGCTTGTGAGCGTTCTGACCTAGATGAGCAAATGCAGTGCTGTACACCAAATCTCTGAAAGCTGCCCACTCCTTTTCTGCTCCACTGTTGCCATCTGTATGTTGGCTCAACTTTCCCTCCAAGTCAGCAGCAAACTGTTCACACTCAGAGAAGAGCTCTAATTTGTTGACA
>CM053769.1:219820562-219841420 GCA_028658325.1 Potorous gilbertii
TTTTTGATGAATGTGAATATTTAGCTTGGAAATGATGAGTCTGTGATCAATCCAGCACTCTGCACCACACATTGCCTTTGTCACTCTCACATCTTGTCTGTCTCTTCTCTTTACAATCACATAATCTATCAGATGCCAGTGTTTGCTGTGAGGGTGCATCCATGAAGTTTTATTGTGTTTAGATAAATGGGAGACAGTGTTGGCAATGAGGTCATGTGCTGCACAAGTCTTCAGCAGTAAAAGATCCTTGTTCTTACTGTTTCCAACTCCGTTCCTCCCTAGGACTCCTTGACAAGTCTGGGAGTCTGAGCCTACACTAACATTAAAGTCACCCAGAATTATAAGCTTGTTCTGTTTTGGCACATGGGTCTCTAGGTCTTCATAAAATTTGTCTTTGATTTCATCAGGGTTTGTCATGGTGGGAGCATAGGCACTGATGGTGGCGTGACGTTTTCCTGAGAGTGGCAATCGCATTGTCATGAGCCTGTCATTCACTCCTTTTGGCAGGCACGCCAGCTTGCTGATTAGATTGGTTTTGGTTGCAAAACCCACGCCAGGTTCACAGTGCTCCCCTTCACTGCACTCACTCCAGAAAAAGTTGTATCCAGCTCCAACTTCAGTAAGCTGGCCTTCATTTGCCAATCTTGTTTCACTCAGGCTGCTATTTGGATACGATATCTGTTGAATTTTCTTACAACAAGAGCAGTTCTTCTTTCACGACTACTAGATTTTTGTGTTATCTATTAGTGTATGCACATTCCATGTGCTGATGGTGAGTTAAATCATCTTTGCAGATGTTTTCTTTTTTGTGTTTCTACCGCATAGTGAGATTTCCTGCCTGCCACACTAATCAGGTCAGGGTTGGGTAAGCAGGCAATGTTTAAGGCACCTTTTCTAGCCCCCTTCCTCACACCAGGAGGTGAACAATGTAATCCTTAAAAGGCTATTCAGATACCCAAAGGGCTGCCAAGTCCCACTGCTGCTTCCAGTGAGAAATGACTCTATGGCCTATGTCACTTATGTGCAGGGTTGTGACTACAGCTTCTAGTGTATCCACACAGCAGCATATCTGCTGCTTCATCACTTGCCTATCATCACAGGACTTTGAGGCATAACAGTGAAATGGTATGGGTGATGTCCTTTGATTCATGTGTAAATGGGATTTAAGTGAGGCAGTTACACGAAGTCATCAGCGTCACTCTCTCCTCCAGAATCATCATAGCCCAGTGGCAGTACAGAGTCAAGATGACTGGAGATGGCTCAGGATGCAGTGGATGAGCTTGGTGTCTTTGGTGTCTAATCAAGCTCTAAGCACTCCACATAGTCTGCTTTATTTGCCTTCATGGCCATTGAAACAAATTGTTCTCATCCACCCATTCCACCAGGTGAAGTCTTCACATACTTGGGGTAGACACCTCTCTAACTCACCAATGGGTTTGAGAACCCTTGGTTACCCTCAACCTGGTTTGACCCATCTGCCGAAATGGTTTACCAGGGTGTGGCCACTGTGCATGCTGCAGCTTCTTGGAGCCACAGGTGAGAGTTAGGCGGAACAGGTGTACACTAAAGGTGGAAAGAGCCCCAAAAAGGGCTCAGCAGACATCACACAATGGTACCAGTCCTCCCTGAACACACCCTACACCCCGGGAGGAGAGAGTAGTGTAAGGCAGGAGGCCAACCTTTCACAGTGTTTGGGTTTATGTCATCCTTGGGGGAGGCAGGGAGAAGGTAGAGGAATGAGCTCCTCCCTAGACCTACAGGAGGATGCCTGGATCTAAAGAGTTTGCTTAACTGAAACTAGAACCATAAAGTATGTGATGACAGAGGTAAGATTTGATCAACAAAATCAGTTTGGAAATACCATGTAAGGGTGTCTGGGTGGGAACGAGCAAGCAGCATAGGGCTGCTAGAGTCGCCCAAGGACTTTTCATTTCCCTCCATTCATCTTCACCATTGTGCATGATTACAGCATTTGCCGTAGTTCATCTCACATCCTTACATTAATCCATCCAATTTGGGGCAATTTTCCCATATTGTGTTTGCTAAATTCTCCATTTAGAGCAACTCGGAGGCAGGTTCCCATTGCTTCCTGAATGGCCCTGAAGCCAGCTGAATAGTCAAGACTCTGGAAGTATTCACTTTGGGAGTCTGTATTTTGTGACACATTATTAGCTTTAAAATACAGACACACCACAAGTGCAAGGAACCAGCTGCTTCCATAGAAAATACAAAGTGTGCTGGAAGTGGGAAAAGACAGAGGAAAGGGAGAAGGATCTGGGAAACAGGCTGTTATTGAGCAAAACCTTTATTTTGGCTACTAGCTTAGGAGTCTCCTCATGAATAGGTAAGAATTTTGCACCCTCTCTTTTCCTTTGTCTTGCTATATATTCCTCAGGTACTTCAAAGAGCTGTGATTTCACTGGCATAGATATTCCCTCTACTAATGCCAATCACAACCCTTCTACATGGCCTTCAGGAGATGATGTGACTAAAGAAAAGAAGATACGATGCACCTTCCTCCTTTTTTTGCAGAGGTGGGGGCTATGGATGTGGAACATTGCATATACTGCCACATTCAATTGAAATGTTGATTGGTTTTCCTGACTTGCTTTCTTCCTCTTTTCGTTTTTATTCTGTGTTACAAGGGATGGATTCATTGTGTAGAAGAAGGTTATGTCTGACATAAATGGCAATGATGTTTCAAAATATATTATCAATATTTTATATCAAAATATATTCAATATAGTTGAATAAATTTTAAAATATATCAGTATATTTTTTTGATATGTGTGTTAAAGAATTAATAATAGCCAAAAAAATCAAAACAGTGCAGCAGTCCTGATGGTGATCCTTAGACAACAGGTATGCTACTCATCTCTGCCCCATACCTGAAGATTTTCCAGCTTGGTCCAGCCATTGGCACAACCTTCAAGAACCCATGATGAGGCATTGGAGTAGACATCCAACTAGATGAGGTCTTATTTTTCTTGTTCATCTCTTAAAGTGGGTATATTATTTAAAAGACATAAAGGCACATCTAAATTGCACTGTGAGGAGCAAGGATGGTATGTACTTCCTTTAATGATTCTGTGTCTAAACAGTTCAGAAAGTGGTTAGAACTTGAGATGAATTAAGAGAGTAGTAGGTCCTTGACACTGGGTGGCATAGCTGATTTTAATATGCAGGAGGTAACAAATAGTCTATATGTTTGGGGAAATGGCACTCCTTTAGCAAAGTAGATAGGCTAAAAGAATGGCCCCAAATTCCCTCTTCCATTGGAACGTAAGCTTTAGAGCATCACATCTCCCATCATCCTTAGTACACAGTAAGCACTTAATAAAATTTTTTCATTCATTCACCTCCCCTCTTCTCTGACTTTAGTTATCTTCTCTGTTTGGATGCTACAATTTACAGTTCCAGGCAGCTGTGCTAGGCACTAGAAAAACAAAAAAAACATAAAATATTGCCTGCACTCAAGGACTTTGTATCCTACAAAGCAGGGCAAATAACTATTTGCAAAGGTGGGGTTTCTACTGCTCTATTCTAGCGTGGTCGGCAACACCTGAGGTATGAAAGCATTAAAAAAAATAATTTCCAAAAAATCTTTTTGCTGACAATCAGTAAGACATGGTTCTGTTTATCTATGGACTTTATAACCTATGATGGACAATAGTACCATAACACAGTGGTTAGTTCCAAATGATCTCTAAACACCAGTTCCCTGGGTTCTGAGCCCCACTGCCTCTCCATATCAACAATGACATCTTGAGAGCCTGTCTCTAAGTCTTGTTGATTCTATCTCCTCACTATCTTTCTTATTCATCCCCTTCTTCTTGCTCACACAGTCTCTACTCTACTTCATAAATCATTCACCTTTGCAGTAGCCCTTGAACTTGTTCTTACTTCCAGGTTCTGCCTTCTCTAATCCATCTTTCACACAGCTGCCTAATTGATATTCATAATGCATAGATCTGACTATGCCACTACCCTCCTCAAAAATCTTCTGTAGCCTCCTCTTCCTTCTATAAAAAAAACACAAACCCCTCTATTACTATTTAGAGCTCTCCACAATAGGCTTTCATGTGCCTTTACAATCTTATTTCACATTCCTCTACTCACTTGCCTTACTCAAATTGACCTGCCATCTGTTCTCTTCCACATGACATCCCATCTCCCATATTCCACCGCCATGCCAAACACAGGTGATTCTCCCATGTCTGGAAGGAATCAAAGTTTGTTAGGTGGGGTTTTGTTTTTTTTTTTTAAGAGAATCTAACTCCTCTCATTAGAGAACGGAGTTCTCCAGGATTGACCCCAGTCTAGACTTTGTGCCTGAGTCCAGTGCAAAAGAACCCCTTCATGGTGAAGATGAGAGGGAAATGTCCCAGTCCCATAGGCAAAGGTTCTTATGTTTAGAAAGGGATAGGCCAAGATCTGTAATTAAAGTTCCTAGTGAGTATCTACTTCCTCTGATCGTCTTAGAAAGCTTTCTAGAGCACTGAGTGGTTAAGTAATTTGTCTAGTGTCACATAGTCAATATATCTCTGTCAGGACTTCAACCCAGGTCTTCTTGGCTTCAGTACATGCTCTCTATCCATTACCTCCATCATCTTTAGATATGTTTTCTATTTATTTGTTTATGTATATGTTGTATCCCCCAGCAGAATATAAGCTACAAGAGGGCAGGGACTGTTTTGTTTTAAATGTTTTTATCAATAAGTACCTAGTAGAGTTCCTGACACATAGTAGGCACTTAAAAAACATTTGCAGAATTGAATTTAACTTAGGCATTGAAGGCATCTCTGTCCCTCCAATAAACTCACAAGTCCCTCATGGTCACAGTGAATACCTTCTTAGGAGGATTGTTAACCCAAAGAATGACACCTTTTGACATCCTTTGTTGCCTAAAAGAAATTGAAATTGTTAATGTAGCTGGCCTGCCCATGGAAACAGTTTATTGGGAAAAGCGTGGGGAGCAGGGAAAGCTAAGGAAATATGGAACTCTCTGCCAACTTGACACAATCTTTGGAAAGCAGGAATGTGCTCATCTTTTTCATCATGCAGATCTTCAGGAAGCTAGTGCCTTCTGTCAACCAAATCCTGGCGCAGCAGCCGTTTCCTGCTGCTTGCCAACTGCAACAAGTTTTTCTTATGCTTTCCCTCAAAGATGAGCCACACACCCCCTGCCTCATTATGACAAGGGGAGCCAGAGCAATTAAAGGCTGCCTGTTGCTACTGATTATGAATACTTTGTGTTCAGGTGCATTAACAGCAGTTGCCAGCCTCTTCATCAATGCATAGTACAGAGCTACAGTAAATACTAGCATAGTGGAAATAATCCTAGGCTAAGACTGGAAAAGTGGGTTCAAATCCAGGTCTACCATGGAATAACTATGTTGCTTTTCAATTCTCCTCCATGGACATCATTTTTCTCATCAGTTTAACCAGAGTATTGGACTAGATGACCTCTAAATCCCCATCTGACTCTCTGATTTTATGATTTGACACTGTTCAAAATGCCTTAAGAAGTAAGGAACTCAAAGTTGGATGAGTGAGAGCTAGAAGTTTTTCCTTAGCTCCTTTACATGTTCCCCTCAAGGACTAATAAAGAGCCAGACTGAATTCTGATCAGGAAAAACAAGAAAAAGTCACAGTGAGTTATTTTTCCAGCCAAGGGCAGCTTAGGAAGACAGAAAGTAAGCATTCTTCCTCACTGTAGGTGTTTAAGCAGAGGTTGGGTGACCAGTTGGCAGTGATGCCATATCACAGATTCATATAAGTTTTGGATGACCTCTGAGGTCCCTTCCAACTCTGATATTTTGTGATTCTATGGTTAAGCACTTTCCTTCCCTTCTCAGATTGACTTCCATCTATTCTGTATATAACTTATATACCTAGTTACTTACAGGTTGTCTCCCTAATTAGAATGTAAGCCAGTCAACCAATGTAAGAGATTTTTTTGCCTTTATAACCCCAGTGATTAGTACAATGCTTGGCACATAATACCGTGTTGATAAAATATTTGTTGACTTGATTTGTCTCAGCTTTCCATTAACCAGAATTTTCTACTATATGACACCTACCCAGTCCTTCATACAGTGAGCAATTCAGTTCCAAAAAATATTTTACAGAATCATAGAAGCACTGAGTGGGAAAGCAACTCAAAAACCATCTGGATCAATCTATTCCTGACCAAGACTCTCCTCTACAACATTCTCAAAAGCAGCAAGCCTCTGTTTAAAGACCTCCAACAAGACAGAATCCACTACCTCCAAGGACCATCCAGTGCACTTTGGGATAGCACTGATAATTAGGAAGCTAGCAATCTCCAGCTATACTCTCAGTCTTTCATTTCAAGGTAGAGAAATGCTAACATGAATAATCAAAAAGTGTAGACATTTTACACTTCTGTCTTCATCCCTCAAGAAGTTCTACTGATGATGTTCCAAAAAATCCAAAATAACCATGTGCTGTGAAGACTATCAAAAGTTAACCATGTTACATATGTTTTATATAATAATTCTGCAGTGCAGTACATGTTTGGGCTGACTTTGGCTAAGGTCAAGATTAATCAGGGCTCATTCTGCTTTTCTTCATATAGTGAAACAATGCTAATCCTTTTCATCATATGTTGAAATACTACTGATCCTTTCTCTCTGGGTCATGCACTGAGATAGTTTTTCCTACAGTGATATTGAATTATCCAACCTGTTCTTACCCACCCCGCTTGGAGACACATGGAGTGTATTTATGAAGTGCTTTCTTCAGGGCAGGGACAACTTTTCATTTTATCTTTTTATTCTCAATTCCTAGCACAATGCCTTGCTCTGATTGGGCACTTTTGATAATAAACAGGGATTAGGGTTGACTGCATTCATTAGCCAAGGCTTGGGATCATGGAGGACAGTCTGTGAAAAGGTAAAGAGGCGGAAGATAGTGTATAATATGTAAAGAGCAATGAGTAAGTCAATAAGGTTTGGCCATAGAGTTCATGGAGAGAAGATAGTTTTAAGATGATTGGAAAGGTAAGATGAGATCAGGTTGGGAAGATTCATAAGTGCCAAAGAGAAGAATGTATATAGATAGATACACACACACACACATTTATATATACGTATATATATACATACATACATACATATATTCCTAGAGGTAATAGGGAACCACTGGATTTACTGAGTGAAGTAAGGAGAGGAGATGTGATCAGATGTCATAACTTTTAGGTGTGTGGGATGAGAAAAGGAGAAGAGTTTAGAAAGACACTAAGTAACTAGATGATGGCATCAGCAGTGGATAGAGTACTGAGCCTGGAATCAGAAAGACCTGAGCTCATATCTGGTCCCAGACTATTATTAGTTGTATGACCCCAGATAAGTCACTTAATCTGTTTGCCTTAATCCACTGGAGAAGAAAATGGCAAACCACTCCAGTATTTTTGTCAAGAAAACCCCATGGACAGTATAGTCATATGGGGTCGTAAAGAGTTGGACATGACAGAACAACAACAAAACTAGATATTGACCGGTGATGGCTTCAGTGATATTGGAAAAATTCAGAAGAGGCCTGTATTTGATGGGGAGAGAGAGAGATAACAAGGTCCTTTTGGACATAGTGAGTTTGAATTTGCCACAGAATATTCAGTTCAAATGTCTAGTAGGCAGTTGATGATTTGGACCTCGAAGAGAGACTAGAACCGAAAATATAGTTCTGTGAGTCATCTGCATTGAGGTGATAAATGAGCCTATGACAGCTAATGAAATTATAAAGAGAAAGTAGAGAGAGAGAAAAGAAAAGAGGGCACCAGACAGAGCTTTGGGGTGTACTCACAACAAGTGGACCTAACACAAATGATGATCCAGCAAAGGAAACTGAGAAGGAGCAGTCAGACAAGTAGGAAGAGACCCAAAAAAGGTTGCTGTCATAATAACTTTGAGAGTGGAGCTAATCCAACAGGAAAGGGTGGTCAAGTGTCAAATGTTGCAGAATGGTTAAGAAGGATGAGGACTAAGAAAAGCCTTTAGTTTTGGCAATTAAGAGATCATTGGCAACTCTTTAGAGAGCAGTTTCAACTGAGTGCTCAGGTCAGAAATTAAGGAGACACGACAAATCAACAAAGCCCCTTTTAAATCAGACAAATGTCTTAAAACAACCATACATATTAGCTCACAGGCCCAGGCCCAGAAAGAAAGCCAAGTGCAGCAAGAAAATAAACAAATACAAAGAGCATAGTACTTCTTTCTAATGATGCTTCATTCCCTATGCTCAATAATGTGAAGATACGCTTAAGAATGAAGATCTGAAGTTTCTTGCTGGCAAGAATTACTTTTAAAAGGAAGAGGAAAGGACCTTCTTCTAAGAGCAATTCCTAGAAGATTAATTCACTTTCCTACTTGTTGAATGCTTCAAGACACTAATAGAAGTCGGTCCTCAGAACTACTGAGAAAAGAAGGTAATTTTCTCCATTATCATTAAAAAAAGGAAAGAAGGACTCTAAAGGAGAGATAGAGAGAGACAGTGACAGAGACAGAGAGAGAGAGAGAGACAGAAAGAGAGAGAGAGACTCCTCTCCAATTAACCAAAAGGAAGAAGAATTAAATATATTCTGTGGACAAACAGATTGTGTGGTTTTAGGAGTCCAGAGAACATGTTTATGGACTCTCAGATAAAGCCAGGACTTTGCTAGAGGTGAAGAAGTCACAAGCTAGAAAACAGAATAAAAAGATCAGATAGGACTTAGATGTTGAGTCAAGTTTCTTCAGGAGTTTCAAGTGAAACTCTTTTTATTTTTATTGGAAGACTAAATGTCTCCAAATGGTTCAGAAACCAGCAGGTCTGGTCTATTTAAATCTTGGAAATCAAGTCTAACCCAAGAGGATATGAGTTGCTTTGATCGTCTGCTTTGCTGTATGTGTATATTTCCTGACCCTCGGGAGGAGGTACAAGTTAGACACAGATGCACGATGGTGATGCCAGACTTAGTAACATCCTGCACAGTGAAGTATATACTTTAAAACCATATTGGGCTTGTCATTTTCCCCAAAGAGACTAATAGCACAGCTTAGTAAAGACAGGGTTAAGGTTTGGGGATTATACAACAATAAAATGAGCCTCTCTGTAAGGTCACACCCCTGTGAGAGCATGCTGGCTGAAAAAAAGGCTTTTCAGTTTTCTCCATTTGGGTTTTCTTTTTAAAGCAGCTTTGGAATAACTAGGACATGAACATATCCATGCAGTAACTAGTGTGTGAGAGGATGGAGCATGAGCTTTGGAGTCAAAAGATCTGAGTTCAAGTACTATTTCTGAGATATATATATACATATATATACATATATATATGTATATATATGTATGTATGTATGTATATATACACATATTCTACTATGATATTTAAACAAATAAGTGCAAGATAATTTAATAAGTTAAAATAATAATTTGCAAATAATTTATCTCCACTTTAAAGTCTGCGAAGTGCTTTACATGTTATTTTATTCTCAAAACCTTGGGAAGTAGGTACTATTATTAGACCTATGTTCCCCAGATGAGGAAACTGAGTTGGAGAAAGGTCAAGCAATACGCTCAGGGTCACACGGTTAATAAGCAACTGAGACTGAGGCTGGATTGTAACTCAGATCTTCCTGACTCTAGGCCCATTGCTCTATCTCCTGTACTACCCAGATGCCCAAGTGCAGAAGCCTTTCCAGTAAAAGGACTGTCATCCTTTGATATAGCCCAAGGAGATCAAAGACCAAAATAGAAAAGACTTTTTACGTACCAAACTGTTCAGAGCACTACTTTTTGTAGAAGTCAAGAACTAGAAACAAAGTCGATTCCCAAGTATGGGGAAACAGCTCAACAAATTGTGGTATATGAATGTAATAGAAGATTTGCTGTTCCATAGTTTTCAGATTTGTCCCAACTCTTCATGACCCCCATTTGGAGTTTCCTTGACAAAGATACTGAAGTGGGTCACCATTTTCTTGTTCATTCTACAGATGAGGAAACTGAGGCAAACATGGTTAAGTGACTTGCTCAGAGTCACACAACTAGTAGGTCAGATTTGAACTTAGGTCTTCCTGACACCAGGGTCAGTGCTCTATCCACTGTACCACCTGTGCCCTCAACAGCTGCTCTGATTGTTGTTTAGTCATGTCTGACTCTTCATGACCCTGTGGACCATAGCATACCAATACTGCTTATGGGGTTTTCTTGGCAAAGATGCCGAAGTGGTTTACCATTTCCTTCTCCAGCAGATTAAGGCAAACAGGTTAGGAGATTTGCCCAAGATCTCACAGCTGGTGCCTGAGGTCAAATTTGAACTCAGGTCTACCTGGCACCAGGCCCAGCAATCTATCCACTGCCCCACCTAGCAGCCTCTAATGGAAGATTACTGCACTGTGAAAAATGATGATGATGGCAGTGATAACGACGATGGTGATTTCAGAAAAGCATGGGTAGATTTATGTCAACTGATGCAAAGTGACAAAAAGAACCAGGAAAACAGTGCACTCAATGGCTAGAACCATATCAATGGAAAGAACAAAGAAATGAAACTGAATCTTTTGTAACTGCAATATCCACGTAGGTTGGCTCCAGAGAAAAGTTCAGAAAATGTACCTCCCTCCTTTCTTTGTGGAAGTGAGAGACTGTGGATGTATAATAATGCTTGTGCTATCACACACAGCTGATGTCTGAGCATTGTCAGCTGATAAGGTACTGGATTTCAAGTCAGAAAGTCTCACGTTCAAATCCTACCTCAAACCCTGCATTACCTTTGGCAAGAAATTTAGCCTAAGTAGACCTCAGTTTGCTCATTTGTAAAAAGAGAGAACTCAATGACAGCAGCAGTTTCGCTAAACTACTTTTCTTTTCTTCCTTATTGATCAGAAGGGAGGCTGGATGGGTAAGGAGGGAGGGATATACTCAAAAATGGAGGGCATATAAGAACAAAAGATATGAATTGCCACTTGAAGATTGACTCATATCAGCCCTAAATCATATCTGTCAGGTCACAGAGGTAAAGCAAGTGAATTTCTAAATTCTAATTGACTTTCTAAATCCTAATTGACATTAAGCAATACTCACGAGCAACTCTAGCCCCGTCCCTACCAACCACACTGTCTTCACTTCGCCTTTCTTTATTAAGGTTTCCTCTGATCCAAGGAACACGTATCTTGCTAGTGCCCAGGTTATACCCTTTCCAAGAAAAGGCAGAGCCAACGCTTTAAACCCTAATAAGCTGCTAAGCCTGTACTTTCCACCATCACTGAGAGACCCTCACAGGCTCCCCCTTCTTCATTCTGCTCTGAACTCAGAGAAGTGAGCACCAGAATTCCTATAGCTCCCCCACTCCAGAGGTCGCATCAGGGTGTTCCCCATGCCCCCTCTGAATGAATTGTTGTCCAAGAGTTTCCCCTTTCTACACAGAGGCCTCGGAAGTATGATGAACACAGCTTCTCATCTGATGCTGCCAAAGCTGTTCCCTGGGCAAACAAGGGCAAATTAGGCAGAAAATTAAGCCTCTGCTCAGTCTCCACACAGAGGCTCAATTAATCCTTTCCATCCAAATTCATGAGGAAGCTTTCACAAAAATAGGGTGAATGTGAAGTGAATCAAAAATGAAAGCTGAAGGCAGCATATGGTCCATGGACTCTCCCCAGTGTCCATTTAATGCTACATCATTTCATGACTAAATAACAACCACATCTGTAGCATCATGTCCCCTCCCCCACCTCCTTGTGCTCTGTTGGAGGCAGCAGCTGATTACTTTTCCATAGTGTTCAGCAAATCCCAGTATTCTTTCAGCTTGCCCTGACAGGTGAGATGATTAAAGCCTTTTCTAAAAGAAAAAGAACAAGAAACTGGTTATTTGATGCAAGGTGGCATGGAAGATGAATTTTTAAGATGAGGACATGGAGTATCTGAGGAAGGCTGTTGAGCCATATGTGAGCCAGGGCATGAGAGGAAAGAAAGAAAAAAAAGCTGGAAGGAAGGAAGGAAGGAAGGAAGGAAGGAAGGAAGGAAGGAAGGAAGGAGTTATCATGTATAAGAATAGAGTCCACTATGTAAGGGTTTAACTATGACTGTCATTGTCATTCTTGAAGTGGACCATGGAATCAGGAAGGTGAAGTCATGACTTGCAAATGAATTAGATTTAAGTGAGGGAGCACTGTGCAAGTCACCAGCCTCACTTTCTCCTCCGGAATCATCTGGGTGCAATGGCAATAAATATAGATCAAGATGACTAGAGATGGCCCAGGATTCAGTGGAAGACCTTGACATTTTTAAGCTAAGGTCTTTAATAGGTCTTTCTGACTGAGGCAATGACCATTCAGTGATTAAGTTTAGGTAAGTCATGAGGCAAAAAAATGGCTTCTTTCACCTAGTTCAAAAAAAAAATCTGGGAGGAGAAGACTCTCAGGGTTTCTGGACAAAACAGAAACAATTGCTAGTTACATTCACTCTGAACCATCAAAACTGCTTTTGTCATTGAGGCAAACCCTCTCATTTTAAAGATGAGGAAACTGAGGTCTAGATAGAGTAAACCACTTGCCCAAGATAATATAGTGCTTGAGGCAGGATATATGAACCTGAGTCTTTTTGACTCAAAGTCCAGTACCCTTTCAGTTGACAATGCCCAGACATCAGCTGTGTCTGATAGCACAAATATTATTATACTTCTACAATCTCTCACTCCCACAAAGAAAGGAGGGAGATACATTTTCTGAACTTTTCTGGAACCCACCTACTTGGATATTACAATTACAAAAGACTCAGTTTCATTTCTTTGTTCTTTATATTTATATTGTTCTAGTCATTGTTTTCCTGGTTCTTTTTGTCACTTTGCATCAGTTGACATAAATCTGCCCGTGCTTCTCTGAATTCATCATCATCACTTTTTACAGTGCAGTAATATTCCATTAGAGGCAGCAGAGAGAGTCAGGAAGACCTGAGATCAAATTTGTCGTCAGACACTTATTAGCTGTGTAACCCTACACCTACAATTCATGGGCCCAACATGTCTGACAGAGTTGTTCGGGGACACTAAAATGATAAATGATTTGTCTAGGATTATACAACTAGTCAGAAGCTAGACTTGAACCCAAATCCAGCTCTTAGGTTGACTCTTAATTCAGGGTCTTTTATTGTTATGACTATTACGTGATGGGAAGGTTTGGGCAAGATTTCCTTTCCTGCTTTCATGGCACCTTGGTTTGTCATCAAAGAAAAGTAGAGGAAATGAATAGGGCTTGTCTTTTATGAAAGGCTTGAGGCTTCATTTATCTGACAGTCATCTTACCAAGTGCTAGAGGTATCCCTCAGACAAGAAGCAGGAATTTACCATTGCCAATGATGTGACCTAGGCTGATTTTCAAGAGGAAAGTTGAATTTCTAAATTCTAATAGACATCAACTGTATGCATCCCACAAAGTCATGGGGCTTCTTCTCTTTGGTCTCCATCCTGTCTCAGTCCATATAAATGGAAAGAACAAAGAAATGAAACTGAGTCTTTTGTAATTGTAATATCCAAGTAGGTGGGTTCCAGAAAAGTTCAGAAAATGTATCTCCCTCCTTTCTTTGTGGGAGTGAGAGATTGTAGAAGTATAATAATCTCATCAACTCCCATGAGTCCAGAGATCATCTCTCTACAGTTGATTCCCATATTTATATACGCAACCCTCATCTCTCTTCTAAGCTCCAGTGATACATCTCCACTGCCTCTTAGACATTTCAAACTGGATTGCTGTAGGCATCTTAAATTCAGCAAAATTCAGCAAAAAACCTTCTTGTCTTCTCATCTTCCACATTACTATTGAGAACACCAATCAATCACTCAAGCCCATAACTTTGCTTTCGTTCTCTTCATATCTAATCCATGGTCAAATCTTGCTCTTTCTGCCATCGCATCTCTCACGTTCATCCTCTTCTCTGCACTCATAGAGGCAGAATCCTGATTCATAGCCTCTCAATTATTGTGATGGCCTTTTTCCTGATCTCCCTAACTCATCTCTCCCTCTTCAATCTAGCCTCCATTCGGATACCAAAGTGTTTCTTCTAAAGTATGTCTGACCGTGTTTCCCCTTGTTCATTGAGCTCCTCTGGCTCTCTGTTATCTATAACATATTTATAAATATAAATTATATTTATATTTATATAAATTATATTTATATTTATATATGTATATATTTATATATATAAATATAAATTCCTTTATTAGCATTTAAATCTCTTTATAACTTGGCTCCTTCTCACCCTTTTAACCCTCTTATACTTGATTCTCTTGTGGAAGGAGTGCCAGGCCTAGAGCCAGGAAGACTTGAGTTCAGATCTGCCCTTATACCTTACTAGTGGTCAAGCCACTTCATCTCTATTTGCCTCAGTTTCCTTCACTGGAAAATGGAAATAATAAGAGTGCCTACTTTCCAGGGTGTGAAGGATCAAGTGAGATATCTATAAAACACTTAGCGCAGTGTTTGGCCCGTACTGCCACATAAACATTAGCTATTGTTATTATTAATAGACTCTATTCTCCAGGAACATATTTGGCCTACTTGCAGTTTCTCACATAGGAAACTCTATTTCTCATCTCCATGCCTTTGTATTTACTGTCCCCCATAGCTAGAACAATCGATCCCCCTTCACCTCTACCTCTCAGACTTTTTATCTTCCTTTCAGACTCAATATAAATCCCACTTTCCACTGGAGCTATTTCCTGGTCCCCCTGGCTGCTAATGCTGAGATAGCTCTGGAGAAGAAAGTGAGGTTGATGACCTTGCACGGTCCCCCCTCATTCAAATCAAAGTCAACTGCAAGTCATGTCATCATCTTGATGATGGACAAGGACATCATCAAGAAGGAAGGACAAACACAGCCTGTGAGTGAGTGCCTCTTCTCCTCTCCTCTCCTCTCCTCTCCAATTCTACCCAGAGGAAGGTATACTTTCATGGTCAAAAACTTCCATTTATTTCCTTGGGTTTACTGACTAGATTTCTTGCTCAAAGACCAAACCTTAAGCCCCATTTACTCTGGAGCTCATGGACGGGACAACAGGTCTCCACCCACCCAGCAAAGAATGAATGTAATTACTAAATTGTAACTGTTTTCTCTTTTACCCAGGAACCCTGAGTTCCCTGTTGGATTTTTTGATTCCCCTCCCAGTTTTGTTGTTGTTTAAAAGGGCATTCCTTGAGTAACTACTTAAAGAAGCCTGTTCACTGAATGGGTGTATCTCCCTCAAAGTGAGAATGTGATAAGACCTTAGCCTAAATTGACCAGGGTCTCCCATTGCATCCTGGACTGTCTCCAGTCATCCCGATGAATATCAGGCCACTGGGCCCAGATGGTTCCGGAGAAGAAAGCGGGGTTGGTGACCTTGCACAGCCTTCCCTCACTCAAATCAAAATCAACTGCAAGTCATGTCATATCATCATCTTGATGTCATGGTCGTCTTCTAGAACAAAGGACAAACACAGCTGCTAATGCCTGTCCCTTTCAGAGGGTCTTCCTTCTGCTCTGAATATATGTTATATGTACCTAGTTATTTACATACTAGTTCTTCCATTAGAATGTGTCCTCCCTGTGGGCAGGAGCTGTTTTTGTCTGTTGGTTTGTCTTTGCTATAAGTGCTTATTTACCTTACTTATTAGGACTAACTACCTGACTACATATAAGTTGAAGAACAGTTTCTTCTTTGCATTGGTGGAGATAATTTCCAATGGAATTCACTGGTGGGGAATTTCTTCCCTACCCCTTCCCAAAAAAATGTTTAAATTTATAAAACTATCTACAATTTACAAAGAACTTTGATGGAAGGGAGGACAGTGGGAGGAGGGAGCAATTTGAAGTCAACACTCAGGGAGGGACAGGATCAAAAGAGAGAAAAGCAACAATGGGGGGCAGGATAGGATGGAGGGAAATATAGTTAGTCTTACACAACACGACTATTATGGAACTCACTTGCAAAACTACCACAGATATGGCCTATATTGAATTGCCTCCCTTCAAAGGGTGGGGAGGGAGTGATGGGGAGAAGTTGGAACTCAAAGTTTTAGGACCAACTGTTGAGTATTGTTCTTGCTACTAGGAAATAAGAAATACAGGTAATGGGGAATAGAAAGTTATCTGGCCCTACAGGACAAAAGAGAAGATGGGGACAAGAGAAGGGAGGGATGATAGAAGAGAGGGCAGATTGGTGATAGGGGCAATTAGAATGCTTGGGGGGAGAGGACAAATGGGGAGAAAATTTTGGAACCCAAAATCTTGTAAAAATGAATGTAAAAAGTTAAATAAATAAATTTATATTAAAAAAATAAAATAAAATTGGTCACTTCAAAAAAAAAAAGAATCTAGCCAAAGTTGAGATTCCTTAACAGTCTGGTCAGTATGGGGAAATTTTAAATAAACCTTGTTTTCCTTTGACTGAAAAAAAAAAGAACTTTACATTCATCATCTCATTTGATCTTTATAACCCATGAAGAAATATAATATTATCCCCATTTTACAGATGAAAAGCCCATAGCAGTGGGCAAGTAACTTGCCCAATATGCTACTACAAGTCCATGTCGGAGCTTCATTTCTTGACTACAAATCTAGTGTTCTTCCTCCACAGCACATATTCTTAGAGTATTTTAAATAGTAATTCTGTAATCAATAATTCTCACCAAAATAAGAAAAGGACATTTCTTTCAAGTTATATTACAAGGGCATGAATGAATTTGTTATCCTAGACATACCTTATCTGGCCAATCTGACCAAGCTTATTTTGTTCATTACTAAGAAATTATTTACCCATGTTTCTATATAATCAATACATGTCATTTAAGATAGACTGATAATATTAATTCTGTGATTTGGGGAGTTTTAAAAAATGGACATGCCTAAATCAGGTCCATTCACTCCCAATAAGTGAAAATAAAACTGACTTATACAATAAAGTCTTGGTAACTAAGTTTTCATGCCTGGAAATCCAGTCCAACTCTATTCAGTTTTGAACTTCATAACTTGTTTGGAAGGCTGCACTGTATTTGACCCAGAGCCTCCGCCAGCTGGGAGGGTGAGAAAATCAACATTCAAGCCAGGACCTGGGGCTGAGCTATGATTGCTTACTGGGAAGGCTAAAATAATCAACCCATCACCCTGTGACTAGCCAAAGAATTCCTCCTTCTCTTGTGATTTGGAATCAGGCTACCTAGAGGAAAACCCCCTATTCCTGATACTGCTGTCTGAACTCTGGTGCCCATTCATCTCAGTTCTACCCCTGAAAAATCCCTACCCCATCCCTTCCTCCAATTCCATTGTCCTCTCTTGAACTCAGGACCTATTGTTAACAATCCACCTTTATATTATCCCTCTTCCCCCTGTACTCCATCTTGCATTCTGGGAAAAACCAGTCTTCACCCAGTAAATACTGAATCCCTGACCAACCTCTGTAGTATTGGATATGATTTCTTGCATGTCTCCAGAAACAGTGGGCCAAGAAGGATGAGAGATCATTGCCATTTCCATTTCATCCCTTTGCCTTCATCACTCAACGGCTTTTCCTTTGTAGTTCATGCTGTCTATATAAACCCATTTAGATCCTGATTTCCATTATTTATGTACCAGTTCCCAGATCAAGGAGTCCAGCATCTGGCTCATGGTCTTCATCTCTCTCCCAATCCCTGTTTTTAGATTTGGGGGATTCTGTATACATTTTGATGTCGCCCTCAAAAACCCTAAACTCCCAATAAATAAACCTTTTCAACCGCAGCGATCTATTCTTTGTTCCAGCCTCCACTGCTTGATCTCACCATCACCTATGATGGTTTTGCCATTATAGGATTCTTCTTGCAGACCATAACCTTCCATACTTCTGTCTCTCTCTCTAACTTACTCTTTGCCATCATTGAGTCCTATAACCCCTTTGCTCCTATTTACTATCCCAGTGTATGCTCTGCTTACTTTCTTCCCCTCATAACCTTAGCCAGTTCAAAGGTATTACCCTCTAACCTTCTATTACACTCCCCGCTCCTATCACTACTCATACCTTGCCAAACCCCAATCCTAACTTAATCCCCACCTTCCAAAAGTTTCTTCACTCTACTCAGAGCTGCTGAATACAGGAGGAAGTCACAGAGCAGCTGACTGAGTCTCCTAATTTTTATTCAATCTCAACTAAGGCCTTTGCTGATGAATGGCAATCCTCTTACTTTTCCATAAATGATTCTCAGTCACACATCACACTATTGTCCTAAACCTGCTCGTCTCTGTTCAACTTATCAGGCCCTGGGCCTTCCCTTTCACTTTACCAAGAAGATAGAAGCCATTCATCATAAGCTTCTTCTTCTCCCCACTTCCATACCTCAAAACCCCTTGATATCATCCCGAATTCTTTCCTCCAATCTGGGAGGAAGAAAAAGCCCTTATCCAAACCCTCCACTTGTACTCTTTATTTATTTGCTTTTAGTTTACAACATTCAGCTCCACAAGATTTTGAGTTCTAAATTTTCTCTCCTTCCCTCCCCTCCCACCTCCCCAAGAAGGCATGCAATCTGATAGAGGCTCTACATATATATTCATATTAAACATATTTTCACATTAGTCATGTTGCAAAGAAGAACTATAACCAGTGGAATGAACCATGAGAAAGAAGAAACAAAACAAATAAAACAAAAAAGAGAGAGGACAAGTAGGATGCTTCAATCTGCCTTCAGACTCTGCAATTCTTTCTCAGCATTTTCCATCATGAGCCTTCTGGAGCTGTCTTAGAACCTTGCGTCGCTGGGAAGAGCCAAGTCTATCAAAGTTAGTCATCGTGCAATGTGGCTGTAACTGTGTACGATGTTCTCCTGGCTCCATTCCTCTCACTCAGCGTCAGTTCAGACAGGTTTTTCTGAAGTCCACCTGCTCATCATTTCTGATAGCACAGTTCCATTACTGTCATGTACGACAACTTGCTCAACCATTCCCCAATTAATGGGCATCCCCTCAATTTCCAATTCTTTGCCACCACAAAAAGAGTTTTGCATATGTAAGTCTTTTTCCCATTTCTGGGATCTCTTTGGGATATAGCCCTCAATCTCCTTGTACTCTTGATCCCACCCCACCTATCACTTGCAAAAGCTTGCTCCCTCCAATCATCTCTTTTCCCTCTAAACGTCACTTTTTCTTATCTCATATCTCCTTTCCTGTTGTCTGTAAACATGCTTAAATTCCATCCATCCTTAAGCAGACTTCAGTCAGGCCTGCCATCTCCTCAATTTATCACCCTATATTCCCTCTGTCTTTAATAATAGCCTACATTTATATGTTAAATTTTGCAGAATGCTTTATATGCCTTATTTCATGTGATCTTTACAACAATCCTCTGATATAAGTACTAATATTTTTTATTATCATTCCCATTTTATAGGTGAAGAAATTAGACTTATAGGGGTTAAGTAATTTACCCGAGGGCATACATCTGATAAGAGTTAGAGATAGGATTTTAACCGAGCTCTATCCACTATGTCATGCTTCCTCTAGATCATGGTCAAAATGCTAGCAAAAAAGATCTATATTCATTTCCTCACCTTCTACACACTTTCCAGTACCTTGGAATCTGGCTTCCAACCCTATTACTTGATTAAAACTGTTCTCTCTGGGGTTATTACACCCTCCCCTAAGTCGAATGTAAATTAGGTTAGGGACTGGTTCATTTTATTTTTTTTTCACTGAATGTAGTGACTTTATTGGTGGTACACAATACAGGACTCTAGGCTTCTCCCCCCCACTACAGGGGTATATTGGGACAAGGATGTGAATGGGACATGGTATCCACAGTACACGAACATAAGTTAGGAATGTAAGCTCCCCAGTGGTGGAACTCCTTTTTTGACTGGAGATGAAGATCCATGACTTTCCACTTTAATCCTTGGAGGCCATGTAGACCATTAGGTCCACTACACGGTGGCTGTAATCACTGTCATACCAAGAAATGAGCTTGACAAAGTGGTCATTGAGGGCAATACCAGTGCCAGCATCAAAGGTGGAAGAGTGGGTGTTGCTGTTAAAGTTACAGGATATAACCTGGTCCTCTGTGTAGCCCAAGATGCCCTTCAAGGGTCCCTCTGATGCCTGCTTCACCACTTTCTTGATATCATCATATTTGGCAGGTTTCTCCAGGCAGCAGCTCAGATCCACAACAGATACATTGGGATTAGGAACACAGAAGGCCATGCCTGTGAGCTTCCCATTCAGCTCAGGTATGACCTTGCCTACATAGCCTTAGCAGCACCAGTGGAAGCAGGGATGATGTTTTGGGCATCACCATGCCCATCATGCCACACCTTACCAGAGGGGCCATCTACCGTCTTCTGGGTAACAGTAATGGCATAGACTGTGTCATGAGTCCTTCCACAATGCCAAAGTTGTCATGAATGACCTTGGTCAAGGGAGCCAAGCAGTTGGTAGTGCAGGAAGCATTACTAATAATCTTAAGGGAATTATCATATTTCTCATGATTTACTCCCATCACGAACATTGGGGCATCAGCAGAAGGGGCAGAGATGATGACCCTCTTGGCTCTACCCTTCAACTGAGCCCCAGCCTTTTCCATGGTGGTAAAGACTCCAGTGGACTCTACAACATACTTGGCTCCAGCATCTCCCCATTTGATATTGGTGGGATCCCTCTCCTGGAAGATGGTAATGGCTTTTCCATTGATCACCAGCTTCCCATTCTCAGCCTTGACTGTGCCCTTGAACTTGCCATGAGTAGTCATATTGAAACATATAAACCATGTAGTTGAGGTCAATGAAGGGGTCATTGATGGCCACAATGTCTACTCCACCTGAGATGAATGCAGCCCTGGTCACTAGGCACCCAATACGGCCAAATCCGTT
>CM053769.1:219841520-219910418 GCA_028658325.1 Potorous gilbertii
TATCTTGTTTCTGGGATGCAACTAAAGTAGCAGATCCTGGCACCAAGAGAAAAGCTGAAAGCCTGGTTCGTTTTATTATGTATTACCTAACAGAGGGCCCACTATATAACAGATGCTTAATAAATTCTTATTAAATTAAATTGGATTAATTCTGGAAGTTCTGTAGTGTCCTTTAGCTATAGGCATTGAAGTTCTAGATTCATTGCCTATACAATATGTGTCCCAGTGGAATATTTGAATCAATCACTTCTCTGATTCCCTCTCTCTTTGAGATATACCAGACTGTAGACTTATAATGGATTTACCTGATCTACTTCACACATTGTTATTACACAACTCATAGACTCCATACTTTTTCTCAGACATTTTTTAACCTATGTCAATTTTACATATATCTCTATTGTACTTATTTTGTTCTAAATATTTAGTCCATTATTCTAGTTAGTCAATAATCTTTTTTGGCTCATGAATATGTCATTCAGGATTTTAATTATCCCTCAGCTTCATATCTTTAAAAATTTGAGAAGTGTGCCATCTGTGCATCTAAGTCAATGATAAAAAATGTTGAACATCACAAGGCCAAAGAACGAATGATTCCTTGGAAACTCTATTAGAGATTTCTGTCCAAGTTGACATCATTAAATTAATCGCTATTCTGAGGATCTGATCATTCAACCAGTTCTGAATCAATCTAATTGAGCTCTCATCTATTGCACAAGAGTGATATGAAAGACTTAATCAAATGCTTGGCTAAAATCTCAATTTCCGATCCCTATGACTTTCTCTGAAGCTACCAGTCCGGTAAGCCTGCCTAAAAAGGAAATAAATTTAGTCTTCCATGAATTATTAGTGATCATTGCTTTCCTTTCTAAATGCTTATAAACCATCACTTTGATAAGTCTAAATTTTTGCCATTAATCAAAACCAGTGAGTTTTCAATACTTTTATCTTTTTTTTGGTTAAGGCATTTGCTCAGCTCTGATCCTGAGGCTCCTGTGTTCCATTTTTTTTATTAATTACTGGTAGGATTCAACAATTATATCCATAAGTCTTCTTAGTACCCTGGTATGTAATTCATCTGACCAGGTGACTTCTACTCACTTCTCTTTGGTTTTTTGGTTCCAAACAACCATTTTGTTTTATCTTCTCCGATGAAATTATTTTCCTTAGTAGAGAAAAAATAAGTAAAATCAAATTTAAATAGATCTTCTTTCTCCCCATAACCCATTAGCCTCATCCCATCTTCCTCAAGCAGAAATCTTGTAACACTATTGAGCCTTCTGTTCCCCATTATCACTTAAAGAAATTTATTATTTTTAGTGAGCAGACATCATCAGTTAAAGGCTTATTGTGAGCTTTAGGAATCCTGACACTACTCTTTTGAAGGACTGTACCACACTCTTGTATTCATCCTCAATAATCTGGCCTCTTTCATGCTCTGTATACTCCTTAAAAATCTAAGTTGGTAATTTCAGTGCAGTTCTCTGATCATCCATTGTAGTCTTGTTAGACAGCTCCCTCCTTTCTTCCTCATCAAAATCAGTTGCACTTGCACCTTCAGAATTACATTCTTGAGAGCTTCCCATACCTCTTAGGACAATTTTCCCTGTGGAATTTCATTGTAAAAAAATTCTACCAGTCTTGTCTCTGAGTATTTTGAATTATATCCTCTCAAAATCTACTCAATGTATCCAACTACTCTTTCCTCTATCAAACTTTAAGATGAAGTAGTCATTTTTGTCCCAAGATTAATTTCTGCTTAACAATGTCTCCCCGCAATCTTTCTCAATGGTTTCTCTAATTTTTAAAGAATGAGATAACCATTAAAACAAATCAAACAATGGTCAGATTCTAAACAGTTGGCAGAGAAAGAGCTATAGTTTATTCCCAAACCATCACTATACTATATTTTCATGACAGGTTGGTAATGTTTCTAATGTGGCATCCCCTCTGGGACCACTCCCACAAATGGTCACTCACACTCATACGTTGGGATCACTAGGGGAAGGCTAACTACTCTGCCCCTTAGAGTTCTAGTTCCTACCAGTAGGCTTCCTAATAATTAACCAGACTTTATTATCTTCTTTAAAAAAGTTATTTTCTAAGAAGGTATAGAAAGAATAGTTAGTATAAAACATTCTCTCCATTGTTGGTTCTCTCCTCAAGCTATTTATTACTAGTGCTCTCTACTAATATTCTTCCTATAATAACCACTGCTCTCTGTGATATCTGGCTTGCTAGATCTATATGGGAACTTAATTTTCCATTAATTTTCTGTTTAAAACTTTATTGAAAGATCATTGGGCTCTTTGGCTGGATTAGAAGGCTCTTGTCAGGAACATATGATAAAGAGATTAGTTGAGGTCAGATGTAGCGTCAGCACCTAGCTTTTGACAGCCTACTCAGGTTACCTGATGAAGTCACTGTTTTATGGAGCTGGTGGTTTGCTGTGTAAATTTACAGCAGCAAATTTACCCATCCCTCGTAATAATAAGAAGAAAAGTCTGTGAACAAGAAAGTTACCTGAGAAGGAAGAGAAGAGGAAAAGAAACAGGAGAAAATGGTGAAATAAACCAGCTGCCCTTCCCCATGTCAATAAAGTGTCACCTTGTGAGTCCAGACCTCTAAATTACATGGGCCCAAAAGAACCCTTCAGAAAATTGAAAATTGGGATAAAATGCAAACAGAATATAAACTGACTGGCCAAGATCTTTGGTCTGAAAAAAGGGAAATGCCACTGATTTATTAAACCTGACATTCCCTAGCCTACTCATACCAACCTCATAGATAATTTACATAACTTCATTTCACTGCAATGGGTTCAGCTTTGAAAATAAATGAATGGCTCTCTCACATTCTATTTGGTTCAAGGATAACATCAAAGAAATCTGTTTGTTCCAGAGAAGGTCAGAAAGCTGTGCAAGTCCTCCATCTCTATCATATATGTTTATCTACCGCCAATAGTCCATAATGAAGACCTAACATACACACACACACACACACACACACACACACACACACACACACACATTTCCATAACCCAGTATGGAAAATACCTTTAAGTATGGAAGTACCTTGACTATGATAGTGCAATAATTCAATTAAATAAACATTTAGTAAGGCATGGTGCTTTAAGAAAGTTACACAGGCAAAAACGGATTAGAGAGTAGTTAAAAACAGAGCTGTTTACAAAGCTGTCATTGGATGGTGTTGAGGACAAAGTGGATGGGTGCCCTAGACTTGGAGGCAAGAAGTATAGTTTACCTTTTCTAAGAATGTAGTAGTGAAAGGAAGAAATTATGTAAGACAGGAACTTAGCAGGATGGCAGTCTAGGAAACATTTTTGGGTTTTTTTAGGATGGGAGTATCTATGACATACTTGCAGTCTGTGGGAAGAGGGAAGTAGAGAGGGAGAAACTATCACAGAGGAAGTAGAAGACATGATCAAGGTTATAGGTGAAGGGGTTAATCTCAATTAAAAGTAGTAGAGAATCAAAAAGACTAAGTAAGGACAGGATTGAAGGAGCAGAGGAGACATGAGAATTCTAATCCAATTGCTTCAGTCTTCTCAATAAAGTAGGAGGTGAGTCCAATCCTGAGAAGGCAGGTGGGAGTGGATAGGAAGGATTAAGAATAAATGTGTTGAGGAGAGGAGTGTTAAAACAGTTCTGAAGTACTACCTCACATCCATCAGATGGGTGAAGAAGATAAATCTTGGAGAGGCCATTGAGGACAGAACACTAGCCCCGAAATTCTGGAAAGCACTAGAAAACTATACTTAAATAGTCACCAAACTGTGCATACCTTTGACCCAGTGATCTAGCTACTGGCTGATACCCCCAAAAGAGCAAAGAAATAGGAAAGACCCATTTGTACAAAAATATTTATAGTCACATGTTTTTATAGCCCAGGATGAAAGAAAGATGGGAATAAGTATTTATAAAACAACTACTATGTGCAGGTACTGAGCTAAATGTTTTACAAATGTACTATTTAATCCTGAAAACAAACCCGGGAAGTAGGTGCTATTATAAACCTCATTTTATAATTTGAGGAAACTGAAGCAGATGGGTTAAGTAACTTGCCCAGGGTCACATGGCTAATGTATCTGAGGTCAGATTTAAACTCCTGTCTTCTTGACTCAAAGCCCATTGCACCATAAACTGTACCACCTAGCTTCTAAAAACTTGGAAACATCAATTTTGAAATGGCTAAATAAATTATGGTATATAGATGGAATGGTATATGGTTGCACTGTATAAAATGATGAGAGGGACAAAGTACTTGTATGAACCAAGTGAAATGAGAAGAACCAGGAAAACAATTTGCACAATATAAGCAATATTATAAAGAAAGACAATTTTAAAAGCCTTAAGAATTCTGATCTATCATGACTTTGGAGAATTATCATCAAGGCATACTTAGCTACATCCCAACAGAGGGGTGAAGGACCCAAGGTGCAGAATGAGACATACTATTTAGAACACACAAAATACATAGATGTGTTTTGCCTGGTTATACCTGTGTGTTAAAAGCACCACGTTGTTTTTTTTTACAGGGAAAGAGAGCTAGGGACAGGATTGTCTCCCAAAAAATAATCAGAAAAGACACAAAAAAGAGTCATTGAAGCACTTTTCAAAATACACAAAAGAGAACATGAGGAAGTTCAGAGGGAAATAAAAATAAACAGGACAGCTTTGAAAGTAACATGCTGAGTTTATCATATATTTTCTAAAAATCAAGCAATATGCAACGGTAATATAAGGACTTTTCCTGTTCTACTTTTTAATATGAAAATCTTCTCTCTCTCTCTCTTTCTCTCTCCTCTCTCTCTCTCTCTCTCTCTCTCTCTCTCTCTCTCTCTCTCTCTCTCTCTCTGTCACACACACACTGTTGTTTATTAAAATCAGAATTTTAAAAAGAATAAGAGAAGTGCTGGTTTGGATCAGTAGCAAATGTAATAAATAGTAAGAGACAATGAATAAACCTCACTGGGCATCGTTTGGAAGTTGGAGGGTTCAGCTCAAGAATGCTAGAAGTTAAGACAGTCATTAGAGAATATCTAGAACTCTGTTACAGACAAAGAAACTGAGAGCCAAAGAGATGGAAAAAGTTAGGTAAAGTCAAGAAGTTAGTAAAGGGGCTGTCAGGACAAGAATCTAGCTTTCCCAACTCAACTATAGCATGCTAAAATGGACCTGTATTCCCCTAGGTGTGGCAGTGGATAGAGAGCCAGGTTTGGAGTTAGGAGAACATGAGTTCAAATTCAGCCTCAGACACTTACTAACTGTGTGATCCTGTGAAAGTCACTTAATCCTGTTTGCTTCAGTTTCCTCCCCTGTAAAAATAATCCAGAGAAAGAAATGGCCAACTCCAGTATCTTTGCCAAGAAAACTCTGAAAGGGGTCATGAAAAGTCAGATATAAGTGAACAACAACCCTCCACATGCTACATACTATCACTTTAGTGTTCATATTTGTGTATCATTGAGGCCTCTTTGGGTCTCAATTTACAATGGAGAAGATTAGAAAATGTGAGCATTTTCACTGTTTCTTCCTTCATTACCTTTCCTTGACTATCTCTGACTAGTAAATCTAGTAGGCAAAGAGCGTTGGCTTCAGAGCTGGAAGACCAGAATTCAAGCTCCAACTCTTGCCACTCAACTAGCTGTATGATCTGGGACAAATCACTTCATTTCTGTAAACCTCAGTTTCTTCATTTGGAAAAATGAATATTTGGGCGAGGGGAGAAGGCAAGGAAAACGCAATTCTATAGCATCTACTATCTGTCAAGCATTTTACAAATATTATCTCATAAAAACCCTGGGAGGTAAATGGCATTATTTATTCCCATTTTACAGGTGAGGAAACTGAGGCAGGTGGTGGTTTAGTGACTTGCCCAAGATCACACAGCTAGTAAGTAAGTGTCTGAGACCAAATCTGAGCAAACGTCTTCCTGACGTCAGGCTGAGCTCTGACAACACTATTTGTAGCATCTACCTGATGAGCTATTATGAGGCTCCATCGAGATAATGTAGGTAAAGTGCCTTATAAACCCTACAATGCTGTATTTGTTAATCGGCTATCGTTATTATTTTTATTATCATACAAGGTTGTTGTGAAACTCAAATGAGGTAATCTTGAAGCATTCTGTGATTCTCAGAGGCTGGAACAAAAAAAGGACAGGTTAACATCCCCAGGAGAGCTAGGCGGCACAATGGATGGAGCAATGGTCTTGGAATCAGGAAGACTCATCCCCATGAGTTCAAATCTGGCTTCAGATATTTACTAGCTGTATGACCCTGGGCATGTCACTTAACCCTGTTGGCCTCAGTTTCCTCATCTGTAAAATGAGCTGGAGGAGGAAATGGCAAACCATTCCAGTATCTTTACCAAGAAAATTCCAAATGAGGTCATGAAGAGTGGGACAAGACTACAACAACTCAATAACAAAAACCACTAACATCCCTGCAAGTCCTCTGTGCCCTATTCTTCTGTAGTCTCCAGTTCGACTGCACTAAGTTATATATGAGTTACTGTGGCTCTCATCATAACACGTTCTTCCTTCCTCCTAATATCTGTGCATCTATCACAAGCCCTGATCAATTCTGTCCATACGACTTCCTGTTGAAATCTTTGCTTTCCAACTGTGTATTCCTTCCAAGAAGTCCTGAGCCAGGTGGGACATTGAATAGAATATTTCACCTGGATTCAGGAAGACCTGACTTCAAATGCAGATTCAGACCCTCACTAGCTGTGTGACCATCGGTAAGTCACGCATAACCTCTGTTTGCCTTTCCTTATCTGTAAAAATGGAGAAAATAATTGCACTTACCTTCCAGGGCTATTGTAAGGACAAAATTAGTAAAAGATCTTGCAGAGCCTAAAGAGCTGGACCAAAGTTAATTATTGCCACAATGATTTTAACCAGAGTGATTCCCTCTTTCAGTCGTATTTTACCTTCCTATATATTCATCTCCCTCAGACTTGTATTATAATTGCTAATGTACATTTTTCAGGCACAGCCTCTTATTGATTATAAGGAGGGAATGTGCATTTGTAGAGCATCTCCTTTGCTCCAGACACTGCACTAAGAGCTTTTTTTTAATCTAATTGGATCCCCACAACAACCCTGAAAGGCAGGTGCCATTGTGAACCCCATTTTACAGCTGAGGGAACTATTAGCCCCTTGAGGTCAGGGAATGCCTTATTCTTCATCTTTGTATCACAGCTCCTGGATACCTGATAAAGGCAGGGGAGATCTGAGTGGAGTGAGAGCAAAGAAAACTAGCACAAAAGAAAAGGGTTTTCCATCTCTGTGTCATTGCACTGGTTGTCCCCCGTGTCTGGGATGAACTTCTTTTATCCCTCTTTGCCTGCAAGATGCAGCTCAAGCACCACCACCTTCTGCATGAATGCTTCCCTTATTTGTGTCTCCAAAAAGGCTAGACCTCTCCCCAAAACAACCTCGTACTTAGTTACTTTGCATATATTTGCATTTGTTAATGTTATATTTATGTTGAATGGTTTTTTATATGTACCTGCCTCCCTCATTAGAATCTAAGCTTATTACCAGCAAGATTATTTTTTTTTGTCCTTATATCCCTAGTAACAGTATAGTGTCTAACACATAGTAGGTGCTTAATAAATGCTTTATTGATTGGTTGAAAGGGATAACTAAGACTTGCAGAGGGCCTCCTGTTTCTTTCCAAAAGTTAGACCTCTGATTAAAATGAGAACCTGGTTGTACTGACAAGCAAACTTTGCGTGGAAAACGCTTCAGTAATTCTATCTCCATATGAAACCTGACTGTTTTCTTTCATCAAAAAGATGCCAAGAGAGGTATACATGGCCTTTCTAATTTTTCTACTGCCTAGCTAAACTCTGTGTGGGTACCTGGTTCAAGGTAATCTCAATTTTAATAATAATAAAACCTGATAAAATTCCATCAAATAATGGAGTTATCTTAGTGGAGTTCATTTGGAACTAAGGATAAACACTGGGTGTGGAACGTTACCATTGCCCTAGTTGATCTCCTGTGGCTACAAGACCCTTCTGAATGGGAAGCACTGTGATTATTAGTTCTTTGAGGCAAAAGCCTTCTTCAGCAGAAAACTCTGTACCAATGACAGCCAGATGGAAACAGTAAAATAGTGATCATCCCCAGAGTTTTCCCAAAGAGGTGCCAAAGTCCTCAAATGAGGCATTTTCAGACCCTGTGCTGTCTCCTTGATGCAACAATTCAGATATGTGTCCACACGAGAGCCCAATCATGACCCAGATCCTGGAAAATTTGTCCCTCAAGCCACCTCATTTCCAGCCTATTCATGCAGGCTATAAATCTTGTACTGTGCTTTGGTGAGTTTCCAGCTGTTTTCAAGTGTTAACTAAACATAACTTTAATTACACTGCTGGGCTATATAAATATTATGCTCCACAAAATGGTACAAAGCAGATATTTTTAGGAGTTAACAGATGTTCATAGTGATTAGCCAAGTCACAGGTCTGGAGAAGAAAAGAAGAGAAAAGAAAAGGAAAAGAGGTTGTCTCAGTAGCCATTTGTATGGAGGACTCTCCCCTTCACTTCTCAAGTGTAGAAGCCCAAGAGGATTATATGAATATTCAAAAGAGGCTCAGCAGCCTCCTGATTTAATGCCTTGTCCTTCCTTGCTAGTTAGCTGACGCAATAAATAGAATGCCACGTTTGGAGTCAGGAAGACGAATTCAAATCCCACCCCAGACGCTTCCTACCTATATGATCTGACCCCAGGCTTGTCACTTATAACCCTGTTTGCCTCAATTTCTTCACTTGCAAAATGAGCTGGAAAAGGAAATAGCAAATCATTCCAATATCTTGGCCAAGAAATCCCCAAATGGGGTCACAAAGAGTTGTTCACAGTTGAACAACAACCACGTTAGCACTCCCACCCTGAGAGTTATCACTAGGATTGCTCATGGGAGCTCACACACACACAAAAAAAAAGTTAGGTGAGTCAGTCAGCATCTCACAGCAGCCCAGCTATGGAATCCAAATTCAATGACCCCAACTTGGATTTTGTTGCTACCTATGTTGGGCTGTACTACAGCTTCACTGAAACAATAATAGGCAGGCAGAGCATCCTATCCATTGAGAGAGTCCTCCTTCCAACTGAGTTCTAGGTTTGGAAAAATGCTATTTTTTTTAATGATTAAGAAAGGAAGTGATGTATTACAGATTAGGAGAAAGGATGCCGGAGTTAGAGTCTAGGTGACTTTATTTTGAATCCTGACTGCTACTTAGTACCTGTTTGGTCCTGAGCAGGTCACTTAACTCCTCTTCACCACAAGCCTCCTTTGTCTTCAGCCCCTAATCAAGAAGGTGGCTGATGGGAACTTGTAGTTTCTCAAAGCTGGAAGGGAGAACTGAAGCATAATGGGAGTTTGAAGCCTCATAGAACAGAGGAAACCTAGGAACTTTTGATCTCTGAGGAGAGAGGAGGCAGGGTGTAGACTCACTCCAGTGGCAAACCCATAGCAGAGAAGAGCGCTCCTTCCCCAAATTGAATACAATCACGAGCTCCCTGACTGCATAGAATTTGCCATTGTCCCTACATGGTGCACTGTATGACATGGTAAAGTTATCCACATTCTACTCTGTGGAGCTGTCTCATTCATACCTAGTCCATTGGTGCTACTCCCCTCAGGTATTTCCTGCTCTGTTTAAACCATGTTTATTTGCCATCCGTATTTTTTGGAGAGGTTTTATCTCCAGATAAAGGTGAGGTGCATTTTGTTGCATTCTGAGCTTATGTTCCCTATAAAGGAGAAAAATTCAACAGGGAATCTGAGACCAGTTGCCTCAAACTCAACTATTGGCTCGTATTAAGGTTCTTACATTGACTGCACAATGAGGGTGTTTGAGATACAAAATGAAGACGTTATACCAAAAGATCTGTAAGGTCCTTCTAGGTCTACATCTAGGATAACATGACCAATCACTCTAGCTAAACTCAATTATACCATATGGGAGAAGGAAGTATCAGTTTGATGTTCAGTGACAAAGTACCAAACATCTAGAAATATACACTGGGGCATTAGATTTAGCTGTGGAAGTACACTTGGAGGTCATTTAGTCTAACTCTCTTATTTTATAAATGATGAAAGTGACATTGAGAAATGTCTTGAGGATTTGGTCAAGGTCACATGAGTATAAGGACTTCTGTCTCCAAATCAAATGCTTTTTTCATTGTACCAGCAATTCATGATATACGTTAAGATTCCACAGAGAAAGAAAATCTATTATTCTCTAGAGAGATCTAATATCTATTCACTGAGAATCATTTAAGAATTTTCAATACCATGGGAGCATAGGACTGAAAGATAGCTATCAAGATTCAAAGGCTCTGGCAACCTCAGTGGAACCTAACAGAACAAGAAAGGAACAATCCCATCTAAAAGTTGCTTACAAAAGATTCAGATCTAAGGATATGAATACTTTGAATGGAAAGTAGACTAATTCAGACTTAGAAACATGTTGGTTTATTCTGCTCAGGGTGAGCCAAGAGCTGGGAGACATTCCTGAAATCTGTGAAAAACAGGAGGCAACATCCACCTAGAGAACTACTGTTGCTGTACAGTCATTTCAGTTGTGTCCAACTCTTGTGACCCCATTGGGGGTTTCTTGGCAAAGATACTGGAGTGGTTCTGCCATTTCCTTCTCCAGCTCATTTTACAGATGAGGAACTGAGACAAACGAAGTTAAGTGACTTGTCCAGATTCACACCACTAGTAAATGTTTGAAGTCAGATTTGAACTCAGGAAGATAAGTGACTCCAAGCCTGGCATTCTAACCACTGTACCACCTGGCTGCTTATTGAAAACTATATCCAAACACAATTTGGGACTGATTCAGTACCAGACTTAAAGTCAGAAAGCCCTAGTTTCTTTCAAACGCTACTCAGACACTTTACCATCTATGTGATCATGGCCAATCACTTAAAATTTCTAATCCTGTTGCCTTGCCTATAAAATGGAGAGAAAAAAGCATATATGTTGAAGGGTTGTTGTGAAGATATAAAGAATAATTTACTGCAATAGAAAAAGTACTAGATTGGGAGTCAGAGGCCTTTTGGGCTCAGATCCCATCTGTCGTGACCTGTGACCTGGACAAATTTTAACCTGAGTCTTAGTTTTCTCATCGGTAAAATGAGAGGGGTAGAACTCTAAGGTTTCTTCCAGCTCTAAACTTAAGATTTGATCATGCTTACAAAATGATTTTAAAATCCTCAATGGCTTCTTTTTTTCCTATCATTTTTCAGTTGTATCCTACTTTTCATGACCATATTTGGGGTTTTCTTGGCAAAGATGCTGGGGTGGTTTGCTGTTTCCTTCTCCAGGTCATTTTACAGATGAAGTAATTGAGGTAAACAGGGTTAAATAATTTGCCCAGGATTGCACAAGTAGTAAGTGTCTGAGGCTGAATTTGAACTCAAGAAGACAAGTCTTTCTGACTCCAAGCCTGGCACTCTATCCACTATGTCACTGTTTTAATCTTGAATTATGAATTTATGTATATGTAGCATCCCCTTCTTGAGGGCTGGGAGAGTTTTTGCTTTTTTCTTTGTATCCTCAGCACAATGCCTGGCATATAATAAGTACTTAATAAATCTTAATTGATATAAACATTTGTTATGATCATGGCCACCACCACCATCATCATCATCATCATCTTGGCCTAATTGATAGAGAGCTGACCTTAAAACCAAGAAGATCTGAATTCAGGCATCACCTCTGGTACATCCTGGCTGTGTCACCCTAGCCAAGTCCCTTAACTTCTCAGAGCCCTAGGCAACTCTATAAGATTATGTGCAGCAGAGAAGATGCCAATATAAATTAGTAGAAGGCGTTTCCTTACCAGGACGTTCTTCATAACAAAGAAATCACAGGTTCATTTCTTATTCGCTGTTATTAGCATTCATGTTATTAATTGCCCGCACAGCCTTGTCCCTGGCAGACTCCTTTCAAGAGATTCAAAAATACTACAGATTAATGTTATCTTTACAGCCTCCCTGAGCATACCTGGGCAGGCAGTTCATTTACCTCTGCATGTTATAAATAGCAAATGAGGATACCCAGAATTTATGTGCTTGTCAAGTGCTACCTAGATGGGTTCAAAGGTGAGCTACTTGATGAGGCCTACAGTTAGATAACTACCTCATCCCTTGGGCTCCACAAGAAAATAAGGAGAAGGAGGCTGGGGACTTTCTGCTGTGTTAGCAGGAACAGGGAGCAAGGGTCACCAGCTCTGTATCTCCCCTCAGTGCTCCTAACTAAGGGTTTCCCTGGGGTTTATGGAAAACTTCAGGGCAATTTAGTGGCCTAGTCACTGGCTGCCACACTCCCATCCCATGCGTTCTCTTCCCAGAGAGTCCTAAATCAAACAGCAGTAAGTGTGACGAGAACAGAATAGCCGAGTAAAATAATGGAGAAAATCAAGCACTGGAATGGTTCTAGGCCTCCATCCCTCTCTCCCAAGATGCAGCAGCCCTGGAGTACCTGTCACAGCTCTGCATCCTGACAATGACAAACAATTGTGCCTCACTTCTCCACCCAGCCCCACAAAACTCCATTACAGAAGTCTGGGAGTGTTCTTCGTCACTGCTCCTTTACATGTTATTAATGAGGTTCACTTTTAGAAAAAGGCAACAGCCCTTCATTTCATAGGTCAAATGCTGAAGGTCAGAAAAGCAAAAGATGCCCAAGGTTGTATCAGTAGTGTCAGGGACTAAAACCCAAAGGTCTGTACTCCTGGTACAGTGCTTGTATGCCATACCAACTACTGCTAACAAATTTAAATATAAACATGACAGTGACTATTTGCAAGGAAGAAAAAAAGATTTTTCATATTACAAAAGGAGTCACTGAAGTGTCCTCTAAACAGTGGCTACCCTACTGAATGGGGCTATTTGCTTGCATAGCATTAAATTACTTGGAGGAGAAGGTAAGGGGGAAAACGGTTTAAAACTTAGTATTCAAAAAGCACTGAAAACCAATGTGAAATATAAATGTAGATTGTCACTGAAACATACACAATGGCTGTTGTTACTGTTTGTTCTTCATTTTCAAAAAGGACCAGTGATGTCACAGGGTGATACCTTGACTGGTGTAAATCAGATTTAAGGGAGGCAGAATTGGCAACCCCAAATCCAACTCAGAGGTGACCAGAGGGCAGCTCCAGAGTTCATCTGAAGAGTTGTGGAGACTGAGGGAATATCTTTCTAATACAACGGTTCAGAAGTCCCCACCAGTATGGTTTGATCTCCTGACTATCAGGTGATATCAATTAGACAGCCTTAATTAGCTTTTACAAATAGGCATTTACTACAGTAGTATAGTTGGTACAAAACCTCTCCCCAAACCAGGGACACACTCTCCTTAAGAATGTATAAATCCTAGGGGAAAGTAGCCTCAAGCTTAGAGGGTACATGTGGCAAAGGGCAACTCCATGGGGTTCAGGAGCAGAACTTCCGTTCCTAAAGTTCTTTTGCCAGAGTCCTCAAAAATGTTCTGATAAGAACCCAAAATAATGATAATATCAACAATAATTGCTATATTATATATTATATATAGTTTATATATCATACATATTATACCTATATAAAATTATATAATAATAACATGTTTGTGTCATTTAAGGATTGCCAAGTGCTCTACATGTATTATCTCATTCGGTACAGCTTTTCTGCTAGGTTCCTTGTAGGACTTGAAACTGGAGATTCCCCAAAGGGATTTCTTCCCAAGAGTTTGGCTGGATGCTTCAGTCACTAAGTTTCCAGGCACTTGAATCCCTGGCGCCCAAACTGGTCTCTTATTTTCTACAGTACTTTCAGGGCATGACTGAGTCTCCTCACACAAGGCCAGCATATTTTCTTTATGACATCATTTCATTTCATCCAATAGCTTTCAAGTACTTCTAAAATAATTGAGGACTTTTTGAGCCTAATATAAAGCCTTTGATTGATTGATTTTTCTTATCTGACAAAAGCATTAGGGCATACATAGTATCTCACTCCTCCTTTTAAGTGGACTGCAGGTAATTGATTGATAAACTCAAGCTACTCCCACTTATATAGAAAGAATCTCTAAAAATGATCCCAAGTCAATGGGAAAATATCATTAGTGTACAAAAATCACTGCTCAGAAATACTTTTGTTGTGATAAACTACACAAAAGAAACAGGTTGTTTGGACTTCTAAGACCTTCTCTTGGAAAGATGATTTTTAATCCTCTGAGCCTGATGTGAATAAGGACTATGAGAAGGGGTGAATAAGGACTATGAGAAGGGCTTTAGACCACTAACAGTGGACCTGTTCCTGGAACACATATGATAATCAACCTAGATTGGATTTACGACATTCCCCCTCATTGAGAACGGTAAGCAGAAACTCAAGGAGGCAGGAGATAGAAAGGGAGAAGGAAGTGGCTCTACACAACAACCAACAAAAAAACGTTGAAGCTCTTACAATAAGCTCAAAATCATAGGATCATTTATTTTCAACTGTATGGGGCTTTGGAAGTCATTGTCCTTACCCACCCCTCCATTTTTATAAGTGAAGAAACTGAGGCCCAGAAAGATTAATGTCTGATGTCACTCCCTTGCTCAAGATGTTCTAATAACTCCCCTAAAGTCCTTCAGTCTGGTTCTAGACTATCTTTCCAAGGTGATTACACATTGTCTATCTCCCTCTGCTCCCAAATGCTATGTTCTAGTCAAATTGGCCTAACTTATAGCCCCTACATGAGAAATTTCTTTTTCTGCCTCCACACCTTTTCAGTCTGTCTACCATGGTTGGAATGTTCTCCTTCCTTCCTTCTGCTTCTAGAAAACCCTACTTTCCTTCAAGAGTTATCTCAGATGCCATCAACAACAAGAGACTTTTCTTAACTGTCCCAGTCATTGGTTCCCCTGCCCGAAGTATCATGGTATATTTATTTTGTATATATCTTGTACATGTTTCTTTATCTGAGAACATATTACAACCCCCAGTGGAATATAAGATCCATGAGGGCAAGGACTTTCTCTCTTTTGTATGAATATCCCTCGCACCTACATAGTACCTGACACGAAGCAGGCATTTAATAAATGCTTGCTGATGGACTGATCAATGTGTCCCATTTCTGCACTCTCAAGGATGTTGCTGTACAACCCAAGCTGTGAATGAATGAATGAACAAATGAATAGAAAAATTTACTATGCATAAAGCACTGTGCTAAGCACTGATGATACAATTTTTAAAAAATTAAAGTCAAGGTTACCACAAATCTTAAGACGTTCTCATTCAAATGGGGAAGATTATATCTCTATCTCTATCTCTGTCTATCTACATATAGGTCCACCAGCAAGCCTTTATTAAATGCCTTCCATGTGGCAGACACTATGTAGGTGCTAGGGATATATATACAAAAGAGAGGCAGCTCCTGCCTCATGGATCTTATATTCTACTAGGAGTTGAACTATGTTGTCAGAAAAGTAAACAGACAGACAGACAGATAGACAGATAGATAGATATAGATATAGATACATGGTTTCAGCTGCAAGTCAGATAGAAAGACCTCATAATTCTTATGGTGCTGCAAAGCAGATAGCAATGCACTTTCTTTAATGGTGTTTCCTTTAATAAAACTTTTTCCAATAAAATATTGATTTCTGATTGCTGACAATTTATCAGCCCCAAGGCAAAACTTTAGTGGCATGAGCACTAGAGTACACACTTAGAATTTCTACAAAATATTACTTTTCACCATCTTCTTCCAAAGCATTTTAGAATGCTTGTTTATGATAACTGCACAGGAGTTAGAGTGCACGTAGCCAACGTGGAAAGGCGCAAATCTCTAAGTATGGCTTTTAATCTACTAAGAGGTAAGAGGAAGGGAAGAGGAAAGAAGTGGCCTTAAGTCTGGATTTCTTCAGATGACCTTAAATATAACAGCTGATCACAGCTACTCTTTGTCTTTAGGCAGAAATGCTCTCATTGCAAAGAGAAATTCACTCATTCATCAAAAGACATTAAAAAATTACAACTAAAGAAAATTTGGGGAAATGAACCATAAAAAGCTTCTCTGGAGCTTCCTGACTCTCTCCCAAGGCCCTCCTACCCTCACCACCACCAAACAGATACAATAAATAAAGATGGAAATGATTAGCAATAACCAGAAAACTAAAGTTTCCTCTCAACAGGTATGAAAAGTATGGGGAATATTGTAGTGGTCTGTAGAACTTATGCTATGCTTGGGTTTCTTCCCGAGTCAATTAACAACTATTTAACAATAAAATAACTATATTAACAACTAACACTGTACAAAGTGCAATTTGATTTCCCTGCTGTAGGAATAAGTGGAAAAGGAAGGCTACTCTACACTCTGGTGTACGTGGGAGAATAAAGTGTTTTTTGGAAGGAATATTTTAAGAAGAAAACAAAAATAAAGTCTTAGAAGAGACAGAAGGCATTCCAAACCAATGCTGGAGGATTAGGTGGAAGAACATGACACCCTAAAAGGAAAAGGAAACCACTAAGCCACTAGAGATTACATGATAGATTTAAGTCTTTCAATGAGGGGTAGAACTAAAATTCCCAAAGAGAAGGAAAACTGCTTGCTGTCCTCTACAAAATGATGATGAGGTTCCACTATAAGAAGAAGACATTGATCCTGATGGTTGCCAACTCTCTCCTAAGGTGTGCTCAAAAATCAGCCTGACAAGAACAAAGAGGAAGGGAAGAGGAAAGAAGTGGCCTTAAGTCTGGATTTCTTCAGATGACCTTCCTCAACCTCATGACTTCCTCACCTCTCCAAGCCTTGTACTCTTAAGAAGAGATTTCAACAACTGATATCCTCTTGAGCACTAGGCTCTCAGTTCATTAACCTCTTCAACTCCCATGATTTCCCACTTCAATCTACCTCGGCTATCTACAGACATGACTTAGGTCTCACCGTCACTGTGAGCTGTGCTACTTCCCCGATAGAGAACTCTGAAATTGCCTTTTCCGGTCATCACCTCCTATCTTTCCATCTCTCCTTATAAATCTATTCAATTTCCTCATGGCCACCAGTCCTTACCTATCCAAGAACATATTATAACCCCCAGTAAGCTCCATGAGGACAAAGACATGAATTGGGAGTGGGTCTTGGAAAAGATCATCCTTAAAGTCCCTTCCTGTTCTCAGTCCTATGATCTTACAATTGTAAGATTTTGTTGATTTTATAGAGCTCTACTTATAACTGATCAGGGGAGAAAGCCCTCAAGGGAAAGAATAGCCACCCAAATTCAAGGGATGCCTATGAATGGGTCCAGTGGGAATTAACCTTGTTGATGTCTGACAGAATGTAAAACTGGTCAAGCCCCTGCATGAACTACTTACAGTTTTATCTCTCTGTTTATTTGCCAGAATCAAGTTAAAACTGGCACATGTGAGTCCCATTAACACCCACATAAAATAGTGGTAAAGCAGGAAAGGTCCCTGGAAAAGAACCGCCACAGCACTGTAAACAAGGCATGGATTTAAAAAAAAAAAAAAAGACCATTCGTCATTAGAAATAGATTTGACAGGTCTTTTTTTCAGCACCAGTCAGACCAATATAATCCTTTCGCTGCTAAGAAACTTGTGAAGCCTGTGGAGGGATGGGAAAGGGGTTAAACCAAGGCATCTTTTAAAGCCAAAGGAAGAAAATCAAAAATGGGCATTTCCTTTCAGATAAGCTATTAAAAGCTCTGCTTCCCTCCCTGTTGACCTCCCTAACACTTCCCTGAAGCACAGGCTGTATGTGGGAAAAACCAGACTGCCGCCAAAAGCAAGTCAAGACTGTTCATCTCACCGACCATCTTTGCCTTCTCCTAGCCAAAGCAGTGGCCCCAACCTCCACAGAGTCATAGTCAATACAATACAGCTGAGAGTCATTCTTTAAAAAAGAAATTGAAGGTAAGTACCTGGCACATTGAATTCTCTTCTCAATCAATCAACCAGTACTTATTATTAAGTGCCTACTGTGTGCCAGGTACTATGATAGACACTGAAGGTACAAGTATAAAGAATGAATTAATAATCTCTTCTCTCAAGGCGTTTATGTTCTGATGAGGGAGACGTATGTGCAAGCCTGGGCTGATGCAGGAGTTAATTTGAGACCAATGGCTCTAGCAGCTGGAGGGAATTAGAAAAGACTTTGTACAAAAGATGATGCTTTAGCTGACTTTTAGAGGAGAGAATCTCTCTATTAGACCAAAATAAGGAGAGAGAGAGAATTCTGGGAGCTGTAGAGCCATCACTCAATGGATCTCCAGGTCCCTAGGCAGTTTCTCTGAAGGTTGCAATGATATCGGGTATCCCTGGGGATGTTGGCATTTTGTTTAGTGTAAGACTACGACATTCCACAATTTGTCTTTTAGTTGGAAATGGGGAGCTGGCAGGCAGACATTGAGGGTGATAAAGACCTCGAGGTTCAGGAGATGAGTAGGCATAGGTGATCTGCCTCCAGGTGGGTGTGACAGCCGGATCCAGCCAGCTCAGAGAGTCAGCTATTTAAATTCAGTTGTGAGCATTTACACTTCAGAAACTAGAAAATCTTCAGATCGATTTGATTTATTGCTTTGTGGATTTTCTAGACTTAGGAAAGAGATGAGGAAAATATCTATAATGCAGATGAAATTTAAAAAGAGTGTATCTCTCATATTCAACCTCTTTTCTCTACTGACATGGTCACCACCCTAGGAAACACTCCCATAAATTTTGGGTGAACTATTACAATAGCCTTTTGTTGATTTTCTTTTCTCAAGTGCCTTCCCTATCTAATCCATCGAGCTGCTATATGATTTTCTCAAAGCACAAGATTAACTGTGTCTTTCCACTCTTTTTTCGATTGAGAGTCCTTTAACAGGTGAATCCAACCTACCTTTTCAGGTTTATTGCACATTACTCCCTTACAAGCAGGCCGCTAGGTGGCACTATCCTGCAGAGTGCCAGACCTAGAGTCAGGAATTCTCATCTTCTGAGTTCAAATTCTACCTCAGACACTTAGCTGTGTGACCCTGGGCAAGTCACTTAACCCTGTTGGCCTCAGTTTTCTCATCTGTAAAATGAGCTAGAAAAGGAAATGGCAAACGACTCCAGTATCTCTGCCAAGAAAACCCCAAATGGGGTCGGGAAGAGTCAGAAACAACTGAAAACCAGCCATGAGACAACCCCTACAAGCACTCTCCTATGGCCCAACAACTGAAAACCAACCATGAGACAACCCCTACAAGCACTCTCCTATGGCTCCTGATGCTTCTTACACACAATACTCCATTTGATCTCTGTGTCTGCACTGACTGTTCCCCAAGCCTGAAATGTTGTCCCTCCTCTCTCAGCCTCTCCAAATCCCAGACAACTTAAGTATCACCTTCTACATGAAGCCTCTCTTGATTCTCATGGCTCCTAGTAGCCTCCCTGCCCAGATTACTCTCATGTAGGGATAGAAAGAGGGGACTGGACCTAAGGTTTCACTCGTACAGAGAACTCGCTGCTGACAAAACTCTCCTGCCAATACAAGTGCCGACTTTCTCTGAAACTTGTATTCTTGGGCAACTAGGCACAGTGGTCAGAGTATGGGCCCTGGAGTCAGGAGGACCTGGGTTCAAATATGGCCTCAGATAGTTACCACTTGTGTGATCCTGGACAAGTCACTGAACTCCAATCGCCTCGCCCCCCCCAGAAAAAAGAAACTCATGTTCTTAAAGAGTTGCCTAGAGCAATGAGAAGTTAAGGGATCTGTCAAGTCCCACAACTAAAGTGTGTCAGAGGCAGGAGAACTCAAACCTATGTCTTCCTGAGTCTGGGGCCAGCTCCCTACCCACCATGCCTCTACTAATTTATTTTATATATGTTTTGATATATTTATTTATTTACATCTTATCTCTTGATTGATTGTAAACTCCTTGAAGTGAAAGGACTATTTTCCTTTTTACCTTCATATCCTAGCATGTAACAAAATGCCTGTTACACAGTAGATATTTAATAAATGCCTATTATTGTGTGACCATGGTTTATGGACTCTCACTCAAGAAGTCAAGTCACTTCATAACCAGGGTAGGATTGCCTCCAAGGGCAATGAATCATTTGCCTGCTTGCTTCTGGGGCTAGCTATACTTTTCAACATGGCCAACCATGGCCAATAAGAGTTGACTCCCCCACTAAACCATAACTTTCATAATAGTGTTTTATTCAGGCCTATCTCACATTTACAAGGACATGACAAGTGAAAAGTGTTGACATGCCCTTCTGCCCCTTCAATGTAATGGGAAGTAGTGTAGTTAAGTAGAGACAGCACGTGTCCTTGAGTCCCAGCTTCATCACTTAAATCACCATGTGACAATTGGGCAATTCAGTTCATCTCTGTGGCCCTCAGTTTCCTCATCTATGAAATGAGAGCTGGATTACATGGCCTCACAGTCCCAAAGTCTGGTCTGGAAACTGCTTACAGGTCTGTTGTATCCATTACCTCTGACAAGCTTGAGGTTCGATCAGTACCTGGAACCGTGATGGTCTGCAACACTGACTCCTAAATTCAGGGTGAAAAGAAATGTGCAACTACTTTTTCAAAGCCTCTTAAAGTGTAGATACCATACTGTAAGCTGATCCACCATTTCCTGAAGTCTAGGAACACATCCCAGTGTGCATTGTCCCTCTCAGTCTAGGCTTCTGGTTTTTTGGTCATGTCTACTACTCAGAGTTCCTATTCTAATTCAAGAAAAGGGCCTCTCTTTCTTCCAGTGATGATTTGTTTATAGCACCTTAGGATCATAAATCTAAAAGAGATAAGGAAACTGAGGCCCAGAGAAGAGTTTAGATTTGGGATACAAACTGAGGTCCAAGGACCCCAAGTGCAATGCCACTTCCACTGAGCTGCACTGCCTCCCACATTGCATTGGAGGACAGAGGGGTTAACATTTTTGACTGGGTACATCCCTATAAAGGTAGAAGAGATTTGAATAAATAGAACTATAAAGAAAGTTACAAATGACTGGAGAAGCCAACTCTCTTTGATCATGTTGAAAAGTACAGCTATCCACAGAAGTCAGCAGGCAAATGACTCATTGTCCTTGGAGACATTCCCACCCTGGTTATGAGGTAACCTCGTTTCCTAGACAACAGCCCATAAAATTCTGTAGATTGATTATTCAATTTCACCTTGCTCTGGACCAATCATTTTTTTGTCTCTTCATTTCACAGGTTATATATGCTCTTTTTTCACCAGGTCTCATACTTGTAGATGGTCTTGAAGTAAATATTCTCAACAGTGTTCTAATCTCCCAGCTGCTCACCCTAGCCTTTAAGAAATTCTACAACATTTCAGATTCCAGTATGCCTTCAGGTGCATAGCTTAGCCCTGAGGCTAGATGATCTTTCATGTTCTTGCTTTACAGGGTATGTTGTGGAATCTTGTAACATTCTGTGGTATGTCCTTATATATGGGCATGCCACACTTTATTGCACTTTGCTGATGTTGCATTTTTTTAAAAATTAAAGGTTTTTTCCCCAATTGATAAATGGTCCAAGGATATGAACAGACAATTTTCAGAGGAAGAAATTAAAGATATCTATAATCATATGAAAAGTGCTCTAAATCATTTTTGATTAGAGGAATGCAAATCAAAACTATGAGGAACCACATCACACCTATCAGATTGGCAAAAAATGACAGAGCAGGAAATTGACAAATATTGGAGAGGATGTGGGAGAGTTGGAACACTAATTCATTGTTGATGGAGCTGTAGCTCATCCAGCCATTCTGGAGAGCCCAAAGGGCTACAAAAATGTGCATACCCTTTGACCCAGCAATATCGCTTCTAGGACTGTATCCCCAAGAGATCATAAAAATGGGAAAGGGTCCCACATGTCCAAAAATATTTATAGCAGCATTCTTTGTAGTGGTCAAGAATTGGAAATCAAGGGGATGCCCATCAGTTGGGGAATGGCTGAATAAATTAGGGTATATCAGTGTAATGGAATACTACTGCACTATAAGAAATGATGAACAAGAAGACTTCCAAAAGGCCTGGAAAGATTTATAAGATCTGATGCTGAGTGAAAGGCGCAGAACCAGGAGAACTTTGCTTACAGCAATGACCACGGTGTGCGAGAGTTTTTTCTGGTAGACTTGGATCTTCATAGCAATGCAAGGACTTTAAAAAAAAAACAATTCTCAATGATTTTCTAAGGCAAAATGCCTTTCACATCCAGAGAAAGAATTATGGAATTCAATCACAGAACATAGAAGATCAATTTTTTGTGTGTGTTTAATGTTTTGGTTTGTTATATGATTTCTCCCATTTATTTTAGTTCTTCTACACAGCATGACTACAGTGAAAATGTATTCAATAGGAATGTATGTGTAGATCCTATATAGAATTATATGCCATCTCGGAGAGGAAGAGGGTTGGTGTGGGTCAGACAGGGAGGAAAGAATCTAAGTTTTATGGTAGTGATTATAGAACACTAAAAATAAATAAAATATATTTAAAAAATTAAAGGTTTGTAGTTGAGCAAGTCTATTGATGGCCATTTTCCCAACAGCATTTGTTCTCATCATATCTGTGTCACAATTTGGTAATTCTTGCAATATTTCAAACTTTTCATTATTATTATATCTATTATGTTGACCTATAATCAGAGACCTTTGATGTTACTATTGTAATTATTTTGGGACACCACAAACCAAACCCACATAAAACCGGCATGTTTAATCTATAAATGTTGTGTGTTCTGACTGCTCCACTAACCGTTCCACCATCTCTCTCCCTCTCCTCGAGGCTCCCTATTCTCTGAGATATAACAACATTGAAATTAGGCTACAATGGTCTCTCAGTGTTCAAGTGAAGGAAAAAGTGAATCAATGCAACAAACTTCATTGTCTTGTTTTAAGAAATTGCTACAGCCACCCAAACCTTTGGCAACCACCACCCTGATCAGTCAGCAGTCATCAAAATCAAGGAGTCTTGAGACCCTCCACCAGCAAAAAAGATTACACTCACTGAAGGTTCAGATGATGGTTGGCATTTTTTTAGCAATAAAGTATTTTTTAATTAAGATATGTACTTTTTTTAGATATAATACCATTGCACACTTAATAGATTAAAATATAAACATAACTTTTATAGGCACTGGGAACCAAAATAATTTGTGTGACTTCCTTTGGTGATACTCTCTCTGTTGTAATGGTCTGGAACTGAACCTACAGTCTCTCCAAGGTACATTTGCACCCTCTGTCATCCTAGATTTGCGCTAGCATTTTCTTAGCTCTATCCAGCCTATTATTTCCATCCTACCTGAGCATTCTCAAAGCATGACCTCTTCATTTCACAGATGAGAAAATGGCACTTTTGATAGACTGACCAGTTTGGACTGGTGCCTTTCTCTAAGGAAGCGTGAACTTACTTATGCAGGTTGAGAATTTAAAGGAAGGTTCAAAGGATGAATCCCCTCTCAAGCAGGAAGGGCTTGAAAAACAAGAGCCAAAATATTTTAAATGTTCTGGGGCACTGCATTTATTCTGCCTCAGTAAGAGGCAGTCGAGGAATCCTCCTATAATTGGAGAGTTAATGAAACCTCAGGACTAGAACCATGATGTATGTATGTTCATATTCACGGTACAGAATACACATTCATGTTCTAGGTTCTCTACAAATAGAGATCTGAACATATTGACCCCAGAGATTACTTCTGAGTTTTTAATAGGGTAAACTCACACTCATAGATGGAAAGTAGTGATTCCACAGAAGGTGGTAAATTATTCCTAATTTTCACAAGCAAGAACTAAGGCATGGTAGAGAGAGGGGTGTCTAGGTATTACATCAGATGTTAAAATAATTGCTGACAGGATTGAAACACAACCTATGGAACCTGTTTGGAAGTTGTTAAAAATGGAATATAGCTTTCTCACCTGTTAAGAATGGTTTAGATGAAGTTATCACTGAAGGCAAGGTGATTTTCTTGACCTTTCAATAGCCCTTCTAAACTATGAACTCATGATTAAATGATTCTCTACTGCCTAAATTTCCTCCTGCATATAAACTTGTCTCCTCTGGAATCAGCATTAACTAAGCCAGAATTTGTCATGTACTAAAGAGTCATCATTAACCCCTTCTCACATGCTAATATGAATTTGGGGGAATCCTCTCTAGCTTTAAACTACCTCTGATAGGACCATAAATCATTGAGTCAAACCCAGATGTCCACCAACTGTTCTAAGATTTCTTTCCCTCAAAAGATGAGACTTTTCAAAAAATTAAGTATAAAATTTCAGGAAATAGAATATTAATTTGTATTATTATTAACCATTTTCATACAAAAATGTATGTTTTTTTAAAACCATACAAATTTCCATATTGTCTAATTTTATGCCACTGAGAAAATTTTAGTTGTGACAACGGAATGGAAAAAGAGAACAAGATTTAAGGCCTTTCACTCCAAGACAGTTTACTGCACTAGGAACATACACCCATGGCAAATTATACATCAGCAGATCAAAACACGAATAGGAAGAATTTGAGTAAAAATATTGGGTTTTTTTTTTTAATCTTCAGTTCGAGCACTATTTCTGAGTGGCTAGGAAATTAAGAGATGGTGTTGATCGCTCCCTTCATCTTTGGTCCTCCTTTAGAATTTAGCACAGTCTTTGAAAATCTTTTCCAGCTTCTGTCCCAGCATTACTTTGCCACTCACCTTCAGCTTGCCAGCAAAGAAAGCCCTTTGAGGATTGGTTTTGCCTAGCACCAGCTCCATAAAAATATGGTCTGGAATAGTAAACACGGTGTCAGGTGGGCTCCTTGCTGATCCTGAGTATACTTCTCCAGATCCATTCTTCAAGTCGACCGTCCACTGGACAATGATCTTTCCATCTTTAGTAATGTCCAACTGAAATATAGCGTTGACCTTCTTGACCAGTTGGCTGCCCACTTCTTTGACCCGACGGCTAATTTCTTCAAATACTAGGTTACTGCGGAGTTCCGTGACTTGAATGGATTTGGATGCTGAAGGATCCTGAGCTGAATTCAGCTCTACATATTGTCCTGTACTAGAAACTCCTTCAGCTGCTTTGATCTTAGGCTGATGGTGGCTTCTCTTTCTTTCTTTCTTCCACATCCTTCTTTTGCAGATCCCTCTGAACTTATGGTTTGGTTTCTAGACAACCTTGACTAAGGTAGTACTGTCAGACTCCTTTGTGACATCAAAAATCACTCATATACAGGTAATTTGGGTCCCTGTGTGAGGAAATCCTATTGGCTAAATGAATGGGTTTGGGTTTTTCTTTAATGACATAGGAATGCAAATACCCAAGTAATTGTGAGGCAACTTCATGGCCTAGACTCCTTAGGACTGCCTGGTATCATTGAAACCACTAGGTCATAACTTACATCTTGTCCCAGCCTTTTTGCTTGGTGTATGGTATGCTTTGTAGAATTTTCTTTTATTGTTATTTTATTGCTATTATTAATTGATAACTGACATTTATCTAGCACTCTGAATTTTGCAAAAACCCTTTATATACATTGTAATCTTCATTCGATTCTCTGAGAACCCTGAGAAATAGGTACAAGTACGGTCCCCGTTTTACAAATGAGGAAACTAAGGTTCAGAGAGAGGTTAAGTGACCTCTCCATGGTCACACCACAAGTAAATTTCAGAGGTGGGATTTGAACCTAGTGTTCCTGACTCCAACTCCAACATTCTATACACAATGCCACCCTGTGTATAAAGAATTCTACCCTTGACAATGGTCATCTCTCCTGGACTCATAGAAAGAGTTCTTATACTAAACTATCAATTTGTCCTGAGTTTCCTCATTTCCCTTATTCCACACCTCAAATTCTTTTCCTTATCTCTGCCTGTTCTTTGTTCATTTGTTCCTTTCTCTAAGTATGGGCCTTCTTACAAAGTTAACCTCTATTTTCATGCTTTTGATTCTCTCCCCTCTTATGTGTGCTGGGAAGTCAGTTTCCTCTGTTTCTGTATTTCTCTGTCTTTCTCTCTCTCCCACTGAGTATTTTCCTGATACTTACACACCTTCTCCTCTGCAATTAACTATCAGTTGATCATGCCCATTCCATTCCTTCAAGGTCTTTCATCTCTTCTCCCTTTCACTACCAGTTTTCTAAAGTGGCTCCACTCACTGGCTCTATTTTTTCATCAACCCCTCAATTCTCAAGACTTTTGCAATCTGGCTTATGACATCACAATGTTACAAAAACTGTCCCTAGATTACCTGTGATCCCTTGAGACTGCTAAATCCAATGACCATTTTTCAGTTCTCATCCTTCTCTGCAACTCTTGACAAATCCTTCAGGATATGTAACCTCATTTGGTTTCCATATCACTCCTCTCTTCTAATTCTCTTTCTATGTGTCTGACCACTCCTCAATCTCTTGTTTAAGTCATGTCTCCTTAAGCATGGATATCCTTCAAGGCTCTGTCATAGATTCCCTTCTTGCCTATCCTCTCTCCTTCATTAATCTCAAGCATCTCTATATAAATAACATTCTCTCTCTCTCTCTCTCTCTCTCTCACTCACTCACTCTCTCTCTCTTGCTCTCTCTCGCTCTCTCTCTCTCACTCTCTTTCTCTCTATATCCCCCTATTTAGTTTTTCTACTTCTAATTTCTCCCCTTCTCATTCCCTCCTTTATATAAGTACTTTTCAACTCTCCCCCAAAGGAACTTTATTTGCTATAAAGGTTACCTCCACTATCACCAATAGTAAGGCTTCTTAGATGACAAATATGAAGAATACCTAATTATTCTTAATAATTAGCTGCTGAGGTCAGTTAAAATAGGTAGCTACCGGCTAATGTTCTCTTCCTCGGGAGGGTAGGCAGCCTCTTCATCAGTGGCCTTGTGATACACTGGGGTAGAGACTATCTCCTACACACATGGTGATATACACTACCCCCCACAGAACTAGGGTGATTTCCATGCTGCTTACCTTAGATAAGGTTTGAGATGTTTTTCCCAAATACAAAAATTCTTAGTTACAGATCTACTGACTTTCATTGGTAGGAGAAGTTTCTACACCACACATTCCCTATGCTTTGGCATTAAATGTCTACCCTGACCCCTTTCCAAAGGAAAAAAAAACACAAAACCAAGCCTCTGTAGTAATCTTACAGATAGCAAATGAAACTTTGATATTTATATAGGTGAGTGAGATGACTTCCTATAATATCATACATTTGAACAAAATTAATGAGCACATAAATCAAGTTCGAACTTTGTTGTGTGCCACTTTTTATCAGCTGTGTTTACTCAGAAGAATTAAAATGAAGAGGTCAGCAATGCTCCTATAAATGGGGTTGGTGTAAATAAGGTGGAAAATGTATACCTCTCCTAAATCCCGTGTGCTGTCTTGGGAGTTTGACAGGCTCCAGAGAACCAAGAATGGGTGAACGAATGAATGAAGATGAACAAATTAATGAGTAAACATTCTGACATGTTTACTATGTGGGAGACTGTGCAGGATGCTCTAAAAGAAGCTGTGGCAATGGATTCTGAAAGTTACTAACCATCTTGCCACATCCTTGCTATCAAGTGGACATGAATTTTATCACAGATGTGCTGCCATCCTGGCACCATTCCTACAGATTCTGTCATTTTATTTTTTACAGTAAAATGCCCTCTGATTCATGAACGTTAAAGCATTTTTTCAGTAGAGGTGGTATGCCTTTGTTGGTTGCTAGCACAAAGTTTCTGACTGTATTACAATTGGCAGTCAGGTTCTGGAATGGGTTACAGAAGAAACTACAACTTGTAACCACATAGCTCTCCTCCCCACCCAAACTTCACCCTCCAACACAAACATGAGCAAAAGGGCAGGTAAAAATGAGTCAACTGAGATGCGAACATTTCCTGAAGATCTGCCATAGGCCTCCCATCAGAAGGACCAGCACTCAACATGCATGAGTTGTGAGCCCCAAGTGACAGAATGTATAGAAAGAACTTTGCAGACCTTAAAGCACTATATAGATGCCTATTATCACTATGGGTTCGCAGTCACCAAATGTCTAATCAGATGATTACTTCACTCCCTGAGTCTAACTCGTGCTGAGTCCAGGTAAGGCTTATAGAGCAATGCAAGTGTGTGCCAATACAGTCTCTGGGGTAGAAAATGTATACACCTACACTTTTAAGTTTAGTCAACATTGTTGGCAGTTTGTTAAGTCTAGAAAAGCAAGAAAACAATAAATCAAGCCTTGATTTTTAGCATTGAGAATTTCTAAGCTGAGCATTTGTTCACACTGAAAATTTAATAATCAGCTCACAAGCCTGTTAGAGCCGGCTCCAGCACATTTGAAGGCAGCTAGGTGGAATGGTGAATAGAGTGCTGGGTCTGCCATCAGGAAGATTGGAGTTCAAATTTGACTTCAGACATTTGACTACATCCTGGATAAGTCATTTATCCTCTACCTCCGTTTCCTCAACTATAAAATCAAAAAAATAACAGCACCTACCTCCCAGGGTTGTTTTGAGGAATAAATAATATAGTATTTGTAAAGCACTTAGTACAGTGTCTAGCACAAAGTAGGTACAATATAAATTCTATTTCTTCTCTCTCTCTTTACAAGAGGGTCAGTTCAGCATTTGGATATTCACCATCAACAGGAGATAATGACTATATGCTTTTTTGCTGCCTAACAGATGAACCTCAGAACGAGCAGATGCCTGCCTCTTTCTGTTAGCAGAAGTATCTATGAGTCAGGACACACATGCTACAACAGGCTTCAGTAGGAATGAAGGAACAAGAAATGTACCAAGGGAAATGACAAACATCTGTTAAGCATCTACCATCTATCACCTACCTATCTAGTAAGACATTATGCTAAAAAATAGCAAAATACAAAGTTTAAATAAAACATAGCCGCTGCACTCTCCAGTTTTATAACCTAGTAGGGAGGAGGTGATGTGTACGCAACTGTGCATTACAGTTGCGTACACATCACAGTACAGCACACGCTAAGTACATATTAAAGGAGCACAGAACATGCTGTGAAATCAACAGGAAAAGTTGAGGGAGAAAAGGCTACTACTCACTTATGGGATTGGAAAAGACTTTCTATAAGAGATTACATTTAACATTGATCTTTTAAAGATGGGCAAGAATTCAACAAGTCTAGATGAGGCAAACATTAGGGGCACAGGAGACAGACAAGGAAAAATAGGGTTAAATTAAGGAACGGTAACCTCATGTTTTACCTACAGCATAGATGACATTGAAGAAAGCAATATGAGACCAGGTTAGAATGTTAAGTTGGCATGAGTTTTAGTGGGCTAGAAATCAAGTCAAAGGCATTTGGACTTTACATGGCAGGCAATAGGGAGCCACAGGAGGAATTTGAGCAGAGAAACAATGTTTCCCAAAGCAGAGTGCTGGGAAGAGCCCTGGATCTATGTCGTAAGATCTGGATTCGAAATACAACTCTGCCATTTGCTATAAGTGTGACTGGTTAGTTCATAGAACCCTTCCCAACCTCAATTTCTGCTTCTTGTAAAATGAAGACATTTGTCTAAAATATCCTATAAAGTCCTTTCCAGGCCTGATATCTCTGCATAAGGATAATGTCTAGAAGTAGTATGAAAGAAAGTTTGGAAGGAAGAGGAAATATAGGCAGTAAGGTATTCCTTCATCTTTCTGGATCTCAATTTCCTCATCTAAAGATGATGGAGTTGAATGAGCCAGACCGGAGGTTCCTAGCTTTTTGTGTCTTTCATGGACTTCTTAGGCAGTCTGGCAAAGCTTCCAGAATAGTGTCTTTAAATGCATAAAGTAAGATACACAAGATTATAAAGGAAACCAATTGTGTTGAAATAAAGATGTCATTTTTTTCCACCCAAATTCATAGATCCCTTGAAGTCTATTCATGGAGCCATTGGGAGCTGGTGCTTTCCAGGTTAAAACCCTTTAACTCTGAGGTCTCATAACATCAAATCGCATGATCTGATGGTGGTTTGGCTTTTCCAGCTCCTGACATTATGTCTTCAGCACTGTCTTCTCTGTCTTTATTTCTAGAACTGCCCCAAAGCTAACATTCTAAATAACTTAATATTTCTTACTTATGAAGCTGTCAAGTGAAATGCAATTTAATAAAGATGGATTCAGTACAATCTCTTTCAAAACTCAGTACAAGGGATGCAAAGACAAAGATGAAAAACAGTTCCTACCCTCTAGGAGTTTATAACCTACTTATTTAAATAAATAAGTAAAAGATTATATGATTTGAGGAGGATGAGAGAGCACAAAAAAATAGAGAAATCAGGGCAGACCAAACTTTCCTCTGGGTGGAGCCTTTGAGATAAGCTAAGGATTTCAAGAGGCAAGAGAGGAGAGGGTATTTTAGACATTAAGAAGAGTCAGAGTAAAGCCATTAAAGGCAAAAGATGGAATGCTGAATTTAAGGAACACCAAGTTAGCCAGTTTGGTTAGAAAATAGCTTGGGTAAATAGGAATAATAAGAAATATGTGAGTAATATTTCATAATATTATATAATTCATACTGTATTATAATAGAATAATTATTAGTATCTCTTAATTATGTATTATTTATACTATATTATGAATATAATCAATGTTTATAATATTATATGAGTAAAATGATTACATGAATAGTAAGCTGGAGCCAAACTGTGAAAGGCTTAAATGCCAAACCAAGGAGTTTGTATTTTGTCCCAGAGAAGCAATAGGAAGTTACAACCATTCTTCAAAGGGGAGTGACCAGGGCAGATCTATCCCTGCCTTAGAAAGATTGTTTTGGCAACTTTGAGAAGGGAGAGGCTGAAAACAGAGTTAGGCAATGTGATGTGGCAGTTGATCCAGCTCATGCTAACTGGGGATACAATAGGAGAGGGCTTATTTCTAGGAATAAGGAAGTCTAAGTCTTACTGTACTCTGCAGGGTCTGGTCCAACCACATCTGAAAAATTATGTTCCATTTCAGTTGAGTAACTAGGTGACAACCAGTATGGTGAAAAGCCTTATATTCATGACCCATAAGTACTGGAATTGAAGATACTGGGGCTGTTTAGCCTCGAGAAGGGAAGACTAAGGGGGAGTATGATTTTAAAAGTTCTGACATAGAACAGGGATTATTAGACTTGTTCTGCTTGGAGCCAGAGAGCAGGACTAGAAACAGAGTTTGGAGGTAGGGATAGGGGAGTTTCTGATTTAGTTTTCACACCAGTTTTCACAAAACTATCCCAAAGTGGAATGCTTGGGCTATCTCAGATAGTAAGCAGACTCCACCCATTGGAAGTATTCAGGCAGAAGATGGTGACCACTCAACAAGAAAGTTGTAAATAGGCCTCCTTTTCAGATAAGGTTAGCCTGGATGGCTTCTAGGGTCCCTTCCAACACAGTAAGCCTGGGATTCTATGGGGGAGATCAATTAGGAGACCAGTATTATAGGATAGACCAGAGGAGATGACAGACATAATTACCTTGAAGTGTTAAAAGATTTACAAAAGGAATCATCAGATGACCATCATTGTTCATATTTTAACTATTAATTGATATATATCACCATGATTGATTCATCTACAAATCTTCCTAGAAAGAGATGAAGCTCTGTATGTAACATTCAGGTCAATTAATCCATGGTTATTTGTTAGATGCCCCACAGGTGCCCATGATGCCACCTAGATTTTTTTGACATTTACTGTTCTAAGATAAAACGTGACAATCCCTCAAAATAACAAATATATTGTATTGGAGGGGTGGAGAGAAGAAGGCAGAATATTGTGGAGTTCAAAGAAACAGTTCAGTTATGCCAAACAATGTTTCTTATTCTAAAATCATGGTATTTATACAACTTGTTTTCCCAAAGCAAATTATGGGAAATCTGTTGAGTAAACAGCACCTGAGTCTCCCTTGCACCCTAGAGAGCAGGCAGTGTCCCCAGCTGGAGTAAGCTTTCTCCATGGTTGGTCCAAGATTTTGCCTTGGAGCCAAGCTTAAATTCAGTGCCAAGATTGAACAGCTAAAATAAAGCAACTCAAGCGCCATTTTGGACATAAAAGTTTTCCTGATCCTACAAATTGTTAGTGTCCTCCCTCCCAAACAACCTTGTATTTAACTGATATGTATTCTTCTACTTTGCATTAATGCTCTATATATTTAGATTTGTACATGTTGTCTCCCCCATGAGAATGAAAGTTCATTCAGGGCAGAGAATGTTTCATTTTTTGTACTTGCATTCCCAGTGCCTAGGATAGTGTTTGGCACAGAGCAAGTGTTTAATAAATACTTGATGATCGATTGACAGAGGAACAGTATAAGATTTGTGGATTTTAGTTTCTACAGTTCAGTAACAAGGATATAAGCAACACTGACTCCCTAGGAAAATCTGCAAGATGGCTCCTTCCACACTTGCTGGGAGGCTGAAGCAGAAAGAGCCAGCCACCTTCCCTAGATGATCATTTTCCCCATTTTCCTTTGTCTTTCCTTCTTGGTGCTCACCCCTGACTTTGTCCAACCCCCGCCCCCCCTACTCCATTGCATGTGCTGGCACATACACACCCACACACATCAAACAAAGTCTCTTTTTCTGTAAGGTTGCACCTACCCATCACCAACCTGACTAACTCATAACGAGGTACATTCCCTTATTCTTTCTTAGGTCGATAGAGTAGAGAAGGAAATAGATAGAAACTATTGTTCTTAATTTCTAGAATAATAAACTAAACTCCCAAGGTCACTCATTTTGTCTTCTTCCCCTGGAATCTAAAAACATAGAATCCCTGAGAGATGATGTTGGGAAAACTGACCAACCAGAAAGCATTTATTAGAAACATACTCTGTGCCAGGTCTTATGTTACCTCCATGCTGGGGATACAAAGACAAAAATGAAAGCCTTACCCTTGAAAAACTTAAAACATGTACATATAATTGTGAGTATACACAAAATAGGGACAGTGAGGTGGAGCAATAGATAAAGTGCCAGGCCTGGAGACAGGAAAACTCATCTTCTCAAGTTCAAATCTGACCTCAGACGTTAGCTGGATGACCCAGGGTAAGTCATTTAACTCTGTTTGCCTCAGTTTCCTCATCTGTAAAATGATCTACAGAAGGAATTGGCAAATGACTCCAGTGTCTGTAAAGAAAACCCCAAACTGAAGAGTCAGATACAACTAAAATGACTTAAAAACAAACTATACAAAACAAAATACAGTATAATAAGAGGGGAGGGGAAGGTCAGGAAAGGTTTTGTGTAGAAAGAGGCTCTTAAGCTGAGTCTTGAAGGAAATTTGGGATTCCTAAGGGGCAGAGGTGAGTAGGGAATGCATCCCAGGGAAGTAGGACAGCCAGGACAAAAGGACAATGCAACTCAAGTGCCTACTCAGACCCTGGATTCCCCTTCAATCCATACAGAAGCTTTGTTGCTGAAACAGGAGCTCAGTCTTTATAGTCAAGTAAATCAAAGACAGCTGTCCTTTCTTACCTCTTCACTGTTTAATGTAGCGAGGAGCAGGGAGTGCATTGCTACCTAAAGAAAGCTTGTTTCCCACAAGGAATGTCATTTCTGGAATAATGAGACCCAGGAAAAGATTCTTGACATTTCTCAACCAAAGGGCTTAAGTAAAGTGGACACAGCTCAGGGTTTCAGGCTATTCTTTGCTTGATTTGTGAATACTTAGTCATTTGCAGATATCTGTCCCTTTCTGCTGACACAGCGCACAGATATGGAATCTGGTGTCTGCTACTTATATTCTATCCAGCCATATGAATGAAAGCACAACTGTCCGTCTTGATTTGTATGATTGATTGCGCTGGAATGGTATAATAACGTCAGATAGAAAGATGATAGATACTTTAACCCTCTGCTAGCCATTGTCAGTTAAATTCAAAAGGACCTTTAGTTGTTATGGTTAGAAGACAACTAAAAAACCTAGAACACTAGGCCTGTCACAGAATCACCTACTCTCAGAACCAGAACCTCAGATATCTCAAAAGCAATCAAGTCCAACCAGGATCGAACACAAATCTCCGTCATGCAGCCTCTGTGCGACGACTCCAAAGCAGGAGGAATCAGTTACCTCTCTAGGCCTTGCATTTCCACTTTGGGGCAGTTTTTAAGTTTCCACAGGGTCATGAACTTTCACTGGAAGAAATGCTTGTTATATGTGAGATGCCTCAATCCAAAAAGGAGTAATGCTTTCTTCATTAATGGTCCCTGAACTCTGCGTGAATTCAATGGATGTCCAAGTAGCAGAAGTAAAATAGACAGAATCTAGATCAGAAGAGAAAACCAATTAAATCAGTTAAAAGAGGTACAGGATATCTCATACCTGAGGGAGACAGAGAGAGGGAGAGATTCAGAGAAAAACAGAGAAAGAGAGAGACAAAGAGACAGAGAGAAACAGAGAGAGAGAGAGACAGAGAGAAACAGAGAAAGAGAGAGACAGAGAGAAACAGAGAAAGAGGGAGGGGGAGAAAGAGAGAGACAAAGAGACAGAGAGAAAGAGAGAGAGAGAAACAGAAAGAGAGAGAGAAACAGAGAAAGAGAGACAAAGAGAAAGAGAGAGAGAGAGTACAAAGGAGCAACTCGTCTCTGAAAAGGAAATTATTATTTCCTGTGCTCCTCACAACAACCCTGGAGGCAGGTAGCATTGTAATCCTTATTTTACAGGTAAAGAACCTAGGCAGACCGAGGTTAAATGACTTGCTCCAGGTCATAGCTAGCAAGTTCCTGAGGCTGTCTGAACTCTCCAGGCCCAATGCTCTATACAATCTGTTACCAAAGCTGTCATGCTAATGACCGTAAGGACCATAGATGGACTTTAGAGCCCATCTCGTCCAACTCTCTCATTTTACAAATGAAAAAACTGAGGCTCAGAAAGGTTAAGCACCTTGCCAAGGTTATCTAGGTATTAAGCAGCAGGTCAGAATTTGAACCTAGGTTCTCTAACTTCAAATCCTGCAAGCTTTTTTCACTCTACCATTGTTACCTCAACGAAAATGATAATATAATAAAGGAGATCCTAAATCCATGTTTGCTTGTATCCCAGACTCAAAGGGATAAATATGTACATATATATACACATGAACAAGAATATATGCACATACTTGCCAAGTTTAAAATCAGATATGGAGAGAAGGGAAGCATCCATTTCATAGGCTATTTCTCAAAATATATATTCCATTTTTTAAAATACCCTGAAAATAACATGATATGAGCTTTTCATACCTTGAATTTGACATTTTCAAGTGAAAAATTACTTCTGTTTTCTGCTTACTGATGGTTTTAAAAAACCCACTAATGCTTATGCAACAGCTGGGCCAAAACATGTGATATTTCAGGTTCTGACATTTTGAAGGAGGAGAGATTTCTTTTCCAATTTGGTCTTCCTGGAACAAGTTTCTTCAGTTGACAGAACAGCAAATCTCTCTCCCCCAAGTCGACAGAATTGTTTTTGTCAAGTGGTTTCATAATTTTCTATGTTGGCATTTGAGCCCTTAAAAAAATAACCAAAATAAATAAACAAATGGGCTGGCCATGCATCCCTGCACTAGGGAGAGCTCCTTGGCAAAGCCTACGCTCTCCTGGAGCAGCTGGAAAGCTCTTCTAACTGGGACAGGCCCACCACAGGTGAGGTTGGTTGGCAGCTGATCAGATGCCTGGGAGCAGTCTTACTGTGCAGTTAATCTCACTGTTGGGGCACAGTGCAAGAACTGGATCTCCTAAGGATGTAATCATTCCAGGTCATGGAGAAGCCAAGATTCTTTGAGATTAAATTTTCAGACTCAGTAGCACATGCAGCGGGGGAAACACAAACAGACTACTTACCCTTACATATTCAATGCTGATGGTGGGAAGCTGTGACTTTTCAACCAGGTCATGTTGGGGAACTCCCAATCTAGAATAAAGAAGCTAGCAAAATTGGTGAGGTTTGGGGGTATCTTGACTTCACAGGACTTCAGTTATTAGGCTGCTTCTAATGAGCACGAGGCTTGCTCCAGTGACTGATTTCATGTCAAGGGGATTGCCAATATGCCCTCCTGAAGCTGAATTTGGCTTCATTTGGGAATAGCTATAAGCTGTGGGCAAGGGTTGGTTGAATCCAAGATAAGAAGAATGTTAGAGACCAGTGTTTTACCTTCTTAGGAAGATACCACATCAGTTTCTCAGGCTTGACCTTAGTTCAGTTGATGTTAACTCTAGTGGCCCATATATGAAGTCCCAAGTCAAGGATAGGAGAAACCAGACTGGGCAAACTAAAGAAAGTAGCAGGGGGTCAGCATGTAGATCCTTGAACTCAACTGGAACAATAATAGAATAGGTATGGGACTAGGGCAAAAGCTCTGCAAAGGACAGAGAGGAGGAGATCATATAAGAGCACTAAAAGACCACAAATTAAAAGATGGAAGAAAATTTACAGGTAATTTAGTCCAGCCCCTTCATTTTATATATAAGTAAACTGAGACCAAGAAAGGTGAACTGAATTGATCAAGGCCATTCAGGCCTAAGTAGCACAGCTAGGACTTAAATCCAAGTTTCAAGTGTTCTTTCCATTAAATAAACCTATTCTACTTGTACAAGGGAGCTAAGAAATCAGAGATTTAGTCATTCATTCACCAAGGATCATTCAACAAGGCAAGCCTGAAAAAGTAGAATAGTCAATAGAGATTCTGAGTGATTCAGCAGTGCTAACTGACCTTCTGTAGGTTCCTTGGGGAATTAGGGCAATGGAATCCATTGTCATCATCATAATCCCAAACTGATGACAGCTGTAAAGTCCTCTCGTATTGAGGTTATATGACTATAAATCATGGAACACAAGCAACCTGAAAGATTACACATGACAGCAGTAATCATCATATAGAACACTACACTCCCACATATATTTCATAATTTGACCTTTATAGAAAACTGATGAGGGTTGGTGATATAAATAGCATGACAGGGTCATAGATTTTGAGTTAGAAATGGCCTCAAAATCCTTCTAAATCTAACCCCCTTATTTCATAGATGAGAAAGGTAAGGTCCAAAAAGCTTGAAAGTGACTTGGGGAGTTGGTGGCAAAACTAGGGTCCAAATTTACATCTTCTAAGTGATATGCAGGTGAGGAAACTGTGGCTTTCGAAGCTCTCCCAACTACTAAGTAGTGGACCAATTCCAGACCAATTTTTTGAATGGATGGATGGATGGATAGATGGATGGATAGAAAGGCATTTATTAAACATTTACATAAGTCAAACACTGAAAGTCAAATGCTATAATACAAATAAAAAAGGCTAAGCAGTCCCTGCTTTTAAGGAGTTCATATTCTAACATGGATGGGGGAGTGGATATCAAATAAAAGCTCAGTTTCAGAGTGGATGAAAAACCTCAGAAGTCTTGATGGTACAACAGAGGTACAGATGGCAAGGCTCAGGGGTCTTTATAATGTGTCAATAGGTCATGAAGGATAAGAGTCTACTGAGTATAGAGGAAGGGAGAGATAGTAAGGCTTGGAGGACGTTAGTAGGCAGCAACAGGACAGGTGGTGAGTCCTGGTGGAAGCAATGGAGTTGATGACTCCCATATCATCCAAGCCAGTTAAGTAGTCTGAGAGCCTAGGCCTGGCCTAAAGGAAGGGGAAAGGATGCCCTTGTTAGAGGCAAATGTTCTCCCCACTGGGAGGTGATAGATTAAATTCTCTGATGGCCGGGATCTGAGAAGGACAACAAGGTATTCCCAAGGTGAGTGGGTTGCCAGACATCTGGGGCTGGACTCTGAGATAGCCTGGGGTGTGGGATGAGAAGAGATAGTGGATTGCAAAGGGGAAAATCAATATATCTCATCAGAAGAACCCTGTAGATTTCCTGGATGTTTCCAAAACTGTGGAAGTCAGATGTGTGCTAAATCAAGATCAAGGATCCATCCTAGCATTACCTGGGTTTTGTTTCAGGCAGTCTGAGAAAGTATTGCCCGTAGCTGCTCTTGAGCTACTCAAGAGATACACACCCATAGCAAGCTCAACGACAAGGTCAGTGTGGGATTTTTCAGGCTTTCCAGGACACTAACCTTCTGTACTTCACTTGGGTGTTGTGAGTTTCTTAAACTCAAGTCATTTAAACTAAGACTGAGTTTTTAACAAAGCCCATTCCATTGTACTCATTTATATCTAATGTCCTTACTTTTCTAAACCAGATTGAGGAGTCCTTCAAGGAAGCAGCCTCAGCTAAACCTAAAGCTAATTTACTAAAGTGGTCTACACTTGTGTCTTTAATTACTAAAGCTTGTAACTTGTGTGAGAGAAAAATAGAATTTTGGGGTCTGAAAATATACTGGTTTAAATTGTATGAAGTAACTTGGAAAATAATAAACGATCTGTCCCCCAGGAGGTCCTGGGTGAGAAGCTATGGATGTCAAACTACCTATGGTTGTAGTTACTAAGCCAAAAATGCTGCTGGTATCCTAGCTGCACTGAGAGCAGCAGACCAGCACACAGGAGAGGCAGAGGGCTCTGAAGATGGCGGAAGGGAACAAACTTTCATCAAGTGCCTACTATATGCCAGGCATTCTGTTAAGAGTTTCACCACCATTGTCTCATTTAAACCTCACAACAGCTGTGGAAGGGAGGTACAATTACTGTGGCTATTTTTATAAAGTCTAGGAAACTGAGGCAGGCAGAGGTTAAGTGACTTGTCCAGGGTCACCCAGCTAGTAAGTGTTTGAGGGAAGATTTGAATTCAGGTCCTCCTGACTCCAGACCCAATGCATTCTACCTACTGAACCACCTAGCTAAGATTCAAATCCAGATAGGGCCTCATGCCTCTCTCTCCCTCTCCCTTCCCATTGCTAATAGACAAAATTTCCACATCCTCACAGGGTGAGGCTTTGTCCTCCCTAAAAATTTTAAGAACCTAATTTAACTTACTTATTCCCCTAGTTTCAAGTATTTACCATTCTGGTTCAGGTTAATAAGATAGCTGAAGAGGGGGAGATCATCGTATGCCTATCTCTTCCTTCCAGAGTGGTTGTGAGAAAAGGATTTTGTGCCTCTTAAAGTAATATATAAATGTAGGTTACTGTTTTTGTTCTCATTAGAGCACATAGAACTCCTGACAGGTGATGATGATGATGACTGGCATTTCTATAGCACCTTAAGGTTTACAAAGCACTTTATAATCTTATTTTATATTCGCAAGAAACCTGGGTAGGAGGTATTATGGCTATACCTATTTTACACATGAGGAAATTGAGACAGAGAACAGAGAAGTGGACTTGTAATAAGCTAGTAAGGGTCTGAGGCTGTATTTGAACTCAGGGCTTCTGGAATTCAGGTCCTTCACTCTCTTCATGTGTCACCTAGCTTGATAGCAGATTCTGCCAAGATAAATGAACTTATCCACAACGTTCAAAATGTCTTCATTTGCTGTAACAAATGGTTCCACCCATACGTGGTATGGTGTGTCTTGGTTTTGACTGACAGGCCAGCATTAGCACAAGAGGGAGGCAATCAGTCTATACCCTGTTGCATCTCAGACTGAGAGGCTGCATTGAGTGCATGATTGTCACGCACTAACTCTTCCTCTGCTTTAGTCTTTTCAGGTTAAATAAGACCACCTTGAATTTGCTTTCTACTTTGACATATATGGCATTATTTGCTGCTTATACAAACCATGTGAGGTAAATAGAGAAATATTTTATCCCTCCATATTATGGGCAAAGAAATGAGTGCACACAAGTGCATTATGTGATCCTTTCAAGCTTTCCATCAACTACCTCTTGCTCTTGCCATATAACAAGTGCATTCAGATGTCAGATGACTTTGGAAGAAAAGTAAGGCTGGTGACCTGCACAGCCCTCTCTCACTCAAAACAAAGTCCAGTTCAAGTTATGTCATCATTTCCTTGATGGCATGGTCTTCTTTGGTAACAAAGAACAAACACAATAATATCCTTAACACTGCTTCTCTTTCACAATTCCTTGTCCATGATGTGCAGCAGCCTGCCTTGCCTCTATGTGTTGGCCTTTGGTCCATTCTCAGTTTCAGTATTGTCATCTTCTTGCCACTGCTTCCCTGCTTCTCCCCAACCTGGATTTCCACATCCTGTTCCTCCAGAATCCATGCTCCCTGTCCCAGGAGAAAATAAGCAACTCATTTTTTTGGAACTCCTTCTCTAAGGCTTGGCCCTGTTGATTGGTGATTATGTAAGCGCAAACTAGCTTGTCTAGTCTAATTTATCTACTAGATGATTCTAGACACCAGACCATGCTTCAGCCCCACCCTATCCAGCCATCTAGCTGTCTACCCTGGGCATCTTGCCATCTGCATACTGCCTCATGCATATCTTTTTCTTCTAACCCTTTTCCTAGACAGAGTAATCTAATGTATTTCTGGAAAGAGCTTGTGCCACTTGACCTACTTACCCATCCACTCACCATCTCTTGGACACCACATTCCTCAGCCACTATTCCCATAAGTGTATTATCTTCCTCTACTAGAATATAAACTCCCTGAAGACAAGAACTGTCTCTCTGTTTCTCTTTGTATTTCCAGCACTTTGCACAATGTTTGAAATATAAGTTCTTAATAAATGCATTTTAAATTCATCCATTTATTTAATCCTTCAGACAACATAGGTTTCCATAACTCACAGAAATATAATACAAGAAAAACAATTAAAAAGATGAGCCTTGTGTATGATAAACTTAAGAATCAGAATTCCTGGGGGAAGGGCTATTTGACAGTAACTTCTGAGAAAACTGGAAAGCTATTTTGCAGGAATTAAATTTAGATCAGCAAGTTCATGGGAGGATAGTTGGCTAGTCAATAAATATTTATTAAGTGCCAACTATGTGCCAGCAACTATATTAAGTGATATGGATACAAAGAATGGTAAAAGACAGTCCCTGTTCTTCAAGATCTCACAATCTAATGCAGGAAACAATGTGAAAATAAACTATGTACAAACCAATAATATACAAGATAAATCAGAAATAACCAGCAGAGGAAGGCACTAGTATTAAGAGGGACTGGGAAAAGTTTCCTGTAGCTAAAAGGATTTTAGGTAGGGCTTCAAGGAAGCGTGGAAGAAGAGATGAGGAGAGAGAGCATTCCATCCCTGAGGCACAGCCAGTGAAAATGTCTAGTCAGGAGATGAAATGTCTTGTTCGAGGAACAGCAAAGAGGCCAGTCTCACTGAATCAAAAAGTACTTGGGGGTAGGGGGTAAGAGAAAACCTAAGAAGACTGGAAAGGTAGGAGGCAGCAGAATTATAAAAGGCTTGAATGCCAAAGACAGTGTTTTATATTTGATCCTGGAGGTCATAGAGAGTCACTGAAGTGTGGGGTGGGGGGCAGGGACATGGTCAGACTTGCATTTTAGGAAGATCACTTTGATGATTAAGTGGAAGCTGAACTGGAGTGGAGAAAAGCTCGTGGCAGAGATCAAGCTATTGCAATAATCCAGACGTGAGCTGTATGTACCAAGGTGATAATGTCAGAGGAAAAAGGAGGAGCATGAGAGAGATCTATATAGGAGGTAAAGAGAAAACAGCAGCAGAAGGCATCTATAAGATGAAGAGGAGGGGAGAAGAGGGAGCTCTAAGTGAATGGTCTCAATTTTTCAGTAAAATAGGAGGCAAGGCTCTCATCTAAAGGGGAGTGGGGGAGGAGTCTGAGGAGGTTTGGAGGGGGAAAGGTGTGGAAGAGCCATTGGGTGAATGGGATTAATTAGGGAGATGTAAAAAGATTGCCTAGCAGCAGTGAGGGCCTAGTTGAGGTTACATGATATAACTTTGCAGTGGACACAGTCAGCCCCTAGCCCTCAAGAAACATGTTCTTCAATCTTGGGCAGGACCCCACTCAGCTAGACCTAACAGAATCCAGTCTGGGTGAGTTCTTACCCTGGAGAAAGGAGCCCCTGTCCTTGTACCCCTTCATTAGAGTTTAGGGTGACCCAGCTCATGAAGGAGAAGACGAAGCAGAGTCATCCAGATGGAAACAGATTCTCCTGTCCAAATTGCTAAATTTCATGATCACATCAATTCTCGACAGGATCTAAAGACTATTAACCCACCTTCACATTAAATGTCCACCAATCAAAGATGATTTTCAGTTGAGAAGGGAATTCCTTTTCGAGGATTATTTTAAGTTTTCAGGCTCTCCATGAGGCACCTTTGGTTGCCAAAAGAAACCACTGACTCTCAATTTATCTATTGTCAGCTAGACAAATTAATAAATTGATTATTAATTACCCAGAAACTCTGTCTCAGGGTTTTTCATTTGTTTCAACAGGATGGGAAATCATGATGAGTCACAATCTGTGTAATTGGAAAAGATGCTTCTCATGTTAATGAGAGTGCAGATACATCCCAGAATTATTAAGAAGCTGATTGAGATTGTGGATGTTAAGTACTTTGCAAATATTAAAGCTCTGTATAAGTTTCAGTTGATGTTGGCTGGGGAAAGGTGCTGGCCATGGATGAGACAGGAAGAGCCTTAATGAAGAAATGTTCACTAAATTCTGTTAATAAAAGGCTGGGCAGGAGAGGAGATATTCAGTAAAGTCAGTCTGGATCTTTTTGGGGGTGGAGAAGCACTGAGTCCTATCCGATGATTTAAGGAATGACAGGTTCTGAGACCTCTCAAGCCCCAGGCTCTAATAATGTTCTGGGACAGAGCTTCCTCTGAAGACCTGACTCTGCTTTGATGGTATTAATGCCTTCCGAGATAGGAGCAAAATAAATCTCGCTTCTGTAACTAGAACCCTTTAAACCAAATGTTACATTTTGCTGCTTCTGTTTCCCTCAAGGTAGCATCCCAAGGGGACAATTATAAACATCTGACCAAGAAAAATGAATACAGTCACTTTTGTTTTTCAGTTTTAGGAGAAATCAATTAGAATTTTGTTTTCCTCTGTTAAATGCCACCTTTTCATAATAACTTGGAAAGAGAAAAGATTTTTATGCCATTTGGAAAAGTGTTCCAGGGAAGGCTTACTGGCTAGAGGTACAGAACTGTCTTGAGACTAGAACTCCTCTCTTCATGTCTCTATTGCCCAGAGCCCTCAAGTCGGCTTGGGGCTCCACGTGTGGCTTTCCCTCTACCTTGAGGGGGCCTTTTAAACCCCTTGTATCACTTTCTTCCCATTCACAAAATGAGGATAATGTCACTTCCTGTGGGTAATCTACATGAAGCGTATTCGAGTCTCAGCTGAAAGGCCTGCGTCCTAAGTCCAAAGTAGCCACAGGTCATTTTCCTTTTCTCCTTACATACTCCCTGTATGTCTCTGGCACTTCTGCTTCGGGTCTCAGAACATCCTGAGAGAAAAATGAAGCTAAAATCACAGTCAGTAAAGCAGGGTGAGTCTCCTTCCTTTCATTCCGGGGAAAGTGCTTGGGGTTGAGGGAAAAACCATTAAGATTCTTCAGTGTGGTAACATGTTGTACTCTCTTTTCTAATTAGGCAGAGCAATGTTGGCACCCCTTAAATGCTAAATACTCCCCCTCACTTGCTTCAGACACTGACTGCGTCTATCTCGCAATTCATGTTCACGTAGCACCAGAGCTGTCGTTTTGGGGAGTATCTCAAGAGGTCATCTATTCTATCCCACTGCCTTTCAGGCAGGTCAGCGCCTGCCTAATACAGGGGGTCTTAATTTATTTTTGCTTACTGATCTGGTAAGGTCTATCTCAGAATGTTTTTAAATGCACTGAAGAAAACTCATTGGATTATAAAGGAAATCAATTTTATTGAAATTTAGTTACCAGGTTTTTTAAATAAGCTCATATACCCCAGGTTAAATATCCCTTACCTAAATCTACGCAGACAGCTGTTTTCATGTTTAAATCCCCAAGGAAAATGGCCTTCCAGACTTACTTCAGAGTTAAGAAATGGAGAGACTTGACTTTTGGAGTGAATCAGAACTGGTTAAGAAAGGAGTGAAGTAGAGCAAGGCTCAGGGGGCCAAAGAGAAGGTAGAGATGATGGAGACTGTGACCTAGTATGGGGAGAAAAGCACTGACTTTGGAGGTCAGGTGTCAGTTACAATCCTGCCTTAACTACTGAACTGTCCTTGAACAAGATAATCTCTATGAACCTCAGTCTCTTCCTCTGTAAAATGCAGGGCTTACCAGAGATGGGGAACCTGCGGCCTCGAGGTGTGTGACTTTCTAAGTCCTCAAGTGTGGCCCTTTGACGGACTCCAAATTTCACAAAACAAATCCTTTTACTAAGGGGATTTGTTCTGTAAAGTCTGAGGACATGTAGCCTTGAGGCCACAGGTTTCCCACCCCTGGCTTAGACTAAAATACCTTTGAGAGCTCTTTCACTGCTTAAACCTATTAGTTCTGAGGGACTGGTAGATTTTGCTTTACTGTTTTTCTTTTCTTATAACAAAGGAGGGAGTTTATTGAGAAAGTAGGCAAGTTATTGGTGAGTTATCAAGGTGTAAAAAGCAAAAATGATCATTTATTAAGATAAAACATAATAAGTAAATCCTATGACTTCAATGATACTAAGCTAATATTTTGTATGCTGTGTAGCATGCATAGTAAGCAGGATATATTGGGACCAGAAGATTAAGAGCTCTAAGGGACTAGAGATCATCTAATCTAACTCATTTTACAGAGGAGGAAACTAAGGTCAGAAAATTGAAGTGACTTGCCCAGGATCACACAGTAGAAGAATCCGAACTTAAATTTGGGTTGTGGTTGTTCAGTTACTTCAGTTGTATCCAACTCTTCATGACCCCATTTGGGCTTTTCTTGGCAAAGATACTGGAGTGGTTTGCCATTTCCTTCCCCAGCCTATTTTACAGATCAGGAAACTGAGCCAAACAGGATTAAGTGACTTGCTCAGAGTCCCACAGTTACTAAATGTCTAAGGTCAAATTTGAACTCAAGCCTTCCTAACTGCAGGGCCTAGTAGTCTATCTGCTGTGTCACCTAGCTATCCCAAACCCAAGTTCTCTGACTCTAAATTTACAGTACTTTCTACCGTACTATGCCTAAGTAAGATCTGATCTCTACCTTTATAGCACTTATCATCAGTAGCGAGGCAGCTAGGTGGCAATATACCTGGAACAAGGAGGCGCTGAGTTCAAATACAGCTGTAGACACTAGCTGTGTGACGACAAGTGACTTAAACTCTGTACGAGTCAGTTTTCTCATTTTTAAGTGGGGATGACAGTGCCTACCTCCCAGAACTGTTGTAAAAATCAATCAAGTAAGATAATCCTTGTAAAGTGCCTTACAAATCTTAGGGTACTATATGAATGCTATTTTTCATTGTTGTTACTATCTTCTCCCAGCTTGTGGAGCGGTAATAGTAGCTAATAATACCAAAGCAGAAGGAAGATGAGAATTTTGTCCAGGATGCTGGCTGTGCAGGTAAAAACAATTGAACTTGACACAAGTAAGAGCCAGTTAAAATATGAAACTACCAGGGAGCATGCTTCGTCTCACCAAGACAACTAAACTTCCAGATAAGCCTCCTCCCACCCTAACCCTGTCGTGCTGATTCCTCTAAAAGTTCTGGGATTCTTTCCTTTCTCTTTATGAGGTTTTGTGTAGAGAGTCCTAAGTTCTCTTCTCTCAATAAAATTAATTTTTAAAGTTGATTTAAGGTTGCTTTTAGCACTGTTCACTTTAGAGTATGTTTTCTGGTACTTATCCCAAGACCCCAGAATTCCTAGCTTGTATGGAGCCTGACGTGATGCTGTACACATAGGAGAGGCTCATTCAATTGACAAGTATGTATCAAGTGCCTACGGTGTGGCAGGCCGTATACTAAATAATAGCGATACAAATTCTGTTGAATATAATTTATAAAGAAAAATAGGATTTTTCTCTCTTCTTTGTGTGTATTATGCGGTATTGAAGCACTAAAGAAAAGTCTTTTAGGTGAGTCATTGTTTGGAGACTTAAAGATAAAATTGAAGTACTTCATTTTTCCTTTGTAACATCCATGATGACATGAAATTTATAAGGATGATGATCCACAGAGGGCTTCCTTTTCTTTAACATTCTCTAGAACACTGCACTTATTAGAAGACACACAGCCTTCCATGTGTTTGACTTCAAAGCAGGTATAAGAATACCAAGGTAAATCTACGATGGCAGGCTTTGACATTCCAGAGTTTACATTCTAAGACAGATATAGTAATGTAGAAACCCAGAGCAGAACAGCAGCTGAGGAATTCACTAACATAATCAGTACAGCCTGGCATTTGGTCCAACACAGCAGAGATACAGCACCTAACATTTTGCAAGAAAGACAGATTTTACATATCCCGCTGTACGCTGTTTCAAGCCAACTCTCAATAGCAGAAGGAACGGCTCCCTGCTGCTGAAGCCTGGCAACAAAGATTCCAACTTTTCTGAGCTACAAAAAGAGAACTCAAAACTTTTAATATTATGCTAAGGCCCCTCTATTTACTTTTAAAGATACCCAATAGAAAAAAATACGAGGAGCTATAGTTTAAATAGTACAGAACGTGTCAGTTTGATTTTAATCACATTATTTGATAGAGTCAACTCATCACCTACACTAAGAGTGGGGAGAAAAGTCATGATTGATACAAAAATAAGGCATAACATAAAGGTTTTATATATTTTTATTTTGACATGCAATTGGACACATACAAAACCCGAAAGAACTTTTGGACCTTTTCTGTACAAGGGGCCCAAACCACTTCCTTCCTGGCCCACCTAGGGAAGAGCTGGGATCTGGTGGAGTGTCTGAAAGGCATCAGGTCATCATGGCCAATACAGTAAATATCTAGCCCAATCAAAAATGAAGAAGGGAAGTGTGAGGGAAAGAAGATTAATAAAAAGTTTAAGAAGAGAAGGGAAATTAAGAGGAGGGGAACCTGCTCTTACTTGAAATTAATAAAATCCAGTGACCAACCACGACTTGAGAAGACCAGTGATGAAGCATACTACTCATTGCCTACCAGAGAGTTAGGGAACTTGAAGTGCAGATTAGTATATATCTTTTCAAACATAGCCAATGAGTGGATTTGGTTTGCTTAACAATGTCTATGTGTAGCAAGAGAGGGGTGGTTGGTTGTAAAGGAGTGGTGACCTAGGTAGGGTGGATTGTAAAAGGATAGTGATTCCACCTCCAAACCCCATCAAAAGGGGGTTGTTATAATATGTTTTTTAAAGCAGAAAATGGCAGGAGGCTCAAAAGACATAGACAAATAGGAGAGCTTTGAAATTGGTATATTTTTTTAATAAAGCAAATTTTGATAAAAGATTTATAATATATACATATATAGAGAAAGAAATGCTTCATTGTTTATAGTTGTCTAGTTAAGAATATCAATTCAAAAATTTTTTTAATGTGCACATTATTCTAGCACAGTACCCAAGACATAATAACCTCTATAAAAATGTTAATTATTTATTATTATTGAGAGCTGGGTAAAGGTGAACACCAAAGATAGATGAGAAGGCCTCAAAAGAACTCAGCAAGCCCTCATGTCAAAGGTGCTAGTCCTCTCTAAATACCCCATACACCCCAACTCACTTGTGGTTTGCATGTCCATTGGCCACACCCCAATAAAACCATCTTGGCCGGCAGGCTAAACCAGGTTGAGGTTAGCCAACAGGCCTCAGATCCCTCAGTGAGTTAAGGAGATGTCTACCCCAAGCATGTGAAGACTTTCCCAGGTGGAATGGATGGATGAGAACAATTTGTTCCAGTGACGATGAAGGTGACTGAATCGGGTGCTGTGGAGTACTTAGAGCTTGGTCAGGCATTGAAGTGCCAAGGTCCTCCACCACTTCATGGGCCATCACCAGTCACTGCTAGACTTTGATGACTCTGGGGGAGACAGTGAGGTTGTTGACTTTATGTAGCTCTGCCTCACTTCAATCCAGTTCAGGTGGAAGTGAAGACATGAGCCATAATGTTGTTGATCCTCTTTGAAAATGAAGGACAAACAGACTTATTACTATTATCCTGTATTAAGAACAGGGTACAATTCAAACTGTTGAATAGCAGTTAATTACAGTGTCTGCTTTCTTTATCAACCTAAGTAACTATCAGCATCGTTATCAATGTAAGTAACGTATAGACTCAGAGAAGACCAGAGACCTCACCTCATTCAATAGACTTTCCACATGCACCAGACCCCAGATAATGCCTGATGATGAAGGTGTTCAGCTGCTTGCTTGTTAATATCATTTTTAACATCTTCATTTCACCCCTTGGAGAAAATAACACTTAATAATAGCTAGCATTTATATAGCATTTTAAGATTTACAAAGCACTTTTACAAATATTTCCCCATTTAATCCTCACAACAACCTTAGGAGGGAGGTACTGTCATTCCCATTTTACTGATGAAGAAACTGAGGTAGGCAGAGGTAAAGAGACTGCCCAAGGCTAGTAAGTGTCTGAGGCAGGATGTGAATCCGATGTTCCTAACTCCAGGCCCAGCACTGTGCTCTGTGGCACCACCTAGCAGCCTCTAATGCAAACCGAAGAGAAAGATTAGAAAAACCTCCAGGAAGCAGATATTTTTCTGAGCAGACACATGAAGACTATTGAGATATTTTGCAAAAAGCATTGGAGCATCTACTGCAAACCTTTTGAGAAGCAGGGTGATAGAATGGATACAGTGCAGAATCTGGAGTCAGGAAGTCCTGCAAAGTCTATTAAAATTCCTCAGGCTAACTAGACATTCTCAGAAGCTTCATTAAGTCTTGTGCTCTATAAGCTTTGGCCACTGTTTTAGCCCAGCTTTGATACATGAGCTATGTAACTGAGTAAATTAATCACTTAGCTTCTCTAAGACTGTTTCTTATCTGTACAATGGAGATAATATTTGTCAGAGACTTATAAGCAGTTCTGGTATCTGGGGCACACAACACTAAAGGTGTCCACAAATCAACTTTTTTTAAAAGAGAAATTCATCTGGGGAGAGATTTAGAGAGACTTTGAATCTTGAGACACATAGCTTTGTTGGAGGAAAGAGGCAGGGACACCATAAGGCTACTGGGAAAAGAAGGAGGGTAGGACCAGAGTTCATATAGAATGCGACTGCCTAGGGAAAGAAGACCATGTGGTAGCTTCCTATTTTTTGCTATCAGTACTAACTAGGTGCTAAATTCAGTTATTGCTAGTTGAGGCCCAAGGGCTCATAACAAGGACCTGTAAATTTCGGCACCCTGGGACAAATGTCTGTTCATCTTGGCCTTGTTACAGGTCCAATACCTGTCATACCTGCTCAAGTAGGTTGTCATGACATAGAAATAAAATAACGCATGTAAAGCACTTTGCAAATGTTGAAGTGCTATGTAATAGCTAGGTAGCAGAATTGAGAGAGTTCCAGGCCTGACTAGAATATTTGGGTTCAAATCCTGCCTCAGACATTGTAACAATAAGCAGTGTGGGATTTGTTTGTTTGGAGTTGTTTTCCAGGCTCAGGCTAGATTGTGAGTACCTGAGGGTTCAGTCCCCTTTGAGCCCTGATGGTTCACAGCTGTGCTGGGTCATGTTGATTTCGTGCCTGCTGATTCTGAGTCAATCAGAAGCCAAGTCTTTGTTATATTTACTGGGAGGTTAGTGTTTTACTTTGGGGGTCCGCTTATGAGAAGGATCTTGTGATTACCTGGTCAAGACTCTGAGTGGACATATGTTCAGACCTCCCATCTGCTTAGATGGAAAGGCTCTCTTGATCTAGGGATGTATGTATGTGTCCATCCTTTGTGGCCGAAGAAGACCACGCCATCAGAGAAATAATGACATGATTTGCACTTAACTTTGTGTTGAGTGAGGGAGGGCTGTGCACCAGCCTCACTTCTCCTCCAGAACCATCTGAATCCAGTGACCAGATATTCCAGAATGAGGCAATTGGGGTTAAATGACTTGCCCAAGGTCACACAGCTAGTGAGTATCAAGTGTCTGAGGTGAAATTGAACTCAGGTCCTCCTGACTCCTGCATTGGTGCTCTATCCTCTGCAGTACCTAGCTGCCCCTTAGGAATGTATGTAAATTGTATGGCAATATTGCTCTGATTCAGACTGTAAGAGCCCTTATCTGTTGGTTTTAATCTGATTATATTTTTCTATATGTTGAATGTAATTAAATGATTATTGACTCCTCAAAAGTTGCCTTTCCTTTTATAAATGCAGATTTAAGAACCTATGATAGTAGGCTCCCCTGTGTGTGTTGGGGTACTTATGGATACAGACATTTACTAGCATTGTAACCGTGGAAGCCTGTCCACCCCAGTTTTCTCATCTAGAGGAATAGTAATATGTACCTTCCAGCACTATGGTAAAAATCAAGTGAGAGAATTTGTAAAGCACTATGTCAGTGTTATTTCTTATTTTTAAAATTAGTATGAAGAACTCATTTTCCCAGCCTCTTATCTGAACTAGTGCAAGGCAGCAGAATTCAGGAATCTGGAATCTCTCCATTGTTAAAGGGACTATTATGTTCCAAATGTTCCCCCACAGCCTTGCTTCCATTCACATGGTATATTTTCTAAACACAATTCTTTTTACATGCTCCTTAAAGAGTTGCTGAATTTTTTTTCATTTTTTCAAACATCAATAATGTGGACACATTCTGTGTATACAAATGACAGTATTTCGTTTCTCCTACAAAGTTTCACCCCCATCTCCAAGAAAACCAAGCAAAAAAGAAAAAAAGACATGACTAACCTGGATGAAGCTGGCTGTGAGGCTAAGGGGGATCAGTGACAGGGGGCATCTTTTCCACCTTATCAGACAGGTTACAAGAACTTGAGACAAAATAAATGGTGTTTATATTTTCTGGGCCTGTCAGATTCCTGCTTTTACAGCCTCTTGCCACAGGCAGTATGTAAAATGCAGTTTATGAGGCAGATGGAGAGAAAGTTATTGACTCTGGAGACCAAGACCTCGAGGGAGGGGAAGAAAAATAAATAAACTAAATGGTTGAGGTTTTACCACATCATTAATATTGCAAAAACATTGCATGAGATGAGTTGAAATCACTTAAGATCTAGAGCCTACAAAGAGATGAAGAGACTGGGGTGGTGCAAAGAGCACATGGGATATGGAGATCCCAAGACTGCAAATGACTAGCTCAGGGGTGGGGAACCTGAGGCCTTAAGACCACATGTGGCCTTCTAAATCCTTAAGTTGGGCCTTTAGACTGAATCTAAATTTTGCAGAACAAATGAAGCCTTCTAAATCCTTAGGTACGGCCTTTTGATTTGGATTCAGTTAAAAGGCTGCACCTAAGTATTTAGAAGGCCACATGTGGCTTTAAAACTTCAGATTCCCCACCCCTGCAACTGTTTTACCTCCAAAATAACTTCATCTCTTTGACTCTTGGTTTCTCCGTCCCTAAAGGAGGCAGGCTTGGGGCATTACATGATATCTAAGCACCTTTTCTAGCTCTAAGATGATTTAATTCTTCTACTGGTATTTCTAAGGTGACTTTTTTGATGAGAAATCACATTCAATCTAGTAATATTTATTGAAGACCTAATGTGTACTAGGTATTTTGGGGGACTCAAAGATATAAAAGGGGTGCACCCTGCCCTCCAACATGTTTACAATCTAGTTTGGAATATGTGATAAGGTTAAACTGTTTTTAAATTTTTTCATTATTGTTCAAGACCAAAATAGAAATGTTATTGGTAAAATGTAAACTCTTTGAGAGCAAGAACTGTTACTCATCTTGTCTGTGTATGTCCCGTCCACAGTCTAGTTCCTTGTACGTCACTGGCATTTTGTAAATACTTACTAGATCAGATGTCAGATGTTAGTAACAACAGTAAAAAGTTATGAAACAGGATATGGGCAGCATATACATGAATATACAGATTTATGACTTCATCAACAAGGGAGAACTTCTGGGTAGGAAACAGGACTCCTAGAGGTTAAATCATTTGCCTGTGGTCTCAAAGCCAATAAGCATCAGAGGCAGGATTTGAATCTAGTCTTCCTTACTTGGAGCCCAGCACTTCCATGATACACATGATTAAGTGGTACATTTCATCCCATGACTAGCAGCTGCTCTAGGAACTCTAGGCAGGGATGAATCACATTTGGCTCGAATGGTCAGCAGGTTTTACAGAGAAGGTGGAATTTTTGTCTGAGTTGAGAAGGATGGCTAAGATTGCTCAGGTAGGAAATTGGGAATGGGGAGCCATGAATATTCCATATGGGTGGAACAATATAAGCAAAAGTGTGGAGGCAGGAAAGAAAAAGGGTAATTGGGAGACAGTGACAAGCATTTTGACTAGAGCCGACAATGTTTGAAAGGGCCTTGAATGCCAAGCTGGGAAGAATGATTTTTATTCCATCTGCAAATGTGAGCCACTGAAGATTTTGGGCAGGATAGTGACATGGTAGAAAAAGACATTTTAGAAGATTCTGCTCACAACCCTGAATAGAAGGGATTAGAAAACATCAACAGTGGAGAAATGACTAGTCAGGAGAGAAAGGGAGAAAACATTTATCGAGTGCTTACTACATGCCAGCCACTCTGCTAAGTAAGCACTTTAAAAATCTCATCCTCCCAACAAACTTGGGAGGAGGGTCCCATTATTTTTCCCCATGTTACAGCTGAGGGAACTGAGGCATACAGAGGTCAAGCTTCTAGTTTGATGTCACACATTACTAAGTGTCTGAGCCTGGATTTGAATTCAGGTTTTTCTGACTCCAGCAGCTCATATTCCATCCACAGAGCAACCTGGCTGCCTCTAGGAGGAAATGTGGTAGAATGAAAAGAGGCTTAAATCAGGAGAGCAGGTTTCAATTCCATCTCACAAACTATCTGGGTGACCGTGTGTGAGTCAGTTAACCTGTTTGAGACTTAGTTTCTTCATCTGTAAAGTGGGAATGATAATATTTACTAACTGCCTGACATGGTGGTCAAGAAGAGATGAAAGCCCACTATAGTTATGAGGTTTTGAAAAAGCAAAGACAGGAACCCAGCTTGAAGGAGGAAAAGGTGAACTTTTAAAAAATACGTTGTTTGTAGTATGCCCCCCCCAAATTGGAAATATTTGTATCAGGCAACTGAACGTGAAGGATCAGAGCTAAGAAGCACTGGTTTAGAGTTGGAAAAGAGATTTTGGAGGTCACTTGGTGCAACCCCCTAATTTTACAGATGTTTCTTCATCTGTAAAATGAGAAAAATAACAATCCTTATCAGTCATACTAGAAAATCTGGTACTGAGAGCACAGAGCACCACAAATCAATTTTTAAGACAAATTTGGTCGGTGATGGGAGAGTGGAGAGACCTTAAATCTTGGGACACCAGCCTTTGTTGGGAGAGACAGTTGGAGACACAATAAGGCTAAGAATGGGGCAGTGTTGGACCAGATCAGTACCCTAATTTTACAGATGAGGAAACTGAGGCTCCATTGAGTGACTTATTCAAGATAGCAAAATAGGGTCAAGATTTGAACCCAGGTCTTTTCATTTGACTTTGCTGAAAATGACAGCAAGGCTGAAGATTTAGGAGTTATTAGCATATGCAGTGATCACGCACATAGTAAGTGTATAATAAGGGATTTTTTTTTGTTCACTCCTCAATCCTACCACCTAATATAACCAAACACTTAAGCAGCTTGATTCCCATAGATTGAACTATCCCATTAACTACTCTCTATCTCAAAGTCAAAAAAGAAAAAAAAATAAAAGATAGATTAAGACTGAAATAGACCCCAGCTGCAAAGAGTACTTAAATAAGGTCAACATGCATCTGTCACTGGGACACAAGGACTGACTCTATTATATTGCACTTGCACCCAGCCTCTTGCTCAGATTGCAAGGCAAGCACCCATGTCTCCACTCAGACACAGAAACACATAGCCAACCTTGCCAAACAGAGGGTATTTAAGCCTTTGTGTATGCAACCAATTCAGCCTCAAGTGAATGAGTCAAATAGGTCATCACCTTTTAATTCCCCCTCTCATCACCCTAAAAATGGCTCATGTTTCTTACTTTAAAGTGAATATCTTGGTCATCCCTGGCATTCTTCTTTATCTTGAGCATCATATGCACTTCCCAGAGATTTGGAACAATGACCTAGCTCTTGCCATTCATGATGTCTTCCTCAATGCCTTAAAGTTTCCACCTTCTGGTCTAGAGTATTAAGCCATGACTACAGTGTAAGTGTGGTACGTTTGACTTTTCATCCCATGACTCCCTGTATTCTCAATCAGGGGTTCTTAACCTGGAGTCTGTGAAGTTGTCTTTTAAAAATATATATTTTGGTATTTTAATATTTAAACATTTGGTATTTCTAAAATATTTTAATACAATTCGTTTCCTTTATAATGCGGTATATTTTACTTTAGGTATTTAAAAATATAACTCTAAGGAGTCCATAGACTATATCAGATGGCTAAAGGACTTCATGACACATAAATTTTTTAAAAATTATAAGAACACTAGTTTTAAAGCAAATCATTCTTTTGCATAAAATATTCCAAACTGCGCCATCACCATTCATCAGAAATTGGTCTGGTTTTTCCTTTTAATCTGTCCCAAATAATCTCACTCTCCCTTGCAGTCCAACAATTCCAATGTTATTCTCCTGGCTCATGGTGACCAATGATAGACAGCACCTACATTCTCTTTTGTTAACAGAATGACCCACGTCAACAAATGGCAATACACCAAGTCAAATCCATAGTCTTGCCTTTTTGGCTATTGTTATCCTCTGCTTTTCTCTTGATATTACCTTTGATACTATTAGGCAATGGTGATTCCTAAAAGTATTTCCTCTCAGATTTTTAAAAGCAAGAGGAAGAAAATGATAAATACAGCAAGGGGAGAGAGATTTATGAGGTGAGGAAGGCCAGTCTGTTCCATTCATCTAGGCAGTGGTGGGCTGTTAAATGTTAAATAATTGGCTCTCAGGGGAGAATAAAAGTACACACAACACATTTTTAAGTTTCATGTGCATTATTAAAATTTTCTCCATCCTTTTCTTAAGTCTATACAATCAACAAAACAATAAACCAAGGCCTGATTTGTAGTTTGCTGATTTCTGAGACAAATGCTCATACTAAAACCTTTATGAGCAGCTCTCATGAACCTATTCAGGCTGACTCCAGTCCAGTTGTGCAAATATCCCATAGTTCTGTAATTACAAGCACCACCAAACCATTTGGATTTGGAGACTTCTGATGTCCACAACTCTGCATCAACATTGCTGATATGGAAATGTGTTTTGTATATTTGGACATTATAATCAATATCATATTGGTTACCTTCTCAACAAGTGAGGGGAGGGGCAGGAGAGAAGAAGATAATTTGAAACTCAAATTTTTAAAAAATGAATTTTTTAAAAAATTTACACATAATGGGGAAATACTTAACAACTTTTTAAATTTGCCTGTATCCCTAATGAGATATCAAATGTCCAGAAGGAGAAATACTGCCTTCAATTAAAGTTCCAATAATTTCCAACCACCTTCTCATACATAGCAATAGTCTAGAATATCCAAATTGCAAATTAGAGTAAAGCAAAAAAAAAAAAAAACAACAAAAAAAAAACCCAACAAACAATGGGCTTAAAAGTAGACAATATTTCAATAGTGGCTGTAACAACACTTGTAAGCACGTGAAAATTTCAACTGTGAACCTTCTTGGGAAAGAAAGCCTGTGAGGGTGCCCAGAAGAGGGTTCTGAGTCAAAAGAGGAGGAGAGGCTTAGGCATGGTGGACTCCTGTAGCCTCCAAATAAGAACTCGGCTCCCCCTTGAGTTTGAAAATCCCCTGAAGGAAAAGACTTAGATCCTTTGTGGGGGCTTTTCACTCATTAAAAGATGGTGGAAGGGAGTAATGTAGAGTTCCTTTCTCGTGCTTTTTTTTTTTAAAGGACACTTTTTGCTCTTGTCCTAATAATTTGCTGGCACTGGTCTGGGAAATCTCAAAAGAACAAGCTATTTGGGAGAACTTTGAAAAACTTATAAATTTCATCAGAGTTGGAAGAGTTACAAAAATTCAGGCAATTTCCCTTATGGCTCTAGCCAAAACCCTGAGCCTCCAAAGAGCTGGTAAAAATGAAATATAGAATAAAGTTTGAGGGGAAATAGGGAGAAAAATAAAAATGAAACCCACAGCAAGAACTTACTGAACGCTTTGGTCATTTTCTACAAATGTAAAAGCAGTAGAATTACCAAGGCAAATATCAGATAGCTAATAGAGAACACATCTTTTGACTTTAATGATCTGCATACAGTATTTGAGGCAAAAGTCAGTTGTTTGACCTGGACTTATACGGTAATAACTTCACTGGCCTGTTTTACTTTGACAGCCAGAGATACACACTGTTCAGACTGGCTGTTCTTTTGGGGGAAGGTTAAAAATGGTTATTCCTTCAACCAAATGACCTCATGGACACCGGGACTGAATTCAATGATAACATGCTTTGCAAAGCAATTTACCTATATTATCTAATTTGGGTCTCATCACCACCACACTGAAAGCTGAGTACTATAGACGTTATCATCATTTTACAGGTGAGGAAATTGAGGCTGTGATTGTGACTTGTCCATAGTCACCTGAGCCTCTCCCGTCTCCTGTCCCCTTCTTTCTATCATTTATTACTATAGCCTTCAGGAAACTGATGTCATAGTAATGGAAACTGGGAAATCTGTGACCTCAGAAAAAGTTCAGCCAATCAGTTCCCTTCCCAGTGCATCACATCCAAATAAAACAGTGCAGGCTCCTGACTCAGGCATGGGAACGGAAGCACAAGGAATCTGGAAGATGTGTGTTTCAGGAACCACAACAAATAAGCTAGAATTCAGACTCATAGATTACACAGCTTTTCTTCTTCCTTCGACTTTCATTATTCATGTATCTCCCTGTGACCAAGTTTAGCTACTTTTTAAAAAAAAATATGCCTCAAATGTTATTTTTTAAATGTCTCGTGAAATTTTTACAAAACTCCACGTATTAATAACAACTCACATATCCATGTCCCAAAAGTCTTAGTGCAGACATCAGTTTTAGTGGCTTAAAACCGTGCTAAGGCTTCGGTGACACCCTCTAACAGTGCTTTAAGTTCTGTCCTCAGCACAACTCTCCCTCCCCACCCTTCCAAATCTTCTTCACATCTAACTGCACTTGTCATGGATATAGTTGTATCTTGAAAATAAAGATGAAATAAGACTAAAAACAATAAAAGTTGACTGAATTTCCTGTAGCTGTTTAAGGAGCCTCTCCTCTCCTACCCATCCCCCACCCCCACCCCACCCCACCAAAAAAGAAATGTACTGCTAGTCTTAATACAAAATCTGAGCAAGGTCTCCATCTAGTGGCAATGTCTTCAAATAGCAGACACATGATCCCTGGGATCATGGAGACAATGTTTATATTTAACTAAACTAACATCTAGACATGGCAAAGATCTCGTAGTTTTCTTTATAATTCTTCACAAACTCTAAGTTATATTATTTTCATCTAATCGTTCTTTTTCTGATGGGATTTGGACAAGAATGCACTCTGAAATGTTTAGCAACTGGCTTTCTAAAAATGCACAGCACACATTTAAGTTTAATCTGAATTACCAATGTATATTCCTTTAAGTCTAGACAATCAACAAAACAAGCCCTGATTTGTGATGTTACTGATTTATGAACAAATACACTAAAAATCTATTACATGGCTCCCACACTAACTACAGAACAATCCCAGGTATAGGTAACCTGGGACCAGGCACAATCATGCTATTATTATATCCAGTGTTCTAAGAGTATTCCACATGTGGACAAAGTACTGGGTTTGTACCTGAATAAAATATAAGCTCATCCTCAGTACACGTCACTGCAAGCATCCTTGGCACACATCTAGAAGCAGACAGGATAATGGAGAGGATAGAGACTTCATCCTGTTCCCATGAGATTTTGACACCCTTGACCAGGTCTCTAAAAATCAAAAGCTTTCTGCTCTGTATTAGTGTGAAGATTATAAGCACTGAAGATAGCATTGTTCTTAAGTTTCTGCTCTGTATTAGTGTGAAGATTATAAGTACTGAAGATAGCATTGTTCTTAAGTTTTTATGACTCTATGATACATTCAGGCAATTGTGTGCAACAGTTCAGTTATTGTTATTGTTTCACCATTACCTTCACCATTCCAGTGGCCCTCCTGACATTATCTGGACTTCTTTGTGTCTCCCTTTGTATTCAGCTTCCTTTCATCCTTTTTACTTTCCTTTTTCAGCGACTTCACCAGTACACTTCATGTTAGATTTCTTTAGATATCTCCCCCTTTTCTTTCTCATGAGGTTCCTTTCCAGTTGTATAATTAGGATTTCTCTTTTTAGAATTTCCTAGCACCTGTGAGTGGTATTCTCTTTCTCCACATTAAAGATGTATTACCATCTGCTGCTACACTCTATGCGTATCACGGGCCTTTGCATTTCCAGGGCTCACCACACTATTTTGCATAGTCTAAGTTCTTAAAAATGCTCATTCATTCATTCAGTCATTCATCGTAGGCTCACATACTTAGTATTTTTCATGCTTCAAGACATCAATGGATCCTTCAGTGTGGATATTCCTTCCACTGGTCATATTACACCACTCCCCCACTCCCTCACCTCCAAATCTTATCCTATGCAACTTTTTTCCTGTCCTTCTATAAATCCTTCAAAGAGGAGCCTTTCAATGTACTGGAGACCTTCCTTCTGGACTTTTACTATTCTATGGATATCATTACATTTGTGGCTACCCATCTATTATTTTTTACTCTCACTATGGGATCAGCTCCCCTCAGTGAAGATACCTAAAACGTATCGTTGTTAATATCTACTTCATATATACCATGAATCTTTCCATGGCCCTTTTAATTCCTTGGAATTTTAATTGTTCTAAGATTGTGGCATTTATTATACATCAGCAGGACAGTACCAAGTATTTCTCATGTTTTGAAATCTATTCTATTAAAGAATAATACTTCTGTACCATTATCCCAGGGGATTCCTAAGACAGCAAACTAACTTTCTCCCAAGTCTCCCATTACTCCCTTACCTTCAGTCAGGTCTTTCATTTAATAAACTTCTGAAATACACAATCTTTTTAAGGAGGTGGGGAAGGGGGTAGCAGCAGAATAGTAAATAAGGGTTAAAGAGCATAATCACAGCTTTGTTGTGACTTTGCTATGTGATGTTACATGAGTCAACTACCCTGTGCTTCAGTTTTCTCATCTGGAAAAATGAGACTAAGAGAAAAATGTTGGTCAAAGTTACAATAAATGGAAGGTATCACAGAATCTTAGAGCTGAAAAAGACCTTAGAAAAGACAGTGTAGTATAGTGGAAATGGTACACAGGAGTATATACATAAAAGAGCACATAGATACAAATGGTTAAATGGCTGTAGTTATAAAATATATTGCTATAGCTATAAAATAACTACTTTTATAAATAGTTATAAATAAATAGTTGCAAAGATATTTTAAAATAAGTTCATGGACCCCAGATCAGCCGCCCATGAACTGGATGATTATAAAACCAAAATCTAGAGTTGGATGGGACCCCAAAGGTTATTACCAGCTAGGTAATGCCTAGAGTCAGAAAGACGGGAGCTTAACTCTGGCCTTGGATACTTACGGACTGTATGACCCTGGGCAACTCACTTAGCCCTATGGACCCCAGTCGTCTCATCTATGAGCTGGAGAAGGAAATGACAAACCATTCCAATATCTTTGCCAAGAAGACTCCAAATACGGTCATAGAGTCCGACATGATTAATCAACAAAACACTATTTTCCAAGGCAGCCCATTCCTATCATTCTGATTGTTAGGAAGTTTTTCCTTACATCATGCCCAAATCTGTCTCCCTACAGCTTTCACCCATTGCTCCTAATTCTGCCCTCTAGCACCAAACACAACTAGTTCTCTGAGATTTTCCATGTGACAAACTGTCAAATATCAAAAGACCACTACCATACTCTCCCCAAGTTTTCTCTTTTCTAGGCTAAAGAAGTCTAGTTCCTTCAGTCACATGAAATGATCCTAGTCACCCTACTCTGAATGCTTTCAAGATTATTCATGTCTTTTGAAAAAAGTGGCATGCAGAAATGAACAAAGTTCTAACAGCAGTCCCTATAGCATTTTTTATCTCCCCTGCCAAAAAAAGTTTTGATTTGAATTTAAAGTTTCATTTTTGATTGAAAACCCACATTCCCAAAAATCAAGTTTTTCTGCCATGCTAATAACTTTTCTGTCTCAAAACTAAAACGGGAACGAAGGAAAAAAGGAAGGAAAGAAGGAAGAAGAGAAGCTCTTATTAAGATCATATCACAGATTACATTTCAGAGTGATAAGAATTAGTGAGATGCTTATGTATCTTTTTAGAAAATGAAATGCAAATCTCTTATTAGGGAAACATGTCTCCATTAGAGACAAATAGTTACAGGATCCTGAATTATCATAATTATGTTCCACACAAATAAGAAGACTGACTTCACTATGCTGTGAAGAAGACAAAGGTTGACCATAGTTGGCTCAACAATTCAGGTCAAACCCACCCCCACCCACAATTTGTGTCCACTCTTCTCATTTATGGTGATATACTTGTTCTCCACCCACACCTTCTTTATGTGTGTATATACACACACATGCATATATACATGTATGTGTAAATATACATGTGTATATACACACATATGCAGGTATGTGTGTGTGCCTTCTAAAAATCTAAGTTGGTCAGTGAATTCTTATATATTTAGAGCATGCTAAATACAACCCTCCCTCATATACGTAATCAAAATAATTTCTCTTTGTCTTCAGAATTTCATCCTTGAAAGCTCTCACTGTTCCTAGAATGATTTCACTTAACCCACCATATCTATTGACTGACCCTGGAAACCAGACAATGCTTAATCTTCACATTGCATCCAGCCATCCAACTGTCCATCCAAGTCATCTGCCTGATGCCACATGCATATTCTCTTCCTCCTTGCCATTTTTCACATCTTGCTCTGGGAACATTAATGAAATGCATAGTGCCATTATTTCAGGAAAGGGTGTGTCAGATAGTTAGGGATAGGATTAGGGTTAGGGTTAGGGTTGTTAAGGTTAGGGTTAGAGTTGCTGCCTCCTTTCTTGGATTTTGTGTCCTATGAACTACTGGGCATTTCTATTGTAATTCTGGCATCTAATTGGTACAGTGGATATAGTGTCAGGTCTGGAATTAGGAAGACTTATTTCCCTAAGTTCAAATCAAGCCTCAGGTACTTATTAGCTATGTGACTATAGGAGACAGCTAGGTGGTACAGTGGATAGAGCACCAGTGCAGGAGTCAGGAGGATCTGAGTTCAAACCTCACCTCAGACACTTGACATTCACTAGTTGTGTGACCTTGGGCAAGTCACTTAACCCCAAATGCCTCATCCTGTGTCATCTCTAGTCACTGGATTCAGATAACTCTGGAGGAGAAGTGAGGCTGGTGACCTGCACAGCCCTCCATCACTATTCGCTCATCCCTAAACTTCCTTTCCATCCTCTGCACTCCCAGCATATTCCTCTTCATCTGTGACACCACAGTACTTCAATTCCCTCTCTCTTACTACTTGGAGTAGTTTTTCTTTAAACTAGAAGTTCTAGATTTTGGCTACAATGTTTCTGGGTATATTTATTTTGGGGTTTCTTTTAGGAAGTGACTAATGGGTTCTGATTTCGCTTTCTATTTCCTCTGGTTCTAAGATATCTGGATAGTTTTTAAGAGTTTTTGAAATACAAAATATTAAAAAGAGATAAGAAATTTTTTTGGTCATGATGTTCAAGTATTCCAATGATTCTTAAATTTTTTCCTCTTCCATATGTTTTCCAGGCGAGTTGTTTTTACTATGAGATATTTTTACATTTTCTTCTACTTTATCAGTCTTTTGACTTTGTTTTAATGTTTCCTATTGTCTCATGGAATTATTGGCTTTTATTCAGTCTATTCTAATTTTCAGAGAATCTATTGCTTGGGCAAGATTTTGTATCTGTTCTGACAAGCTGTTAATTCCTTTTCCAATTCTTTCTTCCAAAGCTCTCATTTCTATTCCAATTTTTTCCTTAAGCAATTTGTCTCATTATAAAATCATTTTTAATCTTTTAACTCTTGACTCGTCTCTTCCAGGAATTCTGTTTGACCTTGTGCCCAAGCTGTGTTTTTTTCTGAGGCTTTGCATGTAGATATTTTGGAGTCATTATCTTCTTCCAAGTTTGTATCTTGAGCTTCCCTGTCACCACAATAACTTTCTATGGTAGAATTCTCTTTTTTGCTCATTATTCCAGTCTTGGGGTTAGGCCAGAAAAAAAAATGGTTCATTGTGACATTTTTCTGCATTTCCCCATCAGGATTCAATATGTTGGATTTTCTAGATCAATTTGAAAAGTTTTAATGGGGGAGTTCACTTCACATCTGGCTGCTTCTCTGCTATCTTGGCTCTGTCTCCCTATCAGGTTCTTAATGAGTGTTTCTTGTATTGTAAGTACTAATTATATTGTCACCTCAAAATAACAAAATTTATTTTAAAAACTTGATTGTCAGTTGATAAGGAAAACAAATTAATAAACGCTACTTAAGTCAACTCTTGAAGAGGTGTTTCCTAAGAATACTGGAGTTGTTCTCAGTATGACTCCTTAAAGAAATACAAAGTCAAACACAAACCTAGAAATGAATATATTGGATTTAGACTTTCTAGTTTGACTTGAGTAAAAGAAAACCTTGTAACTCCTGGGTGAAACTGCATATGTGAAGGATGTAATAGATTAAGAAAAGCACTATATGTAGAACAGTCAGATGATCTCGTTTTGAACTCTGACACTGTCATTGAGCTGTGGGGATTTGGATGAGACATTTAAACTCTCTGTCACTTACCTCATCAATAAAATGAGGATAATTTAAAAGATTAAGTTGAGAATCAAAAGAGATAATCCTCATAAAGGACTTTATGAAGGGTAAATGGAAGTTGCTATCGCTATTATTAAGTTTATTTTTCTAAAGGACAAAGACATTATCTGTAAATACCAAAATCTATGAATCAGTCAATAAACATTTATTAAGCATCTATTTTATGGCAGGCATTGTGCTAAGTGCAGAATGTCAGTTATCCCCATGGAAGACGACTGAGTGGTAGAAAGCAAAATATTATAAATTTGAAGAAAGGCTCGAAAAATGATGACAAAACTCCCATTTGAATAAGTTTATCTAAAACATATCCTGAATGAAGTTGCTAAGCTGAATTCCCTGATGCATGAACACAAACCCACCCACACCAAACACTTCAACCTACTGATGAATGTTCCTCTGAAAATACTCATCCCCATGGAGAACATAAGATTTAAGGATTTTAGAGTGGGAAGTGGCTTTACAGATACTGTACTACAATTCCTTTATTTTGCAGATGAGGGAAACAGGGCTCAAAGACAGGAAAGTACTTTGCCCAAAGTCACACCCAAAATATTAAGTAGCATAGCTGGGATTCCGACTCCAAATATAGTTCTTTTTCCATCATATCATGCTGATTTACTAGAAGGGAATCAACAGTTATGAAATACTATACTCAGAAATCTAAAAATCAAAATAGATAGAAGTCAATAAATAGGGAATCATGTTTTGGAGGAGCTGTGGGAAAACAAGCGTACTTGGTGCAGCTGTGATTTAGTCCAGACATTCTCTAAGGCAATTTAGATACGAAAAGTCACCAAAATGAGAATACCCTTTGGTCTACCAATAAATCACTACTAAGCAAATACCCCCAAGAGGATCAGACAAGGCAAGAACCCCTGATGGAATAAATATTTATAGCATCTTTTTTTTGACAGTAACAAAGAACTGGAAACTAAGGCAGTATCAACTGAGGAATACTGGAAGAAGGTATAGACTATAAATATATATTGACATATTACCATGCCATAAGAAATTATGAAAGCGATGGTTTCAGAGAAACCTGGGGGGTTTGTATGAACCAACTCAGAAAGACGTACATAGAATCTGGAGAACAATTTACACAATAGCAATATTTAAAGCAAAACCATTTCAAAAGACTTAAGAGCTCCGATTAACATGGCCAACTATAATTCCAATGGACCAGTGTCAAGAAATGGTACTCTTTTCCTGGATGGATGACGACTCAAGACACAGCAAGATTTTCAGACTTTTCAGATTTTTAGTGAGATACATTTGCAGACATGACCAATGTGATTTGTTTTGTTTGATTATATATGTCTGATATAGGGCTTTATTTTTTTCCTCTCAGTATTTTTAGGAGGGAAGAGGGAGTAGGGATAGGATTGCCAAAGTGAAAAAAAAAAGAGAGTTATTAAGCATTTTTAAATGCACAGAAGAGAACTGGATGAAGAATTGTTAGAAAATACAACTAGAACTGCTTTGGAGATAGCATGTTAAATTTATCATATACTTCACAGAAAGCAAGGTATCATCATTACATGGATTTGTGACTTCACGTACTGACCTCTTTTTCAGTTCTGTCATATAAATGGAAATACTCAAATAATTTATTGGTTACATTCAGATTTTGAAAAGGAATTATAAATTTTAATTTCCTTCTATGGCTGCCAGTACACCAGCATCTCTATATGGTTAAAAAAATCCTTTGTACTATGAGGATATCTACTTCTGGAGGTATTCTCTGTCTCCTGAAATGATGTGGCTTTGGTCTGCTTTAAAATAGCAACAGCAATAGCAATATAGATCAGTAGTACTATAGGTCAATTTTATGTATGCACAGAATCTCAGAAACAGAAGGAACTTCAGAGACTATTCCAACACACAGCTGAACAAGAATTGTGTATATCAGTATATAGTCAGGGTGCCTAGATAGCATAGTGGATAGAGCACTGGACTTGGAATCAGGAAAACTCATCTGGATAAATTTAAATCCCTCCTTAGACACTTACTTAGATACAGTCTACCAGTTGTGTGACCCTGAGCAAGTCAACTTTACTCTTTTTAACCTTAGTTCCTCATTTGTAAAAATGAGTTGGAGAAGGAAATGGCAAACCTTCTTTACCAAGAAAATCCCAAAATGGGGTCATGAACAATTGGAAATACTGAAAAGAAATGAACCACAAACATACAGCCAACCAGCTTTGCCCTTTGACCTCTGAGGCCAAGCAGAACAAGTCAGCTATAACTGAGGACAGCTACCACATTCTCCTCTTTCGTTCTTTTCTTCAGACTTAACATCCCATTTTTGAACCAGTCCTCGAATAGCATGATCTTACATGCCTTTACAATCCTGGTTGCCTTTCCTTAGAAACTCTCCAACATATTATCAATTTCATTCCTGAAATGTGATATTCAGAACTGAACACAGCATTCCTGATGAGGTTTGAAACAGGGCAGAAATAGAGTGAATTTAGTAGTTTAACGAAAAGGTCATCTGGTTTTGCATGCTACCTAACGACGTTGTTTCAAAGGTACATTATTACTTAAAAGCTAAAGACTTGCAACATTTATTCTGAATCAATTAATTTTCTATGACACACAAGGTACTTTACTGGACACTTAAGATACAAAGACAGAAAATGAAAAATTACCCTAATTTACAATCTAGTAGGAAAGGGATAAGACAAGTATACAAAACTAAAATACAATTCTCAAATAGAAGGAGAGGTCAAAAAGAATACTATGAGAGATTCCAAGAGAGAAGAAAAACATTTAGGAAAGAAGTTTCTAAAATATTTTAGGAGTTTAGGAAAGAAAGGCACCAGTGGAAGAGATGACATCTGAACTAAGCTTTGATTTTAAGCATCTAAGAAACATAGGGAAGGGCATAAGTATATACACAGGGAAGGAGAAAGGGGAATGATTTTTTTTTTTTAATTTTTTTTAAAAAATTTTTTTTAAGAAGGAAGGGGGGTTGTCCAGCTTGGCCAATGCCAAGTGCATGAAAGGGACTACTCCGAAATAAAGCTGGAAATGTAGGAAGGCACCAGATTATGGGGAGCTATAAAAACTAAGGAGTTTACATTTTATTCAGCCAACATTAGGGAGGCTCGTAAGGATTCTGACAGAGAAGTGATGTAATAACACCTGTGCATTAAGAAAATTATTGTGATAGTACAATGAAAAATGCATTAAAGAGCAGACTAGACTGAGGGTGATAAGACCAACTAAGAGGATAGTAGAATAATTCAAGGGAGAAGGGAATTTGGGCCTGAAGCAGGGAAATAAGGAAGGGAATAGGGATAAGAAATGTTGTAGAAGTAAAAACAGGATTCAGTAATTGTATGTGCTGGATGAAGAAGGAAATGTCAAAGATCACTCTGAGATTTTCAACCAGGATGGCTGGGAAAATGTGATACTACCAACAACACACACACAAAAAAATGGAAAACAGGAAAATGGATAGGCCTTGGAAGAAAAGCTATGAGTTCTGCCTTGAACATATAAAATTTTAGCCTAATGATATCCAGCTGGAGATATCTCTGAGGGGAAGGTAAAAATTGGTGGTTCACATTTTGGAGTCTTCCATATAGAAGGAATAACCTGAATGAATTAAATTGCCAACATAACATAAAAAATGAGGAGAAAGGGGCTGAGGACAGTCTTGGAGTTACCCACACTTACAGAACAAAAGAAAGATGAAATAACAAACAAGATTCAGAAGAATGCCTTAAACAGGAAGGAGAACCAGGACCAAGCAGTGTTAGAGAAGGCATGGGAGTAGACTTTCAAAAAGAAAGATGTGATCTACAATGGTAAAGGCTTCATAAAAGTCAAGGATAAAGATTGACTAGAGTCCATTATTAGTCAGTCAATAAGCATTTGTTGACTGTGCTAAGCACTGGGTAGGCAAAGATTTTTTTAAAAGTCCCTACCCTCAAGGAATTCATGGGGGGAAGGGGGGACAACATGCAAACATTATGTACAATCAAGCTATATACAAGACAAAATAGGGGTGGGGAGAATCAACAGGAGGGCATTAAAATTAAGGGAATAAGACTTCCTGCAGAAGGTTGGATTTTAGATGAGACTAATTACTTAAAAGAGACATTATTACTTAAAAGGATGACAAGAAGCAGAGATGAGAAAGGAGAACATTCCAGGGATGGGGAACAGTCAAAATTCCTAGAGTTGGAAGATGGAATATTTTAGCAGAGGAACAGAATGGAGGCCAGTGTCACTGGATTTCAGTAATAGCATTGGCAGTCAGGTTGTTGGTAATCTTTAAAGGAGGAGTTTCATTGGCCTAGTGGCAATAAGGAGCCTAATTGCCAGAGGTGGAGGACGATGTGAATGTCAAGAAGATGGAGTTAGTAAAATTCTTACCGGAATTTTGACAAGGAAGAATAGAAGACAATAACTAGAGGTATTATCTGGATAGAGGGAAGTTTGGGTTTTATTTTTAGATAATGGAGGTCTGAGAATGTTTACAGACATTGGAGAAGTTGTCAAAAGAAAAAGAGGGAGATGTTGAAGATGAGAGGGAGAGAATACCAATAGACGAAGGTCATAGAAGAGATTGGAAGAGAGGGAGAGGAATAAGACAAAGAACACAGGTAAAGAGAATAATTGTGTTAAGGAAAAGGGTAGCATCATCCTCCAAAGGCAGGAAGAGAGGAATATCTTAGCTTTACCTCTCTCTAAAAGAAAAAAAGTATAATTGCTTACTGTCTCTGGGAGAGGAGAGGGACAGAATTTGTAACTCAAAACTTTAAAAAATATTTAAAAATTGTTTTAACATATAATTGGGGAAATGAATGAATTACTATTACAATACTGAAATCTATCCTGGCAGGAAAACCTCTGTAGTAATTGCTTGAGCTTACAATCTAGTAAGCTTCAGGTGAGATGAGAAACTTTAAGGCTCCTTTTTCTCAGTAAATGAAGGTTACCCACTGAGAAAAGGGGGAAGCATAATTAGGGACTTGAGGAAAATCAAGGAGATTTGGCACAGTTGATATAGGTTATATGATAGGGAATCAATAAGAGAATTAGAGGAATGTTGTGCAGCAATGAAGGCTCTGTTGGGGCCTTAGCATAAGTTTGTAGTAGATCCATTAGATGATGAGCTTCTTAAAAGCAGAGACTATCTTTTATCTTTCTTTGCATCCCAATGATTAGCATAGGGCCTGGGACATAGTAGCCACTTAATAAATGCTAGCTGACTAACCCCTTTAATAAAGTTTTATGACTTCCCTTAAGTAGCACTGTACTGTGTAGAAAGAGGAGCAAAGATAGTAGAGCTAAACCTATTCAGTTTATTAATTCTTTACATTTAAATATTTCAAGTTTTTCAACATATCAATTTTTCAAATATTTCAACATTTCAAATATTAAATATTTCAACTCAAGAATTGGGTTTCCTCCAATAATGTAGATCTCAACCCTTTGGTGCTTTAGCAGATGGTCTTCATGACTCAAGCATTCATGATCTGGTGGCTACATCACCAGAGAGTGATGGGCATTTCTGCATTTAATCCTAAATCCTTAAAGAAAAAATACAAAGTCCATCATCTTGGCCATATTTGAAGCCTTTCTGACTTGTAAGGGCCTACTAGAGTGTCTACTCTGGTGCAATTAACTTTGAGAACCTAAGGTCATCTCCATTTTGTGATTAAGCCTCAGAGTTGGACTTTTTTATAAAAAAAAATTCTTTTCACAACCATCAAAAATAGATATGAATGTCAAGATAGTTGTTGTTTATCAGTTTTCACAGAGGACCAAAGACATCATGAGTAGTATCTTGACCTGAACTTGAATTTGATTTAAGTGAGGCACAGCTGTGCAAAGTGGTCAGCCTTGTAACTATAACTTAATAGAAAGAATTTACTTTTTCTCTAGGCTTTACCAATCAGATGAGTATGAGGTGGAGTTTCTAGTCCCAAGAGATGACTTTATTTTTTTTTTTAATATAAATTTATTTATTTAACTTTTTACATTCATTTTCACAAAATTTTGGATTCCAAAATTTTCTCCCC
>CM053769.1:219910918-220001510 GCA_028658325.1 Potorous gilbertii
CACCTGTCTAACTTGATTTTCAAAATCCTTTTTGAGCTCTTCCAAGACCTGAGCCCATTGGATATCTATTTCAGATGTTTAGGATACAGAGGCCTTGACTCCTATGTCTTTACCTGATGGTAAGCATTGGTCTTCTTCATCAGAGAGGAATGGCAGAATCATCTGTTCCCCAAGAAAGTAACCTTCTATGGTCTTATTTTTTTCCCTTTTCTGGGCATTTTCCCAGCCAGTTACTTGACTTCTGAGATTCCTCTCCACCACCCCCCACCCCACCTAGATCCGCACAGCTAGTGCTTGGGGTCTCAGATTCAAATGCTGCTCCCCAGCCTCAGGGCTTTCAGCAGCAGGCCTGGCTGCTATTCAATGGCAGCTTAAGTTCTGGTGCTCAGGTGGGGGCAGGGCCGCCTCCCAGGCTCAGTCACTCAGGGTGTTTAGGCAGAGACCTTCCATAATGGAGCTCCTGCTGCTCCGGGAGCCTCTGGCCACCACTGCCTCTGCCTCTCTCTCATTTCTCATTTCTCTTTCCAGCTTTTCCTCCACCTCTCTAACTTGATTTTCAAAATACTTTTTTGAGCTCTTCCTGACCTGAGCCCCCTGAATATTTATTTTGGATGTTTGGGATACAGAAGCCTTGACTTCTATGTCTTTCCCTGATGGTAAGCATTGTTCTTCCTCATCAGAAAGGAAGGGAGGAGATATCTGTTCACCAAGAAAGTAACCTTCTGTGGTCTTATTTTTTTTCCCTTTTCTAGGCATTTTCCCAGCCAGTTACTTGACTTCCGATATTCCTCTCTACCCCCACCTTGCCTTCAGATCCGTTCAGATAGTGCCTGGGGTCTGAAATTCAAATGCTGCTTCCCCGCCTCAGGGCTTTTGCGAGGGTGGGGCTGTTATTCAGTGTGAGATTAAGTTCAGCTGGCCAGATGGAGGCAGGGCCGCCACATGGGGCTCAGTTCCCTCAGGGGGTTTATGCGGAGACCTTCAACAATGGATCCACGCTCCTGCCTGCTTTGGGAGCCCCAGTCCGCTGCTGTCTCCGCTGCTGCCTCCCGAGGGGTCCTGAGTTATGGAGATACCCCGTTCCCCTCTCAGCCAGCCAAAAAGACTCTCTCACTGACCTTCGGTATCTGTGGACCTGCGCAGCTGCTGGAGATTCCATCTCTGAAGTCCTGCTCAATCTGCTCCTCTCGGTACCATGCGGCCAAGGCAGGGCCGGGCTCTGCTCTGGGTCTGGTGTGCGGCGGACCTTTGGTGTCAGTTTTTCAGGGCTCTCTGGATCAGAAATCTCCTCCACTTCGTTGCTGTGTGGCTTCTGCTGCTCCAGAATTTGTTGGGAGTTCTTGTTTACAGGTATTTTATGGGCTGTGTTTTAGGAGCTAGCATATGTGCGTCTTTCTACTCTGCCATCTTGGCTCCTCCCCCAATTGAAGAAAATTTTAAAAAATAAGAATAATCCAACAAAAACAAGAAGATCGTGAAAAGAAAGTTAACCAACTAGAAAAGGAGAGCCATAATCTTAAGGAAGAAAATGACTTCATGAAAATTAGAATTGGGCAAGGGGAAGCCCAAAGTTAAAAAGACCAAGAAATAATAAAAGAACATATAAAGAATGAAAAAACAGAAGAGAATACAGTATCTCATAAGAAAGACAACTGATGTGAAGAACACATCAAGAAGAGAAAACATAAGAATAATTGAACAACCTAAATCTATAATCAAAAAAAGAATCTTGATACAGTAATAGAAGAAATAATTAAAGAAGATTGTCCTGAAGTGTTAGAACAGCAGGGGAAAGTAGAAATAGAAAAAATACACCAAATCACCACCTGAAAGAGATCCTATGAGGAAAACCTACAGCAGTATCTGGCTAAATTGTGAAACCCCCAGCTCAAGGAGAAAATATGATGAGAAAGAAAGAAAAAAAACCAATTCAAATATGGCAGAGCCATGATTAGAATCACCCAAGACCTAGCAACAGATACACTAAAAGATCATAGGTCTTGGAACACTATATGTCAAAGAGCAAAAGAACTGGGACTGAGGCAAAAAATATCACACCCAGCAAAGTTAAGCAAAATCTTGAACAACAAAAAAAATGACATTAAAAGAATTGATAGACTTTGATTTTATTGCCAAAAAACGCCTGAACTTAATAGAGAATTTGACATACAAGATCCAAGAGAAATATAAGGTAAACATCAAAGACTAATTACAAGGACTTAATAAGGACAGACCAATTACTTTTTATATGAGGATATATAAACATGTCAAAGACAGTATTAGTAACTGGGTAATTCAAAAGAAAGAAAAGCTTTTTTAGAGCTAAATATGACAGGATTATAAAAAGTCATGCCATCTAGGAAAAAGTAAGAAGAGTAATTGTCCTGTACAAAGGAAATGCAAGACGAAAAACTGACATAGAGAAATTAGATGAGGGAAGGAGGGCTGGTATTTCTGGAATTCTACTCTCATAAGGAAAGGGTTAAAGGGAGAACCATACACACACACACACACACACACACACACACACACACACACACACACACACAAAAGGGTATAAAAGTCTCCTAATTCAGAAAGAAATAAAAAGCTAAAGGGATATGGAAAGGGGAAGGATTTTTAGAGGAAATCTCTACTCACATCAGATCTGGGTACACATTTACAAGGGAATAAAAATCTTCTAAATTGATAAAAAAAATAAGAGGGTGAGGGAAATGGTTAAGGGGGGGCACAAAAGTGTATATAGATTAATGGGAATGGGATAAAGAGGGAACAACATATATATTTGGAAGGCTATAAAAGTCTTCTAAATTCAGATGACAGAAATAAGAGGGCAAGGGGGAAAGTGGGAAGGAGAACTAAGGGATCCTTGAACGTGAGGTAGGTTAAGTAATAGGAAGGCAAGGTAGCAGGTAGAAGTAAAGTAGAGGAGTCAGGAGGGATGGAAATAAGAGATATACACAAACATAAATAAAGATCAAGAGTAGAATTTATTAGAAAAAAAAGCAGGGGTAGTAATTGTGATCTCAGACAGTGTTAAAGCTAAAATAGATTTAATCAAGAGAAAAACAGGGAAATTCCACTATATGTCATCCATATTAATCAATATTGTTTTAGACTATTCAAAATGACTAGACAATATAAGGTAGGAAGTAATTGCTATGGTGTAGCAAATGATCAGTTGGTGGAGTTAGAAAAATATGGAAAGACTTGGACTTATGAAGGAAGATGTTATCCATCTTCAAAGAAATAGAGCACAAACAAGCATAGTATGGTGTTACAAACGTGCATATGGAGTTATGTGTATGATTACAGATATCGATGTAAGTGTTTGTCTGTCTATGGGCTTGTATGTGTGTATACATATGTGTAAAATGAGTGTGTGTCTTCACTTAATTGTAGCCTTCTTGGGGGGAAGGGAGAGAGAAAACTCTTACATACAGAGTTGTCTTATATAAAGGGTTCCCCTTAAACCCTCTGTTTTTTGTAAATTTAAAAATTTTAAACTTAAATACAAAATAAGAAAAAAACATTCCCATGGGCACAGCAGAACGTAAGAGAGGATTCAAAATATAAAGCAATAAACAATGTATGGTATTTATTATATAGGCTTTCTTGAAATGGAAATTTATTGCTCTCTTAAATTCTACTGTATACATGGCAATGGTTTTTTTCTTATTTTGCATTTAAGTTTTAGTAGTTAACTTTGTTTCTTTTTTCTTTCCTGATTTTGTATTTAAGTTTAAAATTTAAAAAAAAAGGATAAGGGGAACTCTCTATATAAGATAACCCCATATATAAGGAGAGGTTAAAATACCACATGATAATTCTGGCAAAATATCATTTCACATGAAATTCAGTTGTACCTTTTGTAAAAAAAAAAAGAAAAATCTAGAAAAATACTATTAGACAGAAGGGTAGCAGAATCTGTTTAATAACAAAGTGATTTGTTGTTATTTTTACTACTTTTTTAGAAAAAAGAGAAAGTTTAAAAGATACACAAGGTTCACACAGTAAATTGTCAATGAATAGGGTTTTTTTTACACCTTAAAGTGACATAAAAGTTACATATTACTCCAGTGCCATGTGGAGCATGAACAGAATGTACACAACACTAACGCAAACACAAGAGAAAATGCAATGAGTATCCAATTTTAAATGATAACAGCACTGCCTCTTTCAAAATGCAAGCCAAAAAATATCTGAAACCAAGAAATTTTAATCATATGCTCTGTTGCTATACATGTATTTATAATGCTTGCCTCTTATTCAGGAGCCAGGATAAACCAAATGCAGAGTACAATGAAAAATGATATGACTCACTTTCATTATTAGGCCACAGCAACAACAGAAAATAGTAACATTCCTTTGGTTGTTTTTTAATGCAGAATGACAAAATTTCTAATTTGTCTTGCTTTTTTCCCTTTTACTTCCTTTCAAAATCTTTTAAGCCACCTTTCTGAGGTGCAGGTACTTTATGTCTTCTGGGCATTCTTCAGGTTCCACTTCTGCCCAAAGGTGATGCACTAAGGAGAAAATAAAGATGAGAAGATGAATAAGACTTCCCTTTTGCAAAATGATCTAATCAAATTTAATTTTTAGAATACCATCATTTGCAAGGATTCTCATACCAAGCTTCATTCATTTATCTAGGTTTATTCTCTTAGCCCTTAGCCTTCTAAGAGAACTAACCTTATGAGGCCATTTTGAGTTTGACCATCCATCTCTGACACAGATCAACTGACCAGGTCATCTCTGTATTATGAATGCACTCACACCTTCACAATGAAGCTCTGCGTGACTCCTTCTATTAATGGTACCATCAAGCTCCTCAATTTATTGTTTTTTTACTTCTCTATGTATCTATATTCCCTTTAGTACTGAATGTAAATTCCCTGAGAGCAAGGATTGTTTCATTTTTTCTAAATCATTAGTGCCTGTACCCAGCAAGTGTTTAATAAATGACTGCAGAATTAAATTACTTAAGGGAGTCCAAAGAATGTCTCTGAATCCTGCGTGAGGAAAGAACAAAACAAAACAAGTTCTTTTCTTAAACTGCTGAGAACTTAACTTAAAATGCACCATACTGCCAAATGATCAACTATAACCAACATAATGAAGTTTCCCAGGAAAAAAATATCCTGTCTCTTCCTTATAAAAATGTGAAGCTCACTTACTTTCCAGGATTTCTAACTTTACTGATACTTATCAAAGAATTCAAACCAATACCAATGCTCAATCACTTCTCCCTCTTATTCTGCCTGACTTCCTTCAAGACCAAGTTCAATGCCCACCTGTTGCAAATCATCTTTCCTGGGCTCCCTCCCACCCTGCTGCCCTTTCTGTACTATTTTTACCCATGCTGTATGTCCACAGTTATTTACATGTTGTATCCCTGAGGGCAGGACCTGGGGTTTTTGGTTTGGTTTTTTTTGTTTGTTTGTTTTGTTTTGTTTTTCTGCTATTCTTTGTATTCCCATAACTTAGCACAGTGTCTGGCACAGTTATTCCTTTAACAATGCTTGCTGACTGACAAATTATTCTAATAAAATCTGATGAAAACCCTTGGTAAAGAGTATTTAAAGCACTATAAAATATTCCTCCTATAATAGTCAACATGGATCAACTCCTGAATAGGGCAGGTACACAGGAAGGTAAGTACCCATATTAAATTAACAATGTCAGAGAACATCCCAGTCCATTTGTCACTCTTGTGCTCTGGCTGGTTCTAGGTCCTCTAGGGCTATATTAGGAAGACAGGCTTACATCAGAGCTAACCCACTTTAATAGAAGCAGAAAAGATTAAGGAGAGGGGGTAAGAACACACAAAAGAACTATAAAAGCAAGATCTTAACATCACTGATAACTATGACGGTGTGGTTCAAAAGTCAGACATTCTAGAGAATGAAGTCAAGTGGGCCTTAGGAAGCATTGCTAAAAAAAAGAGAAGAAAAGAAAAGAAGAGAAAAAAAGAAAAGAAAAGAAAAAAGTGGCAGAACTGACAGATTCCAGTTGAGCTATTTAAAATTTGAAAAGAGGACGCTATTCAAGTGCCACACTCATTATGCCAGCAAATCTGGAAAACTCCACATTGACCACTGGTCTAAAAAAAGATCAGTTTGCATCTCAATCCTAAAGAACAGCAATGCCAAGGAATATTCAAATGACCAAATAAATTGTGCCCATTTCACATGCTAGCGAGGTTATATTTAAAATTTTGCAAGCTAGATTTCGGCAAATATGTAAACCCAGAATTACCAAAAGAGCAGACGAAGGAAGGTTTCTGAAAAGGGAGAGGACCTAGAGATCAAGTTGTTAGCTGAATTACTGAGAATGAAAGAGGAGTTGCAGAAAGTCATCTACTTGTGCTTCACTGACTACTCTAGAAGCTTTGACTGTGGATCACAGTAACAAGTCTTAAAAGAGATGGGGGTAACAAATCATCTTATTTATCTCCTGAGGAACTTGTATGTGAGCCAAGAAGCAACAATTAGAACTGAACATGGAACAACTGATTGGTTTCAGATTGGAAAAGGGCCAGCATTACCACTTCTAGGACTATATTCCTAAGAGATCATAAAAATGGGAAAGGGTTCCACATGTACAAAAATATTTATAGCAGCTCTCTGTGGTGGCCAAAAACTGGAAATCAAAGGGATGCCCATCAATTGGGGAATGGCTGAACAAGTTGTGGTATATGAATGTAATGGAATATTATTGTACTACAAGAAACAATGAACCGGAGGACTTCAGAGAGGCCTGGAAAGATTTATATGAACTGATGCTGAGTGAAAGGAGCAGAGCCAGGAGAACTTTCTACACAGCAACAACCACAGTGTGTGAGGATTGTTTTCTCGTAGCATTAGAACATCATTGCAATGCAAGGACTTAAAAAATTCTGCATGGTCTCTTAAGGCAAAATGCCTTCCACCTCCAGAGAAAGAACTACAGAACTCAGTCACAAAATGTAGCAGATCATTTTCTTTTGTACTACGTTTTGATTTGTTTTACAATTTCTCTCATTCATTTTAATTCTTCTATGCAACATGACTAAGGTGAAAATGTTTTTAATAGAAATGTGTGTGTAGAACCTATATAAAATTGTATGCTAAATCAGAGAGGGAGGGCGAGTACGGGGAAAATATCTAAGTTATATGTTAGTGATTGTAGAACACTGAAAACAAATAAAGTAATAATTAAAAAAAGATTGGAAAAGGAGTACAACAGGGCTGTAGAGTATCATCTTATTTATTTAACTTATATGCAAAATGCCAGGCTGGTTGAATCGAAAGCTGGGATTAAGGCTGCTGAGAGAAACAGCAACAATTTCAAGTACACAGACAACACCATTCTGAGGGCAGAAGTGAAGGGAATTAAGAAGCCTCTGGAGGAGGGTGAAAGAGTAGAATGTAAAAGCTGGCTTGAAGCTTTTTTAAAAAAACTAAGGTCTTGGCAATAGGCCCCATCACTTTCTGGAAAATAGAGGGAGAAGAAACGGAAGCAGTATTTTATATCTCAGTCTCAAAGACCACTGCAAATGGCAACCTGTAGTCTTGAAATTAAAAGATGTTTGCTCCTTAGAAATAAAGTTATGGTAAATTTGGATAGCATACTAAAAAGCAGAGACATCAGTTTACTGACACAGGTCTATATAGTCAAAGGTATGTTTTTTCTAGTAGTAATTGTGAAAAGAGAATTGATGCTTTTGAATTGTAACACTGGTGAAGACATTTGAACATCTCTTGGACAAAATGGTGGTCAAATCAGTCAATATTCAAAGAAATTAACTAAAGTTATTCACTGGAAGGTCAAATACTGAAGCTTAAATACTTTGACCACATAATGAGAAGACAGGACTCATTGGAAAAGACCTTGATGCTGAGGAAGATTGAAAGCAAAAGGAAGAGGGGACAGCAGAGGATAAGAATGATAGATGGTATCCTGGAAAAAGCAAACATGAACTTGGACAGACTTTGAAAGACAGTAGAGAATAGAAGGTCATAGTATGCTATAGACCATGGATCATGAGGATTCAGACGTGAATGAACAACAGAGCTAGTCCAAACAACTAAATACAGCCTGAACAATCTAAGAAACTATAACCACTGTGAGTTATGTTCCTACCATATTTTGCTGTGATGTAATATATATTTGTTGAATTGAACTGAAAGAAGGAAACGGACTATGACATGGCAGAGCCCATGCAAAATACAGCTACTCATACCCCACAAAGTGAATCATCAGGTGTACATTATATCAGTTACTTAGAGTCAAGAACAACAATCCATTTGCTTTAAAGTACAAAGATGTACCCATATCTAGTAAACTATAAATGCCTGGAACTCCTTAAGGATTCACTCTCTCTGTGCATCACCATGGCTATTAATAGTTCCCATATTTACTCTACAGGGCACTGGCAACAGGGAGGTTCCTGAGGTCATGCTTTTGAATCATATGAACCCTATTTTGCCAGCAGTTTAAGACCTGTGTTTTCCAACTCGTCACTTTGTTGATTCTGCTTGAACACAGAATGCAACTGAGTTTACAGCTGCTAACTGCTCTGTTTATTTTTTATAATGGTACAATAATACACACTATATGTGTGTATATGTTAATATTTTATGGTATTATACTTAAATTCTAAAATAACTGATGTAAGGTAGGTAGTATTAACATCAACAGGAAAAAAAATTTTAAAAAAACTCACATAGCTCTCCCTTTGGGAGTCCAAGGACCGGAAGGAGCCCTCAAAGGTCATGTATCCCAATGTTGTCAAACTGAAAGAGGCCACTAAACCACACATATGATTTCTGTAGTCACATAGTGACTTAGAAAACCATACATGAATCATTACATTTTACTGTATTTTTATTTATTTTGTTAAGTATTTCCCATTTTACATTTTATTCTAGTTCAAGTCATATTTGGGAATATGGTAGGCACCCACTACCCATGGGCAACCTGACTGATACCTCTGTTAGTCTAGCCCAATGACTCTAACACTTTTAGTCAACTACTTTTGCCCCAATAATCACATGCCTTAATCTACTTTCATTAAAAAATACATCAGAATTCTTGGGAAAGGAGTGTTACTTTACACTTCTTGATTTCCTATCACATTCTCCACCATAACTGTTTCAAACTTTTTCTACTCTCAAGTCCCCATACTTATATCAGATTATTTAGCCTCCTATTTCACTGAAAAGATTGAGGTTAATGGCAGCTTTCTCAAATTCCTAATTCTATTCTTACAAAATTCTTTAGCAACACCATTCATTCTCTTCTCCTAATTCAGGCAGCTGGTATATTCTGTTTGTTCTACTTTCACAACATCTCTTTAGATGTCCCCTTTTCTTCATTCACAAACCCACCATCCTGGTTCAGGAAGAGGAATACTTACTCTCTGCTAAAGTTAACTGCTCTACCTATGCCCTTTTCCTACCTCTATTCTTTTAAGCCAAATTTTTTTATTTTTGTTTAATCTGATGTCAACCTTACTATTTACAGGAATAATTTAAGCATGTGGCTTAAAAGTCATTCTTAATACTTTTTTTTGTTATTTAGTATTTTTACCCAGTTACATGTAAAAACATTTTTTAACATTTGTTTTTAAAACTCTGAGTTCCAAATTCTCTCCCTTCCTACCCCCACTCACTGAGAAGGCAAGCAATTTGATATAGTTTATATATGTGTAGTCATGCAAAACATTTCCATAACAGTCATGTTGTGAAAGAAAACACAGACAAAAAAAAACCCTCAAGAAAAATTAAAAAACTTTATAAAAAGTATGCTTCAATCTGTATTCAGACCCATCAGTTCTCTCTCTGGGGATGGATAGCATTTTTCATTATAAACTCTTCAGAGTTGTCTTGGATCATTGTATTGCTGAGAATAGCTGTCATTCACAGCTGATCATCTTACACTATTGCTATTACATTGTACACAGTATATTTCACTTTGTATCAGCTTATGTAAGTCTTTCCAGGTTATTCTGAGAGCATCCTGCTCATCATTTCTTATAGCAAAACAGTATTCCATCACAGTCACATACCACAATTTGTTCAGCCATTCCCCAGTTGATAGTCATCTCCTCAATTTCCAATTCTGTGCCACCAGAAAGGAGCTGCTATAAACATTTTTGTATATATATGTCCTTTTCCTTTTTTTGTCTCTTTTAGAGTTACAGACCTAGTAATAGTATTGCTGGGGCAAAGGATCTGCATGATTTTATGCCTTTGGGCATATTCCAAATTGCTCTACAAAGTGGCTGAATCAGTTCACAATTTCACCAACAGTGAATTAATGTCTCATTATTTCCACATCTCCTCCACTATTTGCTATTTTTCTTTCCTTATTGGCCCATGTAATAGGTATGACATACTGTCTCAGAATTGTTTTAATTTGCACTTTTCCAATCAACAGTGAGTTAGAGCATTTTTTCATATGGCTATAGATAGCTTTAATTACTTCATCTGAAAACTGTTCATATCTTTTGAACATTTATCAGTTGGGGAATGGCTCTTATTTTTGCCTCAGTTCAATTTGACTCAGTTCTTTACATGTTTAAGAAATGAGACCTTTGGGGGGCAGAGCCAAGATGGCAGAGTAGAAGGGCTAACCTGCTACAGTTCTCCCCATAGCCCATAAAATATCGTAAAAATGAGTCTAAACAAATTTAAGAGTAGTAGAAGTCACAAAACAACAGAGTGAAAGAGATTTCCAGCCCAAGAAAGCCTGGAACACAGGCAGGAAAGGTTTATTGCATGGGGTTCGGAGCAGAGCCCAGCACAGCCTTGGCCATGCAGGGTGCGGAATCACAGGTAGCATCTGCGGTTCCCAGATTTCTCAACCTACAAACGCCAATGACAGCTTCAAAGGTCAGTGAGAAAATTCTTTCACCTGGGTAAGAAGGGAGCAGGGTCTGACCCTAGCCCCGGGCCCAGGACTACAGCAGTCACCACAGCAGCCACTGTGGCACAGCATCCATTTTAGGAGCCCTCTGCCTAAAGACCCTGAGGAAATCAAGCAGCTGATCTGAGTCTCAGTTCTGCGTGGCAGCCTTGGGGTGAGGAAGAGCACTGGCATGGTGGAGCAGGTGGAGGGTCTGGAAAGGGACTTCTACTCACAGATCCTGGGCAGAAAAGTTTGTGATTGCTCCCAGACCAGAAAGTATGCCAGGAGAAGAGTGACTGTGCCACCTTGGAGAAACTGAGAACTTACAGGTCCCGAAAGTATACCCTCCACTTGACAAAGGACTCAAAAGTCAAGTAACTGGCTGGGAAAATGCCCAAAAAAGGGAAAAAAATAAGACTACAGAAGGTTACTTTCTTGGTGACCAGGTATTTTCTTCCATCCTTTCAGATGAGGAAGAACAAAGCATACCATCAGAGGAAGACATAAAAGTCAAGGCTCCCACATCCAAAACCTCAAAAAAAAACAATATGCAATGGTCTCAGGCCATGAAAGAGCTTAAAAAGGATTTTGAAAATCAATTAAGAGAGGTGGAGGAAAAACTGGAAAGAGAAATGAGAGCAATGCAAGAAAATCATGAAAAATGAGTCAACAGCTTGCTAAAGGGGACTCAAAAAATGTTGAAGAAAATAACATTTTGCCAAATGGCAAAAGAGATCCAAAAAGCCAATGAGAAGAATGCTTTAAAAAGCAGAATTAGCCAAATGGAAAAGGAGGTTCAAAAGCACACTGAAGAAAGTAATTCTTTAAAAAATCAAATGGAGCAGATGGAAGCTAATGACTTTGTGAAAATCAAGAAATTATAAAACAAAACCAAAGGAATGAAAAAATAGCAGACAATGTGAAATATCTCACTGGAAAAACAACTGACCTAGAAAATAGATCCAGGAGAGACAATTTAAAAATTATGGGACAACCTGAAAGCCAGGATCAAAAAAAGAGCCTAGACATCATCTTTCATGAAATTATCAAGGAAAACTGCTCTGATATTCCAGAACCACAGGGTAAAATAAATATTGAAAGAATCCACCAATTACCTCCTGAAAGAGATCCTAAAAGTAAAACTCCTAGGAATATTGTAGCCAAATTCCAGAGTTCGCAGGTCAAGGAGAAAATATGGCAAGCAGCCAGCAAGAAACAATTTGAGTATTGTGGAAATACAATCAGGATAAACACAAAATCTAGTAGCTTCTACAGTAAGGGATCACAGGGCTTAGAATATGATATTCCAGAAGTCAAAGTTTTAGGAATGAATGTTGAGAATTATTTTTACATGCCAACTGGGAAATAAGAAATACAGGTAGTGAGGTATAGAAATCTATCTTACCCTACAAGAAAAGAGAGAAGATGGGGATAAGGAAAGGTAGGGGTGTGATAGAAGGGAGGGCACATTGGGGGAAGGGGTAATCAGAATGCATGGTGTCTTGGGGTGGGGGGAAGGGGAGAAATAGGGAGAAAATTCGGAACTCAAAATCTTGTGAAAATGAATGTTGAAAACTAAAAATAAATTTTAAAAAAAATTAAAAAAAAGAAATGAGATTTTTATCATAAAAACTCACTTCAAATTTTTTTTCACAATTACTACTACTAACCGTATTTTCCTCCATTCTATTCCCTCCTTCCATTTACTCTATTCTCTCTCTCCTTTTACCCTGACCCTCCTCAAAACTGTTTTCCTTCTGAACACCCTCTCCCCCAATCTACCCTCCCTTCTAACACACAACTCCTTTTCTTATCCCTTTTCCCTCCTTTCCTGTAAGGTAAGAATGATTTCTATACCCAAGTGAGTGTGTATATTATTTCATTTTTGAGCCAATTCTGATGAGAGTAAGATTCCCTCACTCCCATCCACCTTCTCCCTGTTCCCCTTCTGTAAAAGCTTTTTTCCTGCCTCTTTTATATGAGATAATTTACTCCATTCTATCTTTCCCTTTCCCTTTCTCCCTATTCACTCCTCTCTTATTCCTTAATTTTATTTTTTTACGTATCAACCCTTAATGTTCAACTCACACCTGTGTCCTTTGTCTATATATGCATTCCACCTAACTGCCCTAGTAATGAGAAAGGTCTTATGAGTTACAAGTATCATCTTCCCATGTAAGAATATAAACAGTTCAACTTTAATAAGTCCCTTATAATTTCTCTTTCCTGTTTACCTTTTTAAAGTTTCTCTTAAGTCTAGTATCTGAAAGTCAAATTTTCTATTCAGCTCTAGTCTTTTCAACATAAATGCTTGGAAGTCCTCTATTTCGTTGAATATCTATTTTTCTCCCTGAAGGATTCTACTCAGTTTTACTGGGTAGCTGATTCTTGGTTGTAATTCTAGCTCCTTTACCTTCTGGAATATCGTATTTCAAGCCTTCTAATCATTTAATATATTAGCTTCTAAATCTTGTGTTATCCTGTGACTCTACTATACTTGAATTATTTCTTTCTGTTTGCTTGCAATATTTTCTTCTTTACCCAGGAGCTCTGGAATCTGGCTGTAATATTCCTGGGAGTTTTCATTTTTTTATTTCTTTCAGGAGGTGATTGGTGATCTCTTTCAGTTTCTATTTTACCCCCTGGTTCTAGAACATCAGGGCAGTTTTCCTTGATAATTTCTTGAAAGGTGATGTCTAGGCTCTTTTTTTGATCATGGTGTTCAGGTAGTACAATAATTTTAAAATTATCTCTCCTGGATCTATGGTCAGTTGTTTTTCCAATGAGATATTTCACAATGTCTTCTATTTTCTTCATTCTTTTGGTTTTGTTTTATTGTTTCTTCATTTCTCATAAAATCATTAGCTTCTATTTGCTCAATTTTAATTTTATTTTCTTCACTGAGTTTTTGTGCCTCCTTTTCCATTTGTAGTTCTATTTTTTTTTTAAGGAGTTTTTTCTTCAGTGAATTTTTGTGCTTCTTTTTCCATTTGATCAATTCTGGTTTTTAAGGCATTCTTCTCCTCATTGGCTTTTTGGACCTCTTTCATCATTTTGGTCTTGTCCATTTTTAAGGTGTTATTTTCTTCAATATTTTTTTGTATATCCTTTACCAAGTTATTGAGTTGAAGGTCATAATTTTCTTGTATCACTCTCATTTCTCTTCCCAATTTTTCCTCTACCTCTCTTACTTGATTTTCAAAATCCTTTTTGAGCTCTTCCATAGTCTGAGACCAATTCATATTTTTCTTGAAGACTTTGGATGTAGGAGTTTTGATTTTATCTTCTTCTGAGTGTGTTTTGATCTTTCTTGTTACCATAACTTTCTATAGTCAGAGGCTTTTTTCCTGTTGTTTACTCACTGTCCCAGCCTATTACTTGAGTCTTAACTCTTTGTTAAAGTAGAGCTCTGCTTCTGGGGTGGAGGGCATGGTGTTCCAAGCTTCAAGGGTTTTGTGTAGCTGTTTTCAGAGGTACTTCTAGGGACCAATAAATTTTCAGTTCTTCCAAGGTGGTATGACCTAAAGAGAGGTGTTTACTACTCTACTTGTCTGTGTTCTGGTCTTTGCTGCCCTGGAACTGTGAGGAGGGTCCCCCTTCCACTCTGGCCACAAGCTCTGGTGTACTAGTACTCCTCCTTGCCCAGGGACTGCCACTGAGGACTATGACCCAGATCTGAGTATTGGCAAAGCAACAGAGTCCTGCCCTCAGTACTTGCAAAGAGACTCCTATAATCTCCTTCTTACCACCTGTTCAACTGCTCCCCTTAGCTCCAGAAGCAGCTGTTACCACTGCTAATTCAGTGGCTCTCAAAGTCTGCTCCTGGTTTGCTGGAGCTGGTCTGTGTTGCCACAGCCTGTACTGGAGTGTGCTCTACCCTCATGCAGGTGTGACAGACCTTTCCTTACTAACCTTCTAAGTTGTCTCGCCTGTTAATTTGTTTCTCTCCATCTTTTTGTGGGTTCTGTGACTCTAGAATTTATTTAGAGTTATTATTTAAAGGTATTTGGGGGACAGCTCAGGGGAGTCCCTGTGTTTACTCAGCCATCTTGACTCCAGTTCCTCTTTCCTTCCCCAAATTTCTTTAAATAGGTTCCTATGACCAGCACCTCCATTTCCTCTCCTCCACCCCTTGCAGTATGTCTTCTATACTCACCAGTCTAATGAAACTCTTCTTTCAAAGGTCACCAATCAAATTCCTTGTTGCTAAATCCTTACTCAAACTAAACTGCCAAGCATTCAAACTATGCTTCAGAGAGTGTACCTTCAATGGGCTGACCACATTGTTCAAATGCAAAATGTACTCTTGCCAAAAAGATTATTTTATGGAGAACTCACATAGGGTAAGCTATCACATGGTGATCAAAAGATGCGATACAAGGACACTCTCAAGGTCTCTCTTAAGAACTTTGGAATTGATTGGGAGACATGGGAGACACTGGCACAGGACCACTTAGTATGGTGTGTCCACATCAGAGAAGGTGCTGTTCTCTCTGGACAAAGCAGAATTGAAACAGCTCAAAGGAAACACAGGATACACAAATTTGGAGTAATCACTCCAAATGTTCACATGGACTCTTTGTGCCCAATCTATGGTAGAACATTCTGAGCTCCTATTGGTCTAATCAGTCACAGTCAGACACATTGAAACTTGACTTTATCATAGTGATGTCATTTTGGTCCTCTTCAAGAATCAAGGACCACAACCTTATCTTAACTTACCTTACACACATCCTCCCCCACCACGTTTCAGGTTTCTTTTGTGTACTATCTTGCCCCATTGGATTGTGAGCTCTCTGAGGGCAGAGACTATCTTATTATTTGCACCTCTACTGGTTACTATGCCAGCCACATAGTAGGCACTTAATAAATATTTATTGACTCCTGGTTATCCCTTTAGCCAAACTTAAAAAATGTAATGTTTATACTGCTCATATATTTATCATGTAACATTTTGTTCCATGAGTTGAAATAAATATCAAGCAAGAATATAGAGAAGAATTGCACAGAATAACAAGGAATAGAACAATTTTCATCAAGGCACGAAATAGTCACATAAATGATCTCATGGAAATATATTATAGTTGCTTATGCTCACTGATAACATCATAAATTCATGTTATCCAGCCCTCACTGCTGCAAAGAAGTCCTCTTATTCATCTCTAATTCATTCCCTATCCCACTTCCAACAGAAACTATTCTACACCTTCTTCCACTTTCCTCAAGCTCCCCATACTTCTTCCTCTTCCCCACTGTCTCTGCTAAGAACCTGGGCTCTTACTTTACTGAAAAAATTGAGGTCATTCAATATGAGCTCCCTTTTTTCCTATTTCCTTCATCTCAAAACCCCTTGATATGATCTCCCACTCTTTCCTCATTTCGCCCACAAAAAGATGGCCTTTATCTTTTCCAAGACAAAATCCCTCACATGTATACTTAATCCAAACTTCTGCTTTTTTTCCAACAGACAATTCTCCATCCTTTCCCTTTTGAATTTCTGAGCTCTCCCTATTAACTTGCTTCCTCTCTACTGCCTTCAAGTCTCTTCCATCCTTAAAAACCTCTTCACTCACCCTTACTTCAAGTTCTCATCTATCTTTCTCCTCCCTTTCTCAGCTGTACTCCTTTAAAAACATATTTGCATTTGCTGTCTTCAATCCCTTTCCTGTCACCTACTCTTCAATCTTTTGTAGCTTCACTTTCAACTTCATTATCATCTGAAACTGCTCTCTCCAAAGTTACCAACTATCTCTTAATTACCAGATTTGATCATCTTCTCTCCACTGATCTGCTGTATTTGACATAGCTGACTATCTCTTCCCTCTCTTCTTTAGGTGTTGACAACACTTATCTTTCCTGGTTCTCCTCTTATTTAACCATATCTTCTCAGGCTTCTTAGCTGGCTCAACATCCACATCTTGATTCCTACTTGTAGATGTTCCCCCAAAGTTCTGTCCTGAGCCCTATTCTCTTCTCTCTCCACACGCTTTCTTGGTAACCTCTTCAGTTAATATGGGTTTCAGATCTATTTATCCAGCCTTAGTATCTCCCCACAAGCTTCAATACTGTATCACCAGTTCCCCAATGAACATTTCAAACTTGCTACTTCTAAGATATCTTAAATATAGCATGTTTAAAATTGAGTTCATTTTCTTTTCTTCTAAACCTCCTAATCCAAATGTCCCTATTTCTCAAAAGGGTACCCCTAATTCTCCTAGTCTCTCAGATTCATAATTTCAGCATTATCTTCCACTCCTCACTCAACACATCCAAACAATTGCTAAATCTTGTGGTTTTTACTTTCACAATGTCTTTTTCATCTGACCCCATATCTACCCTCACATCATTTTGGTTTAGACACTCATCACCTCTCCCCTATAATACTTTATCAGTATTGGTCTTCCTGCCTTACGTCTCTGATCACTCTAATTCATCCAGCAAAATACAGCCAAAGTAATCTTCCTTAAAGCACAAATGTGATATGTGACTCTCCTACTCAAACAGCAGCTTCCTACTGTAAGGAAAGATCTAAGGTAAGATTATAAATTTGCTCTTTAATGTTTAAAGCAATTCACAGTCTGCTCCTAACCTATCTTTCTAACCTCATTAGATATCACTCCCCCTCCTGACTCTGGGATACAGCCAAACTGTATCTTTCTCTCTGTATCTTCATTCATAAAACTCCATCTTTACATTGGCAATCCCATGTCACTAGAATGCATTCTCTCCTTATCTCTACCTCATAGGATCTCTCTCTTCCTTCGATATGTAAATCATGTATCATGAAGCCTTTCCTGATTCCCCCAACTCACTACTGCTTTCTCTCTCAAACTACCTTGATTTTAACAACTTGGTATATATCTATTGTTATTAACTTCATGTGAATTATTCATTTTATGTTCTCCTTCCCTTCTACCACTCCTCCCCCCATTAGAATGTACACTGTGTACAGGGATTGTTTACTCTTTGCACTTACATCCTTAGTGTCTAGAACAGTATACATCGTAAGGACTTAATTTTGTTGATTTATTGTCTGGCTGACTTGTGTGTGTCATCTTCTTATTAGCCTTTAAGTTCCAAGAAGGCAAAGAACATGGTTTATTTAAACCTGTCTCCCTCCCTTTACCTTGTACATTAAGTATTCTGGATACAGAAGGTAATTAATAAATGTGAGTTGAATTGAATTGTTAATAATAAATATAATTTGTTAATAACAAATATAAGAAATAAATTACTAATGCACACCAGAAAAATAAAGATATTTTGATTACCATAAGAGTCATTCTGGAAAAAAAAAATGAGTCTGCATATCATTTAGAAAACTACCAGTGGCCTTTGGACTACAGTTTGAAAACATTAGTCTAGGCTATCCACATCCTAAGACTCATTCAGGAGGCAATGCTATCTGTTTCAAGTCTCTCCCTTTAAAAAAAAAAATCTAACCCTTTGGTTTCTTCTTGAACATAATAATAAGAGGAAATGGAACCAAGGCTATGGATCATTAGCCTGGACCATTACCCTGAAGTAGCCTGAGAAAGAGGAGCAACTCATTACCTTTTAAAGAAGCAATATAAAACAGGCAAGTGAAAGTCAGCAGAGAGGCCCATTTGAATGATTTTAGAAACATCACACCTATGTGTCATTATTCAACCTGATGAGTAAGTTTCTTTGGAAAAGAACAATATGCTCAGAAATGAAATTCAGTCATAATGAGGTAAAAAAAAAAACAGAATTTACTTCCCTCTAAAAGCTACTGAGAATATTCCCCCTAACCTGCCACTTCCCAGTCCTGGGCAGGAGATGGAACCTTTTGCTGATACTTTTTATCTTTACAGCACATAGTCACTTCTAGGGGTGAGGGGGAGATCCTCCTACCAGACTGAACCCTCCTTTGTAAGAAAGTGAAACTTTTAAACACAAAATATGATAGAGTAAACACATCTGACAATGTAAACATAACAGAGGTTGAACAGGTCATGTGCAAAGGCAGCCCTCCCTCTGCTAGTCGACTGAAGGCTTGATGATTTGAGAATGACAGTATTCCTCCCTGACTGCTTCCTGTTAGCCTTACAGGACATGGGACTGTTAATGTAAAACCTTTTGAGACAAAGTTGTATTCCCTTTCTGGCTACTGAGTAGGAAGGAATGAAGATACAGTAGGCCTTTACAAAAAGGAATGAGTCCACCCCTGGCCTTTCTCTTTCTTCAACCCTCCAGGTGCTATCATGTAACAAAGACTTCCAATGAAGGCTGGCTCTCCTCCATCCAGGCTCCATAGCAACCAGTTCCACAAACAATTCCAGGAAAAATCAAGGAGGGATTTCTCCTCCTCTCTGCTGAATGAGAAACAATTGTCACTGGAGACTTAATCTAACTCTATGACCAAGTTGTTAGAAAAAGACTGAAAGAAAATAAATGTAACTAAAGATTGTTACCCTATGAAAAAAGTTAAAATATCAATCATTTCCTAAAAATAAAATTAATTTCTTGATAAAATGTTTCATGGTCCCTCTTAATAGCACTAAATAAATGAGTCAAATAAAGCACTGATCCATCTATTTATCCATTTCTCATTTCACAAAAAGATGTATTTTAAAATACTATGACCTGTTACTAATTTATGAAGTTCAAAAGTCCTCCCAAAGTCTGAAAACTCTTTTCTACATATTATGTAAGAAAATCTTTGTGTCATCTACCAAATAACACAGAAATAAAATGAAAATGTGTTTGCTCAATAATTTTTTTATGAAAAAGAAGAAAGGTCTTACTAAGGCAATTTCTACAATAAGGCAACACAAGATTCTTCCATATATACATGAGGTCATTTCAATGGTATACCTTAATTTTGCACTATTGAAGTAGCTGATACAAAACATGGATTTGTGGTTTCAATAGGAAGTTTGCCATATGTCAGTAAAATACAGAAATGAAATGAGAGACCATCATTTATATAGAAGACTGATGAATGGAACATTCTTTTCAATAGGCTGACTGAAAGAAGTCTCACTAAATGTGCTCTGGTTCATTAGGAAGGGATCTGATTATCCCAGAATATTTCTTGCCCTACACAAAAGTCATAAATAAACAAACATAAAATAAAAATAATAAAATAAAAATAAACAAAAGGCAGACAGGCTTCAAAATCGCTGATTTCAAGTTTAGTATTTGATAACTGGTGTGTTTGGTATATAGTATACTCACAAAATAATTCCACTTGAGTAAATAGTTAAATCAAGGAGTATGCATTCTCACTAATGCTAGACATTTTTAGTCACCATTACTAGAGCCAGAAAAAGAAAACCTAGTGCAGGAACTATGAAAATATTTAACATTTACAAAACAAAACTAATATGTATACTTCTTAGAATTTAGCTAAAAAGAGGGGTGGGATGGGATTTTTTTTTTTTGGCATGCTTTGTTTGGCTTTTTAAAGAAGAAGAAAATCTTGTTGAAAGAAATAACTCAAAAATCTTTTCTCCAGGAAGAAAATAGTGAAAATAATCTGTCCTTGAAGACAACAGAAAATATTGATTCCCACTGGAAAAACATGGGAGACTTCAGGAATTAAAGAGGAAAATAAAACAGCTAAGTTGACTTTGTCCATTTGACAAAATAAGTAGTTACATTTGCTTTGTGATGTATGTAGAAATGCTGTAATCTACATAATGTCAGTTGAACTTGACAGGATTTTAGATCCAAAAAGGCATCTGTCCTCCATGTCAAAATCACACAAGAGTCCTTAAAGAAGTAATTTTGTTCAATGACTCTGCTAATATCAAACAAAACAAATAAAAGAAGAAACACTACCAAGAAAGATGTGTGCTCACCAAATATGTCTGCAGGAATCATGAGGAATGCCCAGTGCAGAGAACTAATCAAAGAGGAATTCCTCATGAATGGTAAAGTCCCCTGGAAGACTCTGTTTATAGATGACATCATGCTGATGGCAACAAACTTCAGAAAAATGTAGAGTATCCTTTGTATGGAATATTGGGCCACATTCATTTAAGAGCATATAACTTAATCATGCATACAAGAAAAACCAAGTGCTTTGTCTCTCACTACCTAGCTCTGGGTCACAGATTCCAGACAGAATGAAAAACAGCCCTATGCCCAGTAGTGGCACTCTGTGATGAGGAATGGTCTCTTGCCCTGGAGTGTGCACCAGGAAGGAAGGAAATTCAAAAGCAAACAAGCATCAGCAGTATAATTCTGGGCTTCTGGAGCAGAACATGATCTCAGTTCCAGCTCCTAATCTGAAGCCTACTGAGGAATAACCCAGGCAGGAATCCTAAACCAAAGGGAAGCCTGCAGTTCTTTTATTCGGAACCTACACAGCTTCCCAGCTGGCTGACAGTGAACGAGGTCAGCCACAGGTCAGAAACTTGCAGAGCTCAGATAAGGGAGGCAATAATCAGACTTAAACCTAAATCACACCATGTTGGGGCACTGAAAGCTTACAGGTCCTCAACATTAGCTGTCCCTGAGAGCTTGGAATAACAAAAATCAATACCCCCAAGAAAGTAACAACAGGACCAGCCCAAATCTTCCTCTTCAGAAGTGCATAGAGCTAGGCTCCTAACATTAAGTCCAAAGTCAATAAATAATATGGAAGAATGAACAAACAAAATAATAATCCCACCACAAAGAGCTATTATAGTAAAGGAACTCTCAAGACACAGACCAAGAAAAGCATGACTCCAAAATATCTATAAGCAAAGCCTCAAAGAAAAAACACATCTTGGGCACAAATTCAACCAGAATGCCTGGTTGAAATAAGAGTTTAAAAAATAAGTTAAAAAAATTTAAATAAATAAAACAAGATCCCTAGAAAAAAAACAGAAAAGAAATGAGAACTACATATGAAAGAACTGGAAAAGAAATTAACAGCTTGGGAAGGGAATGGCATTTATATAGCACCTACCATGTGCCAGGCACTGTGGAAAGTGCTTTGCAAAACATTATTTAATTCTCCTAACAATGCTAGGAAGTAGATGCTGTTATCATCTCCATTTTATAACTGACTCAGAGTCACACAGTAAGTATTTGAGATTGACTCTGAACTCAGTTCTTCCTCACTTCAGGCCTAGAGTTCTACTGACTGCTTCTACCTGCTTCACACAAGAGGAAACCTTGCCCAAGCAATAAACTCCCTGAAAAGACAAATGAACCAAACAGAGGCCAACAACTCCATAAGACAACAATAAATACTAAAACAAAGTCAAAAATGATGAAAAAAATAGAAGAAAATATAAGACATCTCATAACAAAAATGACTGACCTAGAAAACAGTTAAGGAGATATTGTTTAAGAATCAATGAAGCAAAGACACCAATTGAGACAACAGCTTCAGCAAGGGCATGCTACAAAATAAATCCTCAAAAATCAAAAGTATTTCTATATAATAACAATAAACACAAGAAGCAATAAAAGAAAGGGAAATCCATCCTAAATAACTACAAAATGCATAAGATATCTGGAGATCAATCTCCCAAAGCACATTAAAGAGTTGTATAGTCTCAATTACAAAGTTTCCTTAAAGAAATAATGAATATTTAAATAGCTGAAGAAATATTCAGTGTTCATGACTAGGTCATTCCAATAATAAAAATTATAATACTACCAAAATTAATGACATACTTTTTCCCAATAGAAAGTAAGCTCTTTGGTATCAAGGACTGTTTATTTCATCACCTAGCACAGCACTTCACACACCATAAATGCTTAACAAATATATATTGAATGCTAATGTTGTTCTAATGGCATCAAGTCTAGGAGTCCTTATGTATTTGGGAAGCAACACAATATTTTCAATGATCCCAAACTATTAGCTTGAAGACAATGTTCCTTTTGACTTTATAATGAGTATGAATCATAACCTCAGAAGAATCAAAACTGTGAATGAGATAAAGGAAAATAGGTACCAATAATGTTTACCAATGTCAACTTACATATAAAATATGACACAAAAGACATTATCAAGATCAGGTATAGCCAGAGGAAGACGTGAGCTAACTTTGTTATAAGAGTGAGGAATGTAGATGGACACTCAAAACGTTGTACTACACCTACAAAGTATGTTTTGTTTTGCTTTTTAAATTATCCAGAAGATGGCTCCTAGCACACTGAAGAAGACTCAGATGAAGACCCTATAGAAGAACGTGGACAAGAATCTCACAGATGAAGGAGTTGCAACCTGAATCAATGGACTGCAGAGCCACTCAAATTCAGTCTACTAAATAACCAAAAAGGTCTGTAAGTTCCCTTTGAACTTTGAGACGCTATAATACTCCTCAGCAGAGTCCTGGGCTAGTTGGTATGGAAGACACAAAGTCTAAGTGATACATGATTCTTTCCTTCACAGAACCTGCAATCCAGTACAGATAGTGAGACATGAAAAAAATAATCTAATTGCCTCATGATCCATTATGATGATGGAAAGAGAGGGGAAGATATGTTTTATGTGTAGTCCTCACATTCTGTTCCTATTAAAAAGAAGTTAATGGACTCTCTAGTCATTATTTATACTAGTTCATATGTGGGAAGTAGTAGGATATGTACGCTACCTGCTATGTATGCAGGGGCTAAGTGAAGGTCATCACCTGGCTCAGAGAGTGCCTAAGTCTCTAAGCAGTCTCCCTCATGTGGATAAGAAGCCAGTCTAATTAGAATTACTCTAAATTGTGAGAAGCCCATGTAATTGACATTTTATCAACGAAAACAGAGATTTAATCTAAAGGGAAGGAAAAGGAAGACTTCAAATACCTCAAATAAGTAATCAGTAAAAAAAAAAAAAAAGCCTAAGAGATTTTGGAAGGGTAATTACTATGATGTCTGGTTTTTTTGGAGTGTGCACCAAATCAATCGTGCCAAAATTCAATGCAAAAGAGTATACTTTAATATGAAACATTCACAAATAATTTCAAAATAATCTGCCTCCCTCAGGAAATCACATGCTACCTTCTCCTGAGAAGTAGCAACTAACCAGCCCAGCTGGTTGCTGTCAAAAGGAAAGAAATGGTATATGACTACGTATCTGTGAGCAGAAAAGGTCACAGCTGCAATCTGCAGCATGCTAGTTGCTCCACATTTTTCGGTGTACCTGTGTTTTGAAATGTAACATATCTGAATGTTTCCAAACAACAGAGGTGCTTGTCTAAGGGATGTTATTGCCTTTGCAACTTATTCTCTCTGACCTTTAAAAAAGAAATCATTCATCTACATGGCCACCCTCCAAATAATTCATTCATTTAACAAGCAAACAAACATTAAGTACCCATTGTACGCAAGGTACTGTGAGGCACCCAGAATACAGACTGGGCCCTCTGGAACCATCTAGCAATGGAGTGCGCTAACCCACTGTGAGAGTCTGATAACTGCTGCAAAGTTTAAAAATAGACAAAAAACAAACAAACAAACCTCTCCTGTATATGAAGCCAGATGTAAAAAAAAAAAAAAAATGCTATTTCAGTGTTTCATGATATTCCTGTCAGGAACCTGAAACTTTAATTCTGCTAGGACAGATTTTAAAGTTACTTGTACCCACCATAGTACGGTGGCTCTGTTTAATAATAATGATGATAATTTTTAAAAAAAGAACAGCCCATCAAACTAACGCACAACCACCAGCACCCTGACAAAACATAGAAAATAAACAAGCAACAAAACCCTTGCCTGACCAGAACAAGAAGTCTCTGGAGACCATAGACTATTATATATTTAGCCAGTGAAGAAACTTATTCCCAATTTTGCCACTAAATCACTATGTGTCTAATCAATCCACATTACATCTTTCCTTTTGAGATTCTCTACACAATGAAAATAAGCCTTTTGTTGTTATTGAGTCATTTCAGTGTGATACCCCCTCCCAAAAATATTTTGGGGTTTTCTTGGCAAAGACACTGGAGTGGTTTGCCATTTCCTTCTCCAGATCATTTTTTACAGATGAGGAAACTGAAGCAAACAGTATCAAATAACTTGCCCAGGGTCACACAGAAAGTCAATGTCTGAAGCCAAATTTGAACTCAGGTCCTCTTGATACAAGGGCCAGTATCCTATTTGCCGCACCACCTAGCTGCCTGAAAATAAGCTTACCTGGTCATTTATTCCTATAAGATTCCAGGTCGTAGTTGCATGTGGTTTGTCCTTTGTTCTCGAAGAGGACCATGATGTCAGGGATCTGATGACATGACCTGCAATTGACTTTGATTTGAGTGAGGGAGGGCTGTGCAAAGTCACCAGCATCACTTTCTCCTCCAGAGCCATCTAAGTCCAGTGGCAAATCCATGGGAGACCTTGACCCTTTTAAGCTATGGTCTTTTCAATTTCTCATTTTGAGTGAAGCAATGCCCATTCAGTTAATAGGCCTCTGTAAGAAGTGAGTCAAAGGGAACACCATTGGAAGAAAATGTTTTATGTACTCCAAGGTTATGAACCCTTTGGCTATATTAGCTCTAGTATTCACAGTTTAAGTACCCTCAGCCTCTGGGGCCCCTTAGATTGTAGGATGGGGCAAAGAATTTCTCCCTAAAGCTTCATTTAAGGAGGAGGCAGAGTGAGCCATCTCTTCACTTCAGATCAGGCTACACTCATATATTTCTCCATCATGCCCTCAACCAACCAGGTAACTTCCTTTCCTCTCCCCACCTCCAGCCCCAACTTTACTACAACAAAGCAAGTGTGTGTCTAGCATCTGCCTGAAGGTCTCCAATGAGGGGAAACCCCTTACTTCCCAAGGCAAGCCCTTTCACATCTGAACAACTCAGTTTTTCTTGATTTTAGTACTAATTTTTCCCTGTCATTTCTACCTGTCATTTCTGATCACCCTGCAAATACTTGAACATAAATATCATGTCCCTCCTTTAAGTGTCTCCCCAGGTTAAACATCCCCAGTTTTTTCAGCTGATCCTTATGTGACATGGCCTCAAAATCTTGCCATCTCAGGACACTTCCTGGATGATCAGTGTCCTATCTACACTGCAAAACTGAATACAATAACAAACATATTCCCTAATCCCTAATCATTAATTCCCTAATCAGACCTTACTCCTAAAAGCTATACCTTTCCTAATGCAACTTAAGATCACCTTAGTGATTTTGGCAGCCATGACACACAGCAGATACATACATATTAAGCTAGTAGTCCACTAACTCCTCTAGATTTTTTTCAAAAATACTGCTGTATAACCAGGCCATGCCCCCTCTCCACCATCTTGTTCTTGGGATAATAAAAAACTGCACAAGTGTAAGACTACATTTAATTGAATTTCTCCTAGTAAGATTCACTTAAGAGAAAGAATGGCATAGTGGACAGAAAACTGTCCTTGGAGCCAGGAAAACCAGGAAGCCCTGAGTTCAAATCCTGATACACACAAGCTATGTGACCCTGGGTAAATCATCTTAGTGCTCTAGCCCAGTAGTACCAAACTCAAATAAAAATAAATCCCTAGAAGTCCAGTCAAATAGCTATAAAAAAAATGGCTCTAACCAAATTCTAGAGCTGCAGAACCCATAGAATGCTGGAGTAAAGCAAATCTCCAGCCCAAGAAAGCCTGGAAAGTTGACTGGAAACATCTATCATGCTGTTCTGGGAGCAGAATGTAGTCCAGCGTGGGCCACACCTGCATATAAGGGACCTGAGAGGCCTCTGAGGACTAAATCACTGGCATCTGTGCTGGCTTTCGGACTTCACAACCCCAAAACACTGAGGATAAATTGGAAGGTGAGTGGAAAAAACCTGTCCTACCTATGTGAAAGAGCAGAGTGGTCTAGGTCCAGGTCCAACCCCAGGGCAGTGGAAGGGGTGGAGGAGCCTGCAGCAGCAGCTGCTGTTCTAGGCCCACAGATTGGGGGAGGGGGGTGGGGGGAGGGGAGTGGAACAGCTAACAGTACACTTCCCACCTCCACTGGAAGCAGAGAAGTACCTTGACAAAGGAGCTCAAAAATTAAGTAAATGGCTGGGAAAATGAGCAGAAACTAGAAAAAGAATCAGTCTATAGAATCTTACTTTGGTGACAAGGAAGAGCAAAACATACAAACAGAAGGAGACAACAAAGTCAAAGCTCCTACATCCAAAGCCTCTAAGAAAAATATGAATTGGCCTCAGGCCATGGAAGAGCTCAAAAAGGATTCTGAAAATCAAAAAAGAGAAGTAGAGGAAAAACTGGGAAGAAAAATGAGAGTGATTCAAGAAAATCATGAAAAATGAGTCAACTGCTTACTAAAGGGGACCCAAAAAATCCTGAAGAAAATAACACCTTAAAAACTAGACTAAGCCAACTGGCAAAAGAGATCCAAAAAACCAATGAGGAGAAGAATGCCTTAAAAAGCAGAATTGGTCAGATGGAAAAGGAGGTATAAAAGCTCACTGAAGAAAACAATTATTTAAAGATCAGAATGGAGCACATGGAAGCTTAATGACTTTATGAAAAATCAAGAATTATAAAACAAAACCAAAGGAATGAAAAAAAAAAGCAGACAGTGTGAAATATCTCACTGGAAAAACAACTGACCTGGAAAATAGATCCAGGAGAGACAATTTTTAAATTATGGGACTACCTGAAAGTCATGATCAAAAAAAAGGGCCTAGTCATCATCTTTCAAGAAATTATCAAGAAAAATTGCCCTGATATTCTAGAACCAGAGAGTAAAAGAGATATTGAAAGAATCTGCTGATCACCTCCTAAAAGAGATTCCAAAAGGAACACTCCTAGTAATATTGTAGTCAAATTCCAAAGCTCCTAGATCAAGGAAAAAAATATTGCAAGCAGCCAGAAAGAAATAATTTGAGTTTTGTGGCCACACAATTAGGATAATACAAGATGTAGCAGCTTCTACATTAAGGGATCACGGGGCTTGGAATGATATTCCAGAGGTCAAAGGAACTAGGATTAAAACCAAGAATCACCTACCCAGCAAAATTGAGTATAATACTTCAGGGGAAAAGATGATCATTCAATCAAATACAGGACTTTCAAACACTCTTGATGAAAAGTCCAAAGCTGAATAGAAAATCTGACTTTGGAAAGAAAAATCATAAGGGACTTACTAAAGTTGAACTGTTTACATTCCTACATAGAAAGATAATATTTGAACTCTTGAAACTTTTCTCAGTATTAGGGTAGTTGGAGAGATTATATACATATAGACAGAGGGCTAAGGGTGAGTTGAATATGAAGGGATGATATCTAAAAAAGAAAATCAAGGGGTAAGAAAGGAATATATTGGGAGAAGGAGAAATAGAATGGGGTAAATTATCTCTCACATAAAAGAGGCAAGAAAAAGGTTTTTCAATGGAGGAGATGAGGGGGGAGGTAAGAAGGAAAGAGTGAACCTTACTCTCATCAGATTTGGCTTAAGGAGAGAATAACATACACTCAATAATACACACTAAATCTGGTATGAAAAATCTATCTTACACTACAGGAAAGTAGGGGGAAAGGAGATAAGTGGAGTGGGGGGATGACAGAAGGGAGGGCAAATGTGAGGAGGGGGTAATTAGAAGTAAATCCTTTTGAGGAGGGAGAGGGTCAAAAGAGAGAACAGAAAAAGTGAGGAGTAGGACACAATGAAGGGAAATATAGTCTTTCACATCATGACTGTTAAAAAAGTGTTTTGCATGACTACACATGCATGACTGTATTGAATTGCTTGCCTTCTCAGTGGGGATGGGGGGGAGGATGGGAGAGAAGCTGGAAATCAAAATTTTAAAAATGAATGTTAAAAATTATTTTTACATGCAGCCGGGAAATAAGACATACAAGCAATGGGGTATAGAAATGAATCTTGCCCTACAAGAAAACAGAGGGGAAGGGGATAAGAGAAAGGAGAAGTATGATAGAAAGGAGGGCAGATTGGGGAAAGGGGTAATTAGAATGCACACTGTCTTGGGGTGGGTGGAAGTGAGAGATGGGAAGAAAATATGGAAGTCACAATCTTGCAGAAGTGAATGTTGAAAACTAAAATAAAATAAATTAATCAAAGGTTTTAAAAAATGGATCCTTATAGGTACATGTTTGTTGACTTAGAAATCTACAAATCAACATAATCTGTGTTGCACTGTATTGTTACTTATTTTGTTAAACACTTCCCAATTATATGTCTGGTTCCCACGACAAGCCCTTATTTCAACACGTCTACTCTAGTCAACTTTTTAAGCCTCTAAAGTTGCAGAAAAATGCGAACCTGCATTGATAAATTTTCTTAAACTGGGAGTACCTTGTATTAATGAAATAAAAGGACCTGCTAAGAATCAGTCATTACCATAGTCTTTAAAGATCTTTAGGGATACTGGCTGTCATCCAGTGAGTTAGCTCTCCCTCTATGCTTTGTTTCATATGCAAATTAAATAAGCATGCCATCCATGCATTTCTGTAAGTCATGTTAAACAACTGCAGTACTAAGCACAGAGCCTGGGGCACTTCCCGAGAGATCCTCAGAAGGCACCTCAGCCTTCAAGCCCTGAAAAGGGGCACTATTTTATAAAAGGAATATCCTCTTGTAACACCTTTGTCTGTCTTATATGTTCTTTTAATAAACTTCCATTATTCTGCTAAAAGCAAGAAGTGATCTTCTTAACTGAATTTTATGTTCTTTGAGTTCAGTATCTAGAGGAAATCTAGACAGCACTGGTAAAGATTACAAAGACTTAGGCAAGAAAAGATGATTTTTTTTCATCACTGTCACTGATAAAGCGAGATTACCAACAACACTAAAAAGATGAAAAGCTTCACCATAATATCAAGGTAACTGTGGCATGCTCTCAGCCCTAAAATGTCAATCAATCAGCAAACAGTTATTAGACACTTCTATTTATTAGGGACTTTTGCTAGATGTTAAGGATAATACCAAAGATGTTAACCTGGGTGACTAGAAATATGCATAATTCTCTAATTTCTTAAACTAAATAATAGTCTTAAACTAAATAAACTGTCACTGTTTTCCTTTAAATACACAGCAAGCCCCTTAGTAGCAACTTTCTGGGTCAGAAAAGTAAACATTTGTTTTCTGTGGCAAATAGTACATTAATGTCCCCAATACATTTATTAGTTGTTTTTTTTAAAGAAGATTTGACTTTGGAAATTATACCAATAATTGCTTTCTATGTGGTATTCAAAATTTAAAAGTCTCAATTATGCAATGCTGTCTATCAGATTCAAAACACCTTAATTTAGGCTTTGCTTTCTCTTTCCATATCTATCAGGTATACCCTGTAAAGCAAAGTAACATTTCAGAGTAACATTTTTACAAGGAAAGGTAGTAATCTAATCTTTCAAGTCATTACAGTTACAATGAGCTAACACTGATATAGTGCTCTTTACAACTATCATCTCAGTTGATATTCATAGCCACTCTAGGAGGTAGGTGCTATTATTGGCCCAATTCTACTGAGGCAGAGGTTAAGTGACATGCCAAAGGTCACTTTTAAATTAGTTAGTGTCTGAAGTAGCATTTGAACTCGGGACTTTCTGACTCCTGGCAAGGCACTCTGTCCATTACACTACCTAGCTGCCCTTGAAAAATAAGCATGGGAGTTTGGACTGGATGTAGTGTAAAATGGGAGCCACCAACAATTCTTGAATAAAGTAATAACAGGAATAAAACTATATTTTAAGAAGATTATGTTGGGAAGAGTATGGCAGACTGGAATTATAGGAAACTAGAGGTTAGAGAGACAAATGATGAGGCAGTTGCAGTAATGCAGACATGAGGATCTAGGAACTTAGACTAGAATAATGGGAATGGAGAGTAAAATATATTGAAAAGAACAAAACATGTCTCTCTTCACTTCAAAAATTCAGTTCAAATCACTGGCTGTTTATTAAGTACTGTGCAAACCACAGGAACTGAAGGTACAAAGTTAAGAAATAATCCCATTCACTTACCTCTGAGGGAGCTAATAATTTCATAGAGGGGATAAACTACGCAAACAAACAGGTAGAATTAAAAGGTACAATTGAATTTACAGCTAAGGAACTTTAAACATCATTTATTTAACCTTTTATTTGACAGAGAAGGAAAAGGTAGTTTAAGTGACTTGAACCAAGATTATGTAAGACAGTATTATCTAAGGCAGTATTTGAGCCCAGGTCGCTGCACATGGGGTACAGTGAAAGAAGTCCTAGATTTGGAGTCAAAGGCCCTGGATTTGAATTGTGGCTCACTTACTATCTATAAACCTCCATTTCCCCATCAGTTAAAAAAGGGGGAGGTGAAGTTTTGAGTAAATGACCTCTGAGGTCTCTTCCAACTTTAAATCTAATGTTTTTTCCCTTACTCCAAGAGCAAAGAAAGAATCCAAAGATCTCCAAAACTTTTTGAGCATAGAGATTAAGTTACATACAGCTAAAGAGATAAAGAAAACCTTTGTAGCAAAATTGATGCCTAAGTTGGGTCCTGGCAAAAGAAAAGTATTTCAGCAGATAGGGATGGGAAAGGAATGAATCCCGAGCACAACTACTGGTCCTCATGAGCACAAAGAGGTGAGAGCTGAGACCAAAAAGCAAGAAACAGTTCAGCTTCACTGGAATGGATAATGTATAAAAGGAAGTAGTATGAGATAGGACAAGAAAAGAGGGTCCCTAAATGCTAAACTAAGAAGTCTTGTATTTTGTCCTAGAGGCCACGGGGCGTCACAGAAAGTTTTAAGTAGAGGAATGATGTAAACATTTACAAATAGAGCAGATAACTTGGTGAAATATCTAATTTAAAACAAGTATTTGTATGTTTAGATCTAGTCTCTCCATAGGCAGAGTGAAGCTTCATGAACAATAACTAAAAAGCAAGTATGAGACAGTTTCTTGACTTTCCTTTCCACTCTAAAATAAATAGATTTAAGTAAGCTGCTAAGTCAAATATAAAACACTTACTATGTAGTAAATAAGAAAAATGAAAGGTCTTTCAGGCCTCTAATCTTTATTACTATTTTTATGCAATGTGAGAAATAGAGTATATATACCTGAAATCAGTATTTTCTTGATCATGGCTCTCTTTCAGAGGATACATCACCCTCTGCCCCACTGCTAGCACTGGGGTCATCCTTGCGAGAGACATTTCTTTCTTTACTTGACTCAGAAGGTCCCTTTGCTCTGGTCTTTTCTTTTCTCTGTTGCTGTTTTTCAAGCTTTGAAAGCTGTGGAAAAAATGTAAAATATATTTGTATACATTAGATAGATAGATAGATATAGATGCTTTCAAAAACACAATATATCACCTCAGTGATAAACTAATATCCCAATAGGGGTTTATTAGCTTTACCAAAATAATATTAATCATGCAACTGACTCATTTAAATAGCTCAGTCACAGAATCACAGAATTTAGAGCTGGAAGGGATCTGAGAGGACCTCTTCTCCAATGTAGATCCAATCTACTGATAATATCACACCTGCTTCTCTCTGAAGAGTCAATAATTAAGAAACCACAGAACACTAATTCAGTTTTGAAGAAATAATTATGGAATTTTCTTCTCTGGACAATCTTTTTAAAAAGAAAAAAATAGCAATATAAAAAAATTCACATCTCTCAAAAGGATGAACTGTATTGTCTCCTGAAGCAACACTGCATATGATATCTTTTTATAACAATTACAAATCTTAGTTTTCTATGGAAACCTGTCTTAGAGTTCATTTCTTAAATGAAATAACACATATAAAGGAATTTTATAACCAAAAAGTATTAAAGTAAAAGTTATTAAAATATTTTTATTGTATAGAAAGACCAATTAGATCTTACCACTTTTTTTAGTTTGTCAACTCCCAAGAATATAAAATTAGCACAAGATGCTCAAGAGTAGACTAAAAATAACAGCTCAGATTTATACAGCACTCTACAGTTTATAGAGTCCTTTTCATATAACTAATTCTCTAAGAAAAGATCACTTTGTTGTTGGCAAGAAAGGTCTGTCGCATCTGGATCAGAGTGGAGTATATTTCACACCAGCACAGCTCAGGCCACAGAAAAACAGGAACAAATTTTGAGAGTGACCAAATCAGCAGCAGCTGCTGCTTCCAGAACTCTCAGCACTCATATGGTGGGGAGGTCAAGCAACTGGGCAGAGGGAGACTGCATGGGGTCTTTTTGCTAGCACTGAGGCAGGACTCTGTTGCTTTGCCCATACTCAGATCCAGATCACAGTCCTGGGTGGCAGTCCCAGGGCAAGAAGAAACACTAGTACATCAGAGTTTGTACCACAGTGAAAGGGGAAAGGGGAGAGGGGGCAGCCTTGCAGAAAAGAGTGCTTGTGGTCACTCACAGAACAGAATACAGGGCAGCAGAGTAGTAAACACCACTCCTTAGATCATACTACCTTGGAAAAGCTGGAAACTTACTGGTCCCTATAAATATCTCTGGAAACAGCTGCACAAAATCCCTGAAGCTTGGCACAATGTGCCCTCCAGCCTTGAAGAAGAACTTTATCAAAGAGTTAAAACTCAAGTAACAGGCTGGTAAAATAAGCAAACAACAGGAAAAAAAAAACTTTGACTACAGAAAGCTATTAAGATAATAAGGAAGATCAAAACATACACTCAGAAGAAGATAACAAAGTTAAATCTCCTACGTTCAAAGCCTCCAAGAAAAATATGAATTATTCCCAGGCCTTGGAAGAGCTCAAAAAGGATTTTGAAAATCAAGTAAAAGAAACAGAGGAAAAATTGGGAAAAGAAATCAGACTAGTTCAAGAAAATCTTGAGAAAAGAGTCAACAGCTTGGTAAAGGAGACTCCAAAAATAGTAAAGAAAACAGCATTTTAAAAAACAGACTAGACCAAATGGGTAAAAGAGTTTCAAAAAGTCAATAAGGAGAATACCTTAAAAAGCAGAACTGATCAAATAGAAAAAGAGGCACAAAAGCTCACTGAAGAAAATAATTCCTTGAAAATTAGAAAAGAACTGGAAGCTAATGACTTTATGAGAAATCAAGAAATTATAAAATGAAACCAAAAGAATGAAATAACTAGACCATGAAAAATATCTCATTGGAAAAATGCCTGACCTGAAAAATAGATCTAGGAAAGAGAATTTTAAAATTATTGGACTACCTGAAAGCCCTGATCAAAAAAGAGCCTAGATATTATCTTTCAAAAAGTTATCAAGGAAAACTGCCCTGATATTCTAGAACCAAAGGGTAAAACAGAAACTGAAAGAACCCACGGATCAGCTCCTAAAAGACAACCCAAAATGAAAACTCTCAGAAATAATAAAGCCAAATTCCAGACCTTTCAAATCAAGGTGAAAATACTGAAAGCAGTCAGAAAGAAACAATTCAAGTATGGTGGAGCCACAGTGAGGAAAACACAAGAGTTAGCAGATTCTACATTAAAGGACTGGAGGGCTTAGAATATGATATACTGGAGGACAAAGAAGGTAGGATTACAATCAAGAACCATCTACAAGCAAAACTGAGTATAATCCTTCAGAAGAAATAACTGATATTCAACGAGATAGAAGACTTTCAAGCATTCTTGATGAAAAGACCGAAGTTGAATAGAAAATTTCACTTTGAAATACAAGACTCAAGAGAAACACAAAAAGGTAAATAGGAGAGGGAAATTATAAGGGACTTAATAAAGTTAAACTATTTACATTCCAACATGGAAAGATGATACTTGTAACTGATAAAACTTTTCTCATTATTAGTGTAGTTAGAAAGAGTATATATAAACAGAGGGCACAGCTGTGAGTTGAATATGAAGGGATGATATCCTAAAAACAAAATTAAGGGGTAAGAGAGGAATGTAATGGGGAAAAGAGAAAGCAAGAAATAGAATGGGGTAAATTATTTCACAGAAAAGGAGCAAGAAAAAGCTTTTACAATGGAGGGGAAGAATGGGGAAGTGAGGGGGAGTGAGTGAACCTTACTCTCATCAAAACTGACTCAAAGAGGGGATAACCTAACATACTCAATTGGGCACAGAAATCTGTCTTACCTTACAGGAAAGTAGGAGGGGTTAGTGATAGAGGGGAAAGCAGACTGGTGGAGGAGTTACTCAGAAGCAAAACAGTTTTGAGGAGGGACAGGGGAAAAGGAGAGACAGAATAGAATAAATGGGGAGGGGTGGGGAATACAGTTAGCAATAGTAACTGTGAAAAAAATTTTGAGGCAAGTTTCTCTGATTAAGACCTCATTTCTCAAATATATAGAGAAATAAGTCAGATTTTTAAAAATAAGAGCTATTCCTCAATTGATAAATGAGCAAAAGATATTAATAGTTTTCAGATGAAGTAATCAAAGCTATCTATAGCCATATGAAAAAATTATCTAATTCACTGTTCCCTGGAGAAAAGCAAATTAAAATAATTCTGAGGCACTACCTCATACCTATTAGATGGGCCAATAGGACAGAAAAGGTAAATGACAAATGTTGAAGGAGATGTAGGAAAAATGAGACATTAATGCACTGTTGGTGGAGTTGTGAACTGATTCAACCATTCTGTAGAGGAATTTGAAACTATGCCCAAAGGGCTACAAAACTATGCATACCCTTTGACCTAGCTATATCACTGCTAGATCTGTAACCTCAAAAGGAAAAGGACCTATAAATACAAAAATATTTATAGCAGCTCTTGAGGGATGCCCATCAACTAGGGAATGACTAAACAAACTGTAGTATGTGATTATGATGAAATACTATTGTATTATAAGAAATGACAAACAGGATGCTTTCAGAAAAATCTGGCAAGATTTGCATGGACTGATGCAAAGTGAAATGTACTGTGTACAAAGTAACAGCAATATTATTAAAGTGATTAACTGTGAATGACTTAGTTATTCTCAGCAATACAATGATCCAAAACAACCCTGGATTTGTGATGAAAAATGCTATCCATCCCCAGAAAAAAATCTGATGGTGTCTAAATACAGACTGAATCATACTCTGTTTTACTTCCTTTATTTTTCCTGAGGTTTTTTGTCTATATTTTCTTTCACAACAAGACTATTATGGATTTATTTTGCATGACTAAATTGCTTGTTTTCTCAATGGGTGAGAGAAAGGGAAGAGGGGGGACAATTTGGAACTCTGAATTTTAAAAATGAATGTTAAAAATTGTCTTTACATGTAATTGGAGAAAAATAAAATACCAAATCAAAGCTAAAAAATAAAAAAAAGAATAAAATGAAATAGTAGGGAACCTCAATTTAGCCCTCTCAGAACTAGATAAATCTATCCCAAGAATAAGCTAAAAAGAAATGAAGAACCTGAATAGAATTTGAGAATAAGCAGTTAAGATATAATAGAACTCCAGAGAATGTTGAATGGGTGTAGAAAGTAATAATATCTATTCCAGAATGTAAAGGGCACCTTCACAAAAACTGACCATGTATTAGGGGAAAAAAAACAAAAAACAAAACTCACAAACACAGAAAAGCAGAAATGTTGAATGCAGCATTACCAATCATAAAGCAATAAAAAAAAAGTTTTTTAAAGGGGGGGGGCCTTTGAAGCAAAAATTAAAAATCAACTGTAAACTAAATAACTCAATCCTAAAAATGAATGGGTCGGGACAGTGTTACAGTGGATAGAGCACCAATCCCGGAGGCAGAAGGATCTGAGTTCAAATCTGGCCTCAGATGCTTGATACTGACTAGCTTTGTGACCATGGGCAAGTCATTTAACCCCAAATGCCTTGTCAAAAAAAATAAAATAAAATATCATGCTGCAAGTCCTTATTTTAAAAAAAATCAATGGGTCAATGAACAAATCATAGAAACATTCAATACTTTCATTAATGAGAATGACAGTAATGAAATAACATGCCAAAATTTGAGTCATATGGGCAAGGCAATACTTAAGAGAAAATTTTTATATTTAATTGCTTTCACCTGCATAAAAGAGATCAAAAAACCAGGCACACAACTAAAAAAAAAACAAAACAAAACCTTAAAACACTAATTAATTTAAAATCCCCAAATAAAGACCAAAATAAAGTCCTAAAAAAATCAGTTTAACAAAATTGAAGGCAAATACATAGTTAAAAAAAAAAACCAACAGGTTACTTTTTTAAAAATTAGATTTTTAGTTAATGCTAACCCAATCTAATGAAAGAAAAACATTATCAATATCAAAAATGAAAAAGGTGAATTCATAACCAATAAAGAGAAATAAAAGAAATTACTAAGCACTATTTCATCCAATTCTATGTCAATAAAACTGATGGTCTAAATGAAATGATGAATAGTTACAAAAAATATAAATTATCTAGACTATTGGAACATAAAATAGAATACTTAAATTACCCTATTATAGAAAAAGAAACTGAACAAGCTATAAATAAACTTCCAAAGAAAAAAAATCCAGGACTGCTGTATTTATAAGCAAATTCTATCAAGCATTTAAATAACAATCCATTCTAATACTAGTGTCAGAAAATAAATATTTTATCTTGTCGCAATCTTGGGAAAATTACAAACATAATTCATAATTTTGACACTATACAACACATATGTCTGTTAAAAACACTAGAAGCATAGGATTAAATGAAACTTTCCCTAATGATACTCATCTATCTAAAACCAAGAGTCAGCATTTATCTAAGAAGCAAGACAATAAAATCAAGGGTAAATCAAAATTATCACTTAGAATTATTAGTATTCAAAAGTGACAGCAATGCTAATCATAGCAATAAGATTTTTTAAAAGCTATTAAAGGAGTAAGTATAGGCAAAAAGAAAACAAAATAATCATCTTTTGCAAATGGTTTGATGGCTTACTTACAGAACTTTAGAAAGTCAGCTAAAAAACAAAATGAAACATATAGCAACTTCTGCAAAGTTGCATGAAACTAAAGAAGCTCACAGAAATTATCCATATTTCTGAATGTTGCCAACAAAACAGCTGAGTAAATAGATTTAATTTAAAATAATTATAAACAGTATAAAACACTTGGGAATCTACCTGTTAAGATATACAAGAACTATATGAACACAATTATAAAATTCTCTAAATCATATAATTAAAAAGATACAAATTAAATAACTCAGAGTTATCACCTCACAGCTCACATGCTGACTGAGATGACAAAAAAAGAAAAATGACAAATGCTGGAAGGATTGTGGGAAAATAGGAAAACTAATGCACTACTGTCACTATGAATTAGTCCAAAAGCAATTTAGAATTATACTCAAAAACTATTAAAGCCTGCAAACATATCCTTTGACCCAGCAATACCACTACTAGGTCTGTACTCTAAAGAGATCAAAGAAAGAAGGAAAAAAAACTCATATACGTATAAATATATACACAATAGTTCTTTTTGTGGAGGAAAAGATTTGAAGATTAAGGGAGTGTCCATTAATCTGAGAATGAATAAACAAATTATGGGCTATAAATATAATGGAATATTGATACTCTGTAAAGAAATGATTAAAGCTATGGTTTCAGAGAAACCTAGGAAGATTTGTTTTAACTAAGCAAAGTGAAACAAGAAGGACCAGGAGAATAATTTATACAATAATAACAATATTGTAAGGACAAACAACCCTGAAAGACTTGGGAATTCTGATCTACACAATAACCCACCACTATTCCACTGGACTCAAGTTATGAACTCAGAGGGCAGAGTGAAGCATTTTTTTTGGCATGGCTAATGTGGAAGATTTCTTTTTAACTATACATAGTTACATAGGATTTTATATTTCTTGTCTTTTCAATGGATAAAGAGAGGTAGGGGGAAAGGAGAGAGAATTTGGAACTGATAAAATAAAACTGAATTTTTTAAAATGTCATACTAGAGAAAAGGAACCATATCTCAGTGAAAATGAACATATTTGCTTAGATTTACCACATCCATTGTGTTCTGCCTCCTCCAACTAAAAAAAAGTGTAAACTTATATTCTCTATATCAGTGCTACCAAACACAATTAGAAATCAAGGCCACTAATCTATACATAAGGATCCCTGCAGGTTGCATATTGACTTAGCCTTAAAATGCAATATTAGCTATGTCTTACTACATTTTTATTTATTTTGTTAAATATTTCCCATTTACATTTTAACCTAGTTTGGACAGCACTCAAGAGTATTATGAGCTGAAGGAGCTGGGGCTTTATATTTGACCTCTTTGTTCTACATTTTTCAGTCAACTGGGATGAAGTAAAGAAAATAGTCTACTATACAATATTTCTTGTGAGCATAAATGTACTATTATTGTTCAAAATAATTATCTTTACCATCCATTGAGAAAAGTTAATAATTTAAATAAAGGTATTCAAATGGTGCTAATTTTTAATACAAAAGGAAAACCATAATCAGTTGATATATTATTGGCGCAATATTTTAAAACACTGGCAAGTGTACACCTAGAAGAAAAGGTTGCCAAAATATGGAGAGTGTTTGCATAGTAATACTAATCATTAAGACTGAATATGCAGGATTTTTAGCAGTACCCTTCAAACTGCTCAGTGCCCATGAAAGTGTTTTTATTGTTAACACTTTAGGTATTTCTAAAACACTTTTTATTTTGCAGATGATAATTCTCTGTAATTCTAAACCACAGATGGCTACTCCTACTTAACTGGCTATACAGATGTGAAAATTAAGAGATAAGTAAGATGGTTAACCTACAGTCAAACTAGAAAACTAGAGGCGGGAATCAATGCAGCAATCTATGTATCTAAATTTTCAGTATGTTGTTTAGATCAGTGAGGGCACTTAGCCTCTCTTCACTGATTATGTTGGAGCAAAATGTTATGCGAAGAAAAAGAAAACAATAGACACTATATCATACTTTCTCTCCTATTAATCAAATAAGGGTAATTTTTCTTCTCTTAACTGTACATTATCACCAAAAGAAGTGGAAGGAAAAATGAAGAAAGGAAGAATATAAGGAGATGTGAATAGTAGATATGCACTCTTCCCTTCATTATTGGTGGAAAAGAGGTGGCTGTTCATGCCTCTTCAACTTATGGAGACTTGCTAACTAAGAAATTACAATTTGTGTACTTCTTCTAATTGTGTGCATGTGTGTGCAGCTACAAGATGAGGGAAAATATACAAACAAATACATCCTAAAAAGTATCTGGCAAAGGAATCAGATGTACATGGTACTTAAAACCAGAGGTGTCAAACATATAGGCTGCAATAGTCAGGCGCAACTCAAGTCAAATTAAAATATAATTGGGAAAAATTTTGCAAAACAAATAAAAATGCAACAAAACAGATGATAATATTTCATTTAAAAATTGACTTAATATGCAGTCCACAGAAATTCTTATGTATGGATTAGTAGTCCCCATTTCTATTTGAATTTGATACTACTGCTAAAGACAATACATTCCTAAAGCACAGTTTTTCCCTTATCAAAAAGCTACTTTCTCTAGGATAAAATACAAATTCTTTTCCTTTCACAATCTAGCTCTCACCCATCCCTGCTTATTGACTGCAATCCAGTCCAAACACAATCCATGCTGTTCCTCACACAAAACATTCCATTTCTCATCACCATGGCTAGTACCTAAAACATACTCCCTCCTTTCTCCCATACCTAAAACATACTCCCTCCTTTTTTCTGCCTTTCAGAAATATCCAGTTCCTTTCAAAGTTCAGCTCAGGTAATCATTTATGTTTGGTCTATTTGATAACACTCTCCTCTACCATTTATGCCCTTCCTCAATTACTTTATTTAACATGCACATACTTTGTATTTACTTAGATGTATATATGCATTGTTTCTCCCAATAGAGCACAAGCTCTGTGACTACTGGGACAGTTTCATTTTATCTTTTTAACTCAGCACCTAACTGGTATATAAAACATGCTTCTTCACAGACTAGGACTCATCATTTCTATCCTTATTTTCTATGACATTAGAATATATAAGATTATAGTAGGCAGAATAAGGTACCACATGGAAGTGGAAACAGGCATAAAAAGGCACCTAGTGCAAAAAAAAATTGTCCGTGGGGTGTGTGGGCTATGGGAAAGGCTTAATGGGGTGGAGGCTGATTGTCTATGTTTCTTTCCATTGCACTTAAGAAAACTAGACAGTGGGAACACGTTTAATGTGACCTCCTTGAGGGCAATGGTTTTGCCTTTCTTTGTATTCTCAGTGCTTGGTGCACACTGACAAGTGAGAATTCAATAAATGCTTCTGGATAATCATGATGTGTCAGTTTGGTGATTCATGGTGTTGAGTAAAAAATATGTTACGTGTAGCCTCAAGTGCAGGCAAAAAGAATAATTGACTATGGGAGAAATAGGGTAGTTATAGTGTTATATGTATTGGATCCTAGATCTTTCTCTTCTTTTGATAAATGGTGGAGGGGATGTGGGGGTAGAAAAACTGTTCCAAAGTGTTAGTATTAATCTATTTTGTGGCCCATGCTGTTTTATAGCATGTACACTGTATGTACAAGAATGAAAGGATTACATAATAAGGGGGGGTCTTTTATTGTGATCTAGTCCATTTGTATTTGCAATGTACTAGCTAAACTTACAATCTCCTGTCTCTTTAGAAAGCAGTAGCTAACAGAAGACATAAAAATAAAAATAAAAAATTAGTTCCCTTAATCTCCTTGTTTCTGAATTATTCTAAATAAGAATAGCAATTAAGTAATCTTATTTGAAATGTAATTAAAACAATAATAAATGAATCTACAAAAATATACTTTATGGTCTAAAAAAAGGAATTTGGAGAGTTTAATTAAATTCATATTACATCCTAGGAAAAGAATAATAAACTCCTACCATGCAAGAGAGGACTAAATGAATCATGTGGTTTATAGAAATATTGCTTAAAGTAGCATATTTGTCACAAATAGCTCAGAGAGTCAGTCAACTAATTTATCAATAAAAACTCCTTTGATGCAACTAAAAGAGATTGCAGTTTTTCAATTCATTTCAATAACTCAGTTAAAATAACATTTCCTAGAGACCAGAACATTGTACTAGGTTCTGGGAGGAACAAAAAGTTAGGATTAAACACAGTTGTCAACTGCTTTTAAGATTCTACCTCTTCATAGGAAAATGTCAATAAACAGATCAATAACAATAGCAACTCATATCTATATAGCACTTTAAGATTTGCAACCAAATGCTTTCCTCACAACAATCCTGGGAGAGAGTTATTGCAAGTACTGTTATTTTCATTTTAGAAATAAGGAAACTGGGTCTCTGAAGAGTTAACTGATTTGCCCAGAGCCACACTGTCAGTCAAATTGTTTGAATAAGACTTCAACCCAAACCCCCTAACTCCAAGTTCAATACTCTTTTCATTATGCAATGGGGTCTCTTAATAATATAAGTAAAAACTGTAACACAAAGTAGTACATGATTCATGTTCAATGGTATGTGGAGTCTGTAACGAGAAAATGCATCACCATCTGAAAGGACATGGAAAGGCTTCATGAAGGATTTTAAAGAACAGACAGGAATTCAACAGGCGGTGGGGGTGAGACAGTGGAGGACATTCCAGCAATAGGGAACAGTATGAGCAAAGACAAAGGGCATGGGGGAAAGAGAAAGGAGGAGTACAGTTTAATTAAAATAAATAGTAAATTAACAAGAATAGCATGAAATAAGATAGAAATGGGAAGGTAGTAAGTAATACATTGTGGGGATCCTTGAAGGTTAGGCTAAGGAGTATAAACTCTATTCAGCACACAGACAACCACTGAAGGTTAAACAAAGGGGTAACCATCAGATCATAAAGAAAAGTCTGATGGTGATGTGAATGACTGATTCAAGGGGACAGAGAGTAGAAGTGGGAATACCTGTTGGAAGGTTATTAATACAATAGCCACGGAATCAAAGAAAGTAGAGCTGGAAAGGGAAGCTAGGTGGTATAGCGGATAGATTGAATCTGGAGTCAGAAAGAAGTGTGAGAAAGAGAAAAGGTCAGTTTGGTTGGACTATAGAGTATAGTAAGGCTGGAAAGATAGGCTGGGGCCAAGTTAGAGAGGGTTCTAAAATCCAAACACTTTACATTTTATTCTGGAAGATTCTAGCAGCTGTGTGGTGGGGTGGAGAAAGATTTGCGAGAGACAGAACAATTAGGGAGCACTGCAATGACCAAGATGAGGTGTAATGAAAGGCCTGAATTAAAGTAGTGGTTGTGTAAGAAAAAGGTTAAATGCAAAAGTTGTAGAGAAAGAAACAACAATATGTGGCAACAAGGTACATAGAAGGTTAATACACAAAATCTCTTAAAAATTGACCACCATTTCCTTTTTTAAAAAAGAAATCATAACCCTAAAAGTCCATAAATCTCTATATCTGAAGATGGTAAAGAAAAAATACATTCATAATGAATCAGATACTTTTTTGCTACAAAAAGGACAGCTACAGCCTGCTTTCAGTTTTCCATCAGTTTTCTATCACTAGCTAAGATTCATTTTATTACCACATCCTAAGAACAAATCTGATTACATCTAAATTTGGGGAAAGAGGCAATACTCATCTTTCCATTTATCTACATACTGAGCTTGACTCACACCTCACATGCTACCACTTCTAACATATAATTCTTGTCTATGTCTTTGAAGAAAAACCAATTAAAACAGCTTAGATATGTAAAACTTTGCTTTTAAAAGAATAAGAATTGACTGCATGAACTTTATTCATGTGAGACTCCCTAAGATTCAAATTCAATATTTTACTCCTCCTTACAAACAACTGAAAGTATTAAGAAGCAAAAGCTGACATCCTGACAATGAAGAAGGGTAAAGAGAAACTATACAAAGTAGAAATAATAACTCAAACAGCACAGCAGTCTAGGGCTATTTACTGTAAGGAAAAATAGCTTTACCTACCTCAGCTTGAAGGATATTATTATATTTACAACAAATATAATATTGATATTCATAAAGATGGTCCTGAGTCATCAAGAAACGTTTAAATTTTACTAGCATATTCTATTTAAGGTGATATGATTGAAGTCACATGATAAGCAAAATGGCAGGAGTTTTCTAAATACTTCTCAACCTAAAAAAAATTCCCAGTAATTTGTGCTATATCTAGAATAATTAAAAGCAAATACACTACATATTAAGAAATATAACACACATTTTAAAAAGTACCAAGAAATAACACCGGAGAACTTGAACACTTAAAACGTCTACAAAAGTCCGCCTCGGTAGCCGAGTGGGTTAAATAAAACTGCCACAAACACACTCACAAGTTTCTGTTTCAGGGTCTGGATGTGGGAGGTCCTGCCAATTTTCTCCATTCCAGTGACCCAGGCTAAATCCATACCCCACACATATGACAATTTTTTTTAAAAAACCTGATTCTACCTAGCCATGGAAGTTACTAAAAAGGACACAGAGTAAGAGGGGAAGAGGCCTCTGTGTTTAAGGGAAAAGGGTCTAGAAATCTGAGATAAACTCTATGCCTGCCATGTTTCCTCTGGACAGGAAATCAGCTGGTCCTCTCTGCCTCCAACTCAAAGACATTCACAATGCCCCTGCCTTAGGGGTTCTATGGGAAACACAATAAAAAAAGGTATGAAAAACAAAAAATCCCAAAAGAGAAAGTACAGGCATATAAATCTCATGCCCAAGGAGAGAAACTACTGGTTAGACTCAAAAAGACACTAGATAATTATCACTATGAAGGAAGATGAACCAAAAATACCCAACGGAAAAAGAAATTCTACAGGATTCTCACAGATCAAGCAACAATAGCAAAAAACTTACAGAAAGCTTCAAAAGACTTAGATTTTTTTAAAAGACATTACATAGTACAAGAGTAGAAAGGGCAGCTGGGTGGTGCAGTGGACACGGTGCCGATGGAGTGAGGAAGATTTATCTTTATGCTTTGTTCAAATCTGGCTTCTGACACTTACTTTGTGACCCTGGGCTAGTCACTTCACTCTGTTTGCCTCAGCTTCCTCACCTATAAAATGAGTTAGATAAGGAAATGGTAAACTACTCCAGTATCTTTGCCAAGAAAACCCCAAAGAAGGTCTTGGAGAGTTGGATTCAACTGAACAAGTACTGTAGAAAGAGTGCTGGATTTGAAGTCAGAGGACATGGGTTGAAATCCTGATTCTGCTATTCATACTTCATGGGACTTTGGGCAAGAAACACTTCAGTTTCCTCCTAAGAGAAATGAGAGCAACATGATATCTAAGGTCCCTCTAGATATCAATCCCCGCTCCCACCCATCATACAATACAAACATGGAAATTAGATTGGAAATCAGAACTCAAAGAACAGAATTAATAAAGACAAAAAACAAGGTAGAGAACTGAAAACACTTGATTTTTAAAGAAAAAATCTCTCTAAAAAAGGTAAAATCTCTGAACATGAAAATGACAGACTTGGAATTAAAAATACTACAGTGGAAGAAAATTAGAAGAGAATAAAAAGACAGTAAGTTGAAAGAACACATGAACTGAATGACCTTGAAAACAGGAAGAGTATCAATAACTTAAGGAAGATAAATCTCTTGGAAGAACATGATAAATTAGAAAACCTAAATACTCTGCTATAGGAAATAATATAAGAAAACTACCCAGAATTTCTGAGTACAGGAAACAAAGTATTGATTGATCAAATGTACCAATCTCCACCAGAGAAAAATCCAATATTTGAGACTCAAAAAAAGAATCATTAAATGTCTCAATTTCTATGCCAAACAACACATTTAGCAAGCAACCAGGAGGAAGTTCTTCAGCTTTGAAGGAAATGTGAATTATTCAATCTGAATAATTTAAAATGACTGCAATTATGAGAAATAGAATACAATATTCAAAAAAGGTAAGGAGTTCAAGTTGCAATGTAAAATCCAAAGTTGAAGCTATAACTTAAAGAGAGACTTTTGAGGCATTTCAGATGGGGAGAAGGGGTAGAGAAAGCAGACATTAGTAGAACAACCAACTTATAAACATTCCAAACAAGAAAAACATAAGAAAAACAAGTAGGTACAATATTCTCTAAAGTTTTTATATGCTATTTTTAAAATTGTTCTAAGGGGGAAAAAAGAGAAAGAACAGGAAGAATCATGGAAACAAAAGAATGGAAGGGACTAAAAGTTTAAAAAGAACTTAAAGAATAAGGAGGGACGGAAAAAGTGATGAATTAACATTTCATAGACTAAATCCCATGTTCTCCTAAAAATAAATCATCTTTTATGAGAAGAATAATACAGAGTGGAAAGGGGAGATAAGAGACAGAGAAGAGCTAGAGATGAACTCCACTCAGACCAGAGGTGAGCATAACTGGGATAGTATTTTCATTAGTCTCTCAAATGGGAGATTTTTAGGAGAATAAGGGAAAAGTAATGTGAGTAAATGGAGAGGAGAGAGATGGGAGGATTGGAAGGTAGGTCTCATGCTTAAGAGGAAATGAAAGGGTAGCATAAAAGATCATTCTCATGGGGAGAAAGGAGGTTTATGTCTTTCGTGAGAAACAAAGGCCTTATAAAAGATTCCATTTGAACAGACTGGATTCCACATTTTATGTGGAAAAAGGACTGTGCTTCTCAAGACTGCATACTATGCCAGAAAAGGGATAGACAGCACCCAGACTGATAGAGAGACAAAGACCTTGAGAAAATTGTTTGGCTTTAGGAGCAAAAAATGATCATGATAGAAGTATGCTGAGAACAACCAACAGAGTGATTCCCAACGTAAGGCATTTTTTTCATGAATTGATGTGTGTGAGTATAGCACAATATAAAAACTAAATAAAACAAAAAAGAAAGTTAAAATATAAATAAGGGGAAGGTTAAGTTAGGTCAGGATCTACAAAGGCAACAATTTAGGATTAGCAAAGTAGGGATTTCAAAATTGGTTTTTCAAAACTTTTTCCTTAATAGGAAATACAGAATAAAGAAGTAAAAAGTAAGGATATAGCCCATGAATGGAAGAACAAAACAAAGATCAGACTAGAAAGGAAAGAAATAAGGACAAAATTAAAACTTCATTTAAAAAGGAAGTGGGGGGCTGCCAAAAAAGAATGTTACGTAAACTAAAAGAGAGTACAGGCAAAAGAGGTAGTATATGTGTACAAGATTTTGAGCCACATTCATAATTGGAAGTGATAGAAGATAAACAAAGAGAAAAACAAATTAACAGTTCAAGGGACAGTGAGGTTAGAGTAAGTAAACTGCAGCAGCGGTGAAGGAAAGGAGAGGGGAAAAATCTATAAGAATAAACTAACATTAAAGTAGTATCAGTTAATCATAGAAACAAAAAGAATAAAAATCAATAAAAAATAAATGGAATAAAACATAAACTTAACAATCATAACTCTAAATGTTTCAGTGGATTGAACAATCTAATAAATGGAAAAGCAAATGGCAGACTGTATAAGAAAACAAAACCTAACAATTTGCTATATCCAATAAACTTGCCTAAAACTAAGGACACAGACAGAATAAAAATGGGAGGCTGGAACAAAATTTATTACGTATCAGATGATTGAAAAAAAAAAACCTGGAGTTGCAGTCATGAAAATAGAAAAGACAAAAATTAATATTTGCAATGAAAACAGCAATAAATAATGAAACTACATTACACTTGCAAGTATAATTGATAATGAATACACCAACTGTCATGGAACCTAAACTCATAAAGTAAAAATTAACTGAATTTCAAAAAGGCATCGGTAGTAAGACAATTAACTACCAAAGCCTAATATTTCTTTTAGAAATGGATAAATTTATCATAAAGATAAACGAAAAGAAAAATATAGAACTGAAGAGATTTTCAAAGAAGTTGGATCCAAAAGACTTATAGCATGTTTCTGAATGTTAACCTGTTTTTCATCAGAATCACATAATGCTCATGCAAGAATAGTCCATGTACTAATCTGTGGAGAGATTATTTATAATCTATTTATATTTTTATAGATTTATAATCCATGGGGAGATTATAAATAAATGTAAAAGAGCAGAAACAGTTAACATATCTTTTACAGATCATAATGCAATAAAAATAATACAGGCAACAAAAGCAAAAGATAGAGACTCAAATGAAGATAAAAGACAATCTATATAGTTAGTAGATCAAAGAACATCACAGAAACATTTAAAGAATATGTGAAAATGAAAGTGAAAAAATATTGGAACAACATATCAAAATTTGGGGGACACAACTAAAGTAGTCTTCAGAGGAAAAATTATATTTTTTAAAACAAATACTAATAAAATAGTAAGATAATAAATAGTATGTAATTTTTAAAAACTAGAGAAATAACAAATTGGGAAATACAAAATATGCAAAAAAGAAATCTTCAAAGTTAAAAGATAAACAGACAAAATGAAAAATAAGATTACAGAAATTAAACAAAAATAAAAGTTGATTCTTTGAAAAGTCTAGCCAAATCTATAAACTTTTAGCTAACTTTTTTTAAGACAGGAAAATCAAATTATCCAAATGAAAAAGGAACAAGATAAATCTGTATCAATAGAAGATACAAAAAGGATTACCAGAACCTGGTAGGCAAAAATATAAGCTAGCAAAATCAAGCATTTAAAGGAAATGGATGATTGTCAACAAAAGGACAAAACATCTAAATTAAAAGAATATGAAACAGAGAACTAAGACAATAAATCTCAGCAAGTGAAATGAAACAAGACACAAAGGAATTATCAAAGAAAGACTCTCTTGGTTTATACTTCTGTTCCTATGCTCCAATATACTTTTGCTTTAACTCTTCAGATCCCACCAACTCTACTCAAAATCAGTTTTAACAGGTTTTTTTCTAGGTATTCAAGAATGATGAGATCTCTGAAGGTGGAAAGTAAAACAACAATTATACATCCATTTGGAATATTAAGTTGCTCTTTTCCCAAAATGAATCAAAGATATTACCCAAAAAAGCCTATCACATCATCCTCTGCAGTTCCTAGCTATTAAAAGTCTAAAAAAAGACCCTAGACTTCTCAAATTCTAAATTTAAAAGCTAGAAGTAGACAAGTGATCTTAATTGTTAAAAGATAAAGTAGAAAGAAAACATCTAACTCAGAGAGAGATAAAGAACAGAAGAGGAAAAAAAGGGGATAGCCAAGTCACAAAATTGCAGTTGAAAAGGAACTTAAAGGCTACCTAAGTTCGACTCACACCTGAAAAAAAGCCCTCTCTACAAAGTACCTTACAAGTGGTCACCCAGAAAGAAGACAGTGCATCAAAAGAGCCATTATGTTTTTAGATCATATTACATCCTATTAAGTTTAGTTTTCCCTTTATGATCACAGAGCAACTCAATCTCTTGAAAACAGTAAAAGGATTCCTCTGTTAACTGAGTTTCATACAGAAAACTTCAAATGTTTTAATTATTTCATAGCCAAACACGTAATTTTTTATTGTTTAAATGATGGCAATTGACATTTAGTCTCTAAGTGATTGATCTGACCAGCATCCTTTAAAAAAAAACCAACATGATTGGTAATAGTACCTTGTTGATGTCATTTCCTTCATTTCTCTATTTTGTGGGAAGAGGACATTGACACAGTGCAATTAATAGGAAAAAAAATAAAGTTAGCAGAAGGTATCAGGTAATGAAGACCCCAGGGCTAATGAATGCCAAGCTAAGGAGTTTGGCTTTCAACCTGTGGACAAGAGAGTGCAGCTGAAAGTTTTTAAGCAAGAGAGCTACACAATCTGACCATATGGTAGAAAGAAAGGTGGCTTTAGCAGTTGTGTAGCAGAGGACTTGGAAAGGAAAAAAGACTGGAGACAGGAAGATAGGTGAGGAAGTGATAACTGATCATTTTGGCTAGTATGAAATGACAGTCGCTACAATTGCTTCTATAAAATATAAAGTAGGATTTCTTTATGCATGTAGCATGTGAGCTTCTAGACAAGTTAGAAATCCAAGATGCATTAGGAGTATTAAAACAAGTATCAGAAGGCAACTCTTTCAATAGCAGTCAGTTTAAAATTCCAAGTGGCAGGGGACAATGAAGGGGGTAAAAAAATAGCACTGATTAATTTGAGAGGAGGAGATTACCCTAAATAAATAGCTTTTGGTATCATGGTAGTTCTTATAATTTGGGATTCCTATAAATTAAAAATAATGCACACATATTCTGCAAGTTGCTGAGAGATTAGGGGTTGGGTAAAGACTGAGCAATAAGCATGGTGAAACTGAACATAAGGAAGAGAGGAGGGGAGGGAGTAGGAAAGGGGGAGAGGCAGAGGAAGAGGGGGGAGCAGAGGGAGAGAAAGAAGGGGAGGAGGAGATGAGCAGAGAAGGAGAGAGAAGGGGAGAGGGGGAGAGAAAGGGAGAGGGGGAATGGGGAAGAAAAGAGGGCACACAGAGCCTACTGAGTACCACAGGCAGCTGAATCCTACTGGCTCTGTAAATTAGAGGAATTATTCTAAATATATCTTTAACTTCAAATACTAAATTATGGGAAGATCACCAATAAAAGGTTAAAGCAGATTATAATGCTTTAACTATTATAATGCTCTAATTATAACACCTCTCCTTGAAGAAATACATTCTAGTAAAGCAGAATCAAATGTGAGCATCAGAAGACCTTAGTTCTGCTACAACCAAATGCAATTTACCCCTCAGTCATAGGAATGTAGAACTAGAGGAAGTCGTCTCTTATTTCTCTCCAACGTCTTGTCCCAAGGATATCTAGAATATTAATCCTCATCAGTGGATTAATAACTTGGAGAGTTGAATTCTAGTCCATGATCTACCCCAACCACCTTTGATATCAGGCAGGCACTTAACCTTCCCCAGCCTCAGTTTCTTCATTGTACAACAAGGGCATTTTGAACTAGAATTACAGAATCTCAGATTTACAAGGGATGTCAGAGATCATCTCATCTAATCTTGACCTGAAAAAGAATGCCCTCTATAATATAATAATAATAGTATTTACACAGCACTTTAAAACATGTAAAGCACTTTACATGTGTTATTTCATTTGATACTCACAACTTATGAGGTAGTTATTACTAATAGCATCACCCTGCATAGGGGGAAAATAATGCCGAAAAGTTCAATGATTTGTCTACAGCCAGTAAGTGCTGGGGGGAAAAACTGGAACTCAGGTCTTCATGATTCTTATACACAGCACTCAATCCACTGTACAATACAGCAGTCACCTGAAGACATGCAGGGAAGTGTAATCAATTCCTTCTGGAAGTAGTGCATTCTAGGTTAGGAACTTCTAATAAAAAGTTCTTCCTTCCATCAAACTAAAATCTGTCTCTCTCAAACTTATGTACAATAGCATAGTTCTGCCCCCGGAAGCCAAGCAAAGAAAATTTAGTATTTCCTTCCACATGACAAATATTTAAATAGTTATCATGCACTCACTTAATCCTCTCCTACATATATGAAATCTCTCTAATTCCCTTACCACATTCTCATATGGTCTGGCCTGTGGGTATCTTTTGGCTGCCCTCCTCAGAATCTCTTATAATTTGCCAATGTCGTTCCAAAAGTGAGGCACCCAGAACTGAATACAATGTTCCAGTATGGTCTGACCTCAAGAAAGTACTGTGGGATTATCTTTTCTTTGTTTTGCCTCTCTAAATGCAATCTGAAACCTCCTTAACTATCTCATTCATTCACTGTATCATACTCAGGTTATATTTGGACTAAAAAAAAAATCAGCTTCATACATACAGGATTGGGAATAGATAGCTAGAGACAGGCTCCTCTGAAAAAAGATCTGGAAGTCTTGCTACCCAATTCAACTCTACACTGTCCTCTACTCTTGAATCCCCAACTCCATTTTCCTATCAGTACAGTCTCCTTTCCCAACAAGAAGCTATCTAAAAAATATAATGGTCTGACTCAGAAGGTAGTGTACTTTCCCTCACTGAGGGGTTTTAAGCAACAACTAGTAGATGGAATGTTGTACAGAGGATTTTCATCAGGTATAAATTAGACTAGACAAATTTTTAGGTGAGGGTTTCTGGTGAAAGCTGCATGAATACTTACATACATAACAGAAGAGATTCTTGTTCATATATGAGTTGGACTATATGGCCCCTGAGGTCCCTTAACACTGTAAGATTCATGTTATTTTCTAATTCTGTCAGATAAGAGAGAAAACCTTGATTTTAAATATACATACGTATATGTGTATGCATGTATGTTTATTGTTGAAGGCAGCTAGGTGGCACAGTAGATAGAGTGCTGGCTCTGGAATCAAGAAGACTCATCTTCTTGAGTTCAAATCTGGCCTCAGATACTTATTAGCTATGTTACCCTGAGCAAGTCATGGAACCCTGTTTGCCTTAGTTTCTTCATCTGTAAAACTCTGTATGTATATATGCATGTGTGTATATATATACATGTATTTAGTATAGGCATATGGACTTAGTTGTCAATCAATTGATCTTATATTCTAGGTTAATTGTAAGTTTTTTCTGACTTCTTGCTTCTATGAGAGAAGACTGAGAGAAAAATAGGAGAGGACCTGAGACAAATAAGGGGAGTGAAATTATGTGGGTGGCAATGAAGATTTTGGATTAATGAAGTAGGTCAAAGGTTGAACTTGAAGAGTCAAAATTTGGAGAACAATCTTCAGGCCCAGATACTAGACCAGATTCCATTAAAGTTGAAAGAGGAGCAGGATCAGAATCAATTAAGGAAGATGTAAAAAGATTAAGAAGGATCAAGGAGAATTAGGGAGCAGAACCTGAAGAGGAAGAATCAAGAAGGAAAAAGAGAAGGCTGGCTACTAATGAGATGAGGCAAAGTTTAAAAAAAAAAAAGATGAAAAAAATTTAGAGGGTAAAACAAGGACAAAATTGATGAATGAGTAGGAACACCGGTGAATTCAGAGGTTGGTGCAAGGATAAGGGAGTCGGCTGTGGAGCTACAGAAGAGATTAAAGAAAGAAGCTGAGTCAAATTATAATTAGGCTATAAATGGCTATATTTTAAGCTGATACTTAGGGTTAGAGTGTAAATATTCCCTAAGCAGTTTTGAAATATAGGAAAGACAGGAAAAAATTGTGCAGTAAGTTGATTCAACTATGATGTTTCTGCTTCTGCAGTCGCTGAGACACTATTGCCTGTTTTCTAAGTGTACAATGATGAGGGGGAAAACATGAAGAGATCTGAAGAACACCTTGCCATACTCCAGGTTATTGGAGAGAATGAAGTGCTCCTAAAGGAAAGAGAAGCAAAGCTTCAATGGAAGAAAAGGAGATCTGAGAAGGAGGGGAGATCAGACCTTTCTCAAAATGTTTAAGCATAGAAGAGAACAATGTAAAGGGTTGGCAAGGAAGCAAAACAACAGTTGTACAATTAGAGCTTAAAACAGATTTAAGGTTCTTTCTAATGAGTGTTGCTCTGGAAAGAAAAGATCTTGGGATTTTGGTGAGGTGCAAGCTCAATATAAATCACCAGTGTTAATTTTTCAGCCAAAAAAAAAAATCTAATGAAATCTTAGACTGCATAAAGAGAGACTGAATAGTTTCTGAGAATAGGAAGGTAAAGGTCCTACTATATTCTGTCTTGGTCAGACCTCATCAGAAATACTGTAGTTAGCTCTAGGTAGATGTTCTAGGAAGTTCTAGGAAGACAGACATTGATAAACTGGATATTATCTAGAAAAGGACAACTAGTATGCTAAGAGGCCTTGAGTCCATGTCATATGAAAATAAGATGAAGGAACTGGAAATAGTTTGGATAAGAGAAGACTCAGGGCAGAGGGAAAGAAGAGACACATTAACAGTTGTGTTCAAGTATTTTAAAGGGCTGCCATGTAGAGAATGGGATAGATTTGCTCTACATGCCCCCTCTCCCTCTAACCCTCTTCAGGCAGAACTCAGAGCAATAAGCTGGAGTTTTAGAGGCCAATACATGCTTGGTATAAGGAAAACCTATTTCAAGAGGTGGTAAGTTCTCTCTCCTTATAAGTCTTCTAAGTTAGATAAGCATTTGTTGGGATGTTATAATGAAGATTCTTTCTAGGTATTGATCAGAACAGAAAGTTGCTGAAGTACCATTCAATCCTCAAATTCTGTGATTCAATGATATGCAATTAAGGCAATCTTACTTTGGACAATAATAAACCTTATGTTTATTATTTGTAAAAAGAAGGAACTGCCTAAATATGATCTCTAATGAGTTTCCTTGATCTAAATGTCTATTTATAACTTTTTTTTTTGGTGTACAAATGTTGTTGTTCAGTTGTTTCAATCATGTCCAACTCTGTGATGCTACTTGGGGTTTTCTTTGCAAAGATACTGGAGTGTTTCATCATTACCTTCTCCAGCTCATTTTATAGATATGAAAACTTCAGTAAGCAGGGTAAAATGATAGTCTGAGGCTAGATCTGAACTCATGAAGATTCTTCCTGACCCCAGGTCTGGCACTCTATCCACTGTACCACCTAGCTGACCTGGAGGAAGAAATCCAAGTAACAAAAAGCTATTCACAAATACTCCAGTGTCATCTAAACTTCATTTAAGTACCTACTTTTCTCTTTACCAATAGTAAGACGTATGTTGTGCTCCTCAAAGATTCAAATAGTATTACGAGATATCATGTATCAAGAGAAACACATTAACACTAACTTCCATGCTTAAAAACTACACAATATAGGGAAAAGCACATTGGTCAGAAGTCAGGAGACCAGGGTTCAAGTACTAGCTTTGACACTGAGTGACCACGTACAAATCACTTTACCTTACTTAGCCTCAATTTCTTAATCTTGAAAATGAGAAGAATGGACTAGAAAATCTGCCAAGATGATCTCTTATGATGACCTTTCTTACTCTGAAATTTCATTATTTCTAAATCTGCCTTCATCGAATATTTATATTTTTTTGAGGAGTATCATCTTTAGATCCCTAACGTGACAGGAAAAATATTTTCTGTTGCTCTAACATCTTTCATTCATATGATATAACTGGCCAAGGAAAAATAGGGACTCAGGTAATCTATTCTACTGACTTAAAATTGTCGAAGCACTTTCCTATATTTCAAAACTGCTTAGGGAATATTTACACTCTAACCCTCTTTGCAATGCTGCCATATTTGTAAGTTGCCTCATATAGGCAATGCACATAAATAGGTCATGCTTTTCAATATAGTAAAAGATCCGTATTTAACTGCCATGTGGCAAAATGCTAAGCATTGTACTACCCCATACAAAATGAGACTCATGGAATTTCAGAGTTGTAAAGAGCTTTAGAGATCACTTCTTCATTTTGAGCACAGAAAATTGAGGAAGAAGGCAAAGGTCCAGGGACATTAAGTAATTGGCCCAAGGTGATATACCGACTAGGAGTGGTAGGAGGACCAGAACCCTAGTTCATACCTCCTTCTACTTTGCCATTCTAACTTTAACACGACCATTTCCATAAGCAATACGTGAAGCTGGTCTTATTTCTTCAGATGCAAATCTTGTGTGTATATATATATATAGTCTTTATTTTTTGCTTCTTTTGGACTTGCAATTAATATAATAATATAATATAATTATAATATAATATAATAAAACAGTGCTTTCAAATTTCAAGTTGGAGTGGACTTGCAATTTCCAGCATGCTGAAAACTCTCTTCTTCAACATCTCTATCCTATTCTAAAAATGAATCGTAACACAAAGGAAGTCATTTACCATGCTTTTTTGTTCCACTTGATGAAATGTTTAACAATATAAATATACTGGAGATAGCAAATCAATTTAAAGAATTATTCTGGAGCACTATTAAATCTACTTATCCAAAATATTATATCTCCCTTTATTCTTTCCCAACCTCATTGTGATAAATATGCTAACAAAGACTAAGAATGTTAAAAATAAATTTTAAATGTATGTTGAACAGTCAATGCCACAAAAATTTCACCCAGACTAGTTAAAAAAAGGATAAAACAAAATCTAAATCAAAAATCTATTCAATAAAGGCTTCCAGAAATGGTGTAATATCTGGAAAACATATAGCCATCCCTTATCTGCAATCCCTCAATTCTCTTTGTAATATTTCTTTCTCACTGCTCATATCCTTTCATATTACTCTTTTCTTACTGCTCTTCTCTGTGATGTTCAAGTGATCCAGTCAGAATATTCAAATGCACATAATAAAACACACAGTCTATACCACGAGATGCAGGAGCTATCCTAAAATCATAGTTGCACTGATTGTGTAAAAATTACATCTTTGTCTAGTCACAGAAATAAAAAGTAGACTGTTGTTTGTTGTGAGGTCTGTACAACTTTTCATGACCCTATGGATCACAGTATGCAATGTCCTATCCTCCACTATCTCCTGAAGTCTGTCCAACCTCATGTTTGTTGTTTCCATGACACTATTAATCCATCTTATCCTCTGCTGTTTCCTTCCCCTTTGGTCTGCAATTTTTCCCCAACATCAGGTTCTTTTCTAATGACTCTTGTCTTCTCATTATAAGGCCAAAGTATTTAAGCTTCAGTTTCAGTATTTGTCTTTCTAATGAATAGTTTGAATTAATTTATTTCAGCATTGGCTGATTTGACCTCTTTGCTGTCCAAGAACGCTCAGAAATCTTCTCCAGCCCCACAATGTGATAGCATCAATTTTGTGGTGCTCAGCTTTCCTTATAGTCCAATTCTCACACCACTACATTACTACCAGAAAAACCACAGCTTTGACTATATGAACCTTTGTCAACATCATGCCTCCACTTTTTAGCATGCTATCCAGATTTGCCACAGCTTTCCTTCCAAGAAGCAAGTGTATTCTAGTTTCACAGCTGCAGTTGCCATCTGCAGTGATCTTTGAATCCAAGAATATAAAATATGACACTGCTTTGATTTCTCCTCCTTCTATTTGCCAAGAGGATGTGCAACCAGCTGTCACGATCTCAGTGGACAGACAGGTCCAAATACACTTCTAAAAAGTCAACAGTGTACAAGTACACCTGAGCCAGAATCAGGATTAGGAAACATGCTCTTCAAGTAGCCTGTAGACTGGCAAGTGATTTAGCTCATTAGGACTTGAGTTTCCTTCATATCGAATCAGGATCTTACCCTATCTACCCTCAAAGGGATACTGTAGGGACAAAAATGAAGTAGGAAAGGTGACAGTACTTTGAAAAGCTAATGTGTACGGCTATTATTATTGAGTCATTTCAGTTGTATCTGACTCTGTGACTCTATCTGGAGTTTTCTTAGCAATATACAGCTAATATGTGTCTGAGGCCAGATCTGAACTCATGGAGAGAAGTCTTCCTGACTCCAGGCCTTCACTCTATCCACTACACCACCTAGATGTCCAATGCATGTACTAAACAGATGAAAAGATTGTTTGTTTCTACTTCACAGTAAAGCAAGAACATCAAAATCTTCATAACTTTTTTCAAAGGTTTCTGAGGTGGTAACTTTAAGAGCCAGGGTAGAGTATAAATGTTGTAATACAAGACATCACTACTATAAATTATGAAACTCTAAGTCTCAATGACTGTGCAAAGTTCTATACAGAAAATAAGTCAACACTATCTTTACAGAAATGAAAGACAACCTCAAAATCAAAAGCACTAATGCAACACCATAGGACCCCATAATACTACATATAGGCAATTAAAAAGAGAAATTGGATCAATCAATAATTATAACACAAAAATTTTGAGAAACTGGATTAATCAGTAATTATAACATGTTTCCTTCAATGGTGTCAAGAGAAGCATAGGATGTACTATTTTAATTTAAAATCATTGAGTGCTCTAATAAGCATCAGTGAGACATGGAGCATTATTTCTAAGAAGGTACAAAGATCTATCACTAAGAAATTAAAATGGGTTGGTAAGAAAAGTCACTCTATGAAATTATTCTTTTAAATACTAAGCCATCATAAAATGTTCATTTAGTTTTAAATGCTTAACATCAAAATTATAACTGAGATTATAGATATAATAAAACGTCTGTAAATAATATTTAGAAATACTTTTTTTCTCATCACTAATATAGACAATAATCCTACTACCAGCAGCATCCAGCCTATAGAAGCTGTTTCAATTTTTACAGAAATGGACAAAATATCATATAGTCATAAGAAAAGATCAATGAATTAAACATGCAACCAAAAAAGCTAACAAATAAAGACAAAAATAGAAACTGTGAAAAGTGGAGAACAAAATGGAAACAAAAAACCCCCCTGAAATGATAAATGAAGCAAAGATTTATTAGGACCAATAAATCAAACAGAAAACCCATTAGGTAATCTCATTTTTAAAAAGGAAACGAAAACAGTATTATCAAAATAAAAGTGGGAATTCACAACAAAAGATAATTAAATGAAGACAACGAGGTGAATCATTAGAAATGATTATGCCACAGCAATACTGTGTAATGATCAACTGCAAGTGACTTAGCTACTCTCAGCAGTACAATGATCTAAGACAATTCCAAAGGACTCATGATGAAAAATGCTATATCCACCTGCCCAGAAAGAACCAATGGAGTCTGAATGCAGATTGAAGCATACTATTTTCATGTTCTGTATTTCTGCATGTTTTCCCCCATTTTGGTTCTATGTCTTCTTCCACAATATGACTAATATGGTAATATGTTTTATATGACTGAACATATATAATCAATATCAAATTGTTTACCATCTCAGGGAGGGGGGAAGTAAGGGAGAATATGTAGAACGCAAAAAAATTTTAAATAAATGTTAAAAATTGTCTTTACATATAAATAGGGGAAAATAAAATATTATTTTTTTTAAAAATTATATGGTAAAACACTAAAAACCAATGTATAAAAATATGCAATAAAAAAAGAAACAGATGGAATAGAACCTAAACAACCTAATCTCAGAAAAAAATATATTCAACAAGCCAAATACACACACTGCGGGGAAGTTGGGGGGTAGGGGGAGGGTGCACAGCAGGTGCATAATAAATGTTTGCTTCCTTTCTTTTGGGGCAAGGAATCTCCCTCTACAAACGTGTATCTGCATTCTCTGAAACTTAAGAGTCTTAGAGAGTTAACCTAGAACACTGAAAAGTTAAGTGACTTACTTGCCTGGAGTTATAAACACAGTATGTGTCAAAAACAGGGTTTGAGCATGGGTCTTCCTGGCTTCAAAGCTGGTTCTTTATCCACTATACTATGTGACCTCTTAGTAATAGTGGCAGCCCATATCTATTTTCCAAGTCAGTTGATTTTCCAATTAGATATTTTACATTTTTTCCTATTTTCTCATTCTTTAGATTGTGTTTGACTGATTTTTGATGTCTCATAGAGTCATTAGCTTCTTTCTATTTGCCCGATTCTAATTTTTATCAAATTATTTTCTTCAGTTAGCTTTTTTATCTCCTTTTCCATCTGGCCAATTGTTCCTTTTAAGGAGTTATTTTCTCCAGTTAGGTTTTGCACTTCCTTTTCCATTTGTCCAATTTTACTTTTAAATTCTTCTGTGATTTCTTTTTTCATATTTTTAAAATCATTGGCCAGTTTTTCTTCCATTTCTCTAATCTGGCTTTCAAAATCCTCCTTCAGCTCTTACAAGAATGCTCTTTGGGCTTCAGACCAGTTCATATTCCCTTCTGAAGTTTCAGACGGGAGTACAGTCTCAATGCTGACCTTTCTGGTATTCATGTTTTGGTCCTTGCTCCCATACAAAGATTTTGTGGTCTTTTCCTTTCTGCTTTGCTTCTTACTCATGATGATCACCCTTTTCCTGACTTTTAAAATAGATCTCTGATTCTAGAGCACAAGGGGCTCTGTCCCACAGTTCTTGTACCTTGAACTTGAGGCTTTGTGTGTTGTGGCCTCTGGTTCTTTCAGCTAGAAGCTAAAATGTGGCAGCTTACCTGGTGCTGATCTGGCTGGTATGAGAAAGGAGAGGCCAGGTGAACTCTTTCTAGGTTTCCCCAGAGTTATCCTGGAGCTAGCTATGTTAAGTGTGGGGGAGGGGTGGTCTGGTCACAGGAGGTCTCCTCTGCTGAGCTAGAGCATAGGCAAGCTCAGCAGTCCGTGACCCTGTCTGCGCTAGTGTCTTCCTGATTGCCCTGGGGTGCTGAGGCACGTCTGGAGTCCTGGTGTTGGCAGTTGTGGGCTCCACCCCGCTGGAGCTCAAGATCTCCTCTAAGTTTGAGCTGGGGTTGTCTGGGACACTTCTTGCACTGCACTGGTCTCCTTCAGCCACAACAATAGGGATCCCCCTTTGCGATTTTCCTAGCCTCATGGGCTAAGAGACTATTTGCCTCTTCGGTTGATCCCAATGTTCCAGGATTTCTCCTAGGAAAATATTTTATGGGCCTTTCAAGGTCAACAAGGGTAGGGGACAGCATTTACCAATCACTCTGCCATCTTGGCTCCCAGAAGTTCAATCAGATTTTTTTGTATTCTAAATATATCTCTATCTTTGAGGAAGTGAGTAATATGTTGCATCATCGGTCATTATATTAATCATAGTTATAGTTTTTAAGGGTTTTTTGTTATTTTTATAGTGTTGTTTTATATAAATTGCTCTACTGGTTCTACTTATTTCATTCAGCATCAGTTCATAAGTATTTCCTTTTATGTTTAAAATCATCTATTCCCCCACTTCCTTATAGCACAGGAATATCACATCATATTCATATACCACAACACAAACAGCCATTCCCCAATTCATGAAATTCCCTTTAATTTTTAGTTTTTTGTTACCAAAAAAAAGAGCTGCTATAAATATTTTTGTACTTATAGGGCCTTTTTCCATTTCTTTCATCTCTTTTGGGTGGAAGTCTATCTAACAGTGGTATAGCTGGATCAAATGGCATGCAACTGCTAAGTAATTTTTTGTGCATAATTCTAAATTGCTTTCAGAATGGTTATAGTCATCTGCAAGTCAACATATAGTTTATTAAAATGATGGTTTTCCCATAGCAGCTCCAATATTTCTCATATTTCTTTTTTATCATCTTTGTCAATCTAATGGATATAAGGTAGATTATCATAATTACTTTAATTGGCATTTTTCAGCAGTGATTTGGAGCATTTTTTCATATGGTTATAGACAGCCTGGGTTTCTTTTCTCAAGAACTGTTTGTTTATATTCTTAGACCTTTTATCAATGGAGGAATGGCTCTTAATCTTATAAATTTGAATCAGTTCCTTATACTTATATATTTTTCCAATGACATACAAAAGCAATTAACATGTCTTTTAAAATTTTGAGTTCCAAACTCTCTCTCCCTTTTTTACCCTCCCCAAGAAGACAAGTGACTTGATACAGACGCCATATATATATATATATATATATATATATATATACACAATCATGCAAAATATATTTCCATACTAGCCATGTTGTGAAAGAAAACACAGATCAAAAAAAAAATCAAGAAAAATAAAGTAAAAAAAGTATGCTTCTGTTTGTTTTCAGATTCCATCTTTTCTTTCTCTGGAGTTGGATAACATTTTTCATTTTAAGTTCTTTGGAATTGTCCTGGATCATTGTATTGCTCAGATTAGCTAAGTTATTCACAGTTGATCATTGTACAGTATTTCTGTTACTGGGTACAATGTTTTTCTGGTTCTGCTCCCTTCATTTTGTGAGGAGAAGAAAGTGACATTGGTAACCTTGCACAGCCCTCCCTCGCTCAAATCAAAGTCAACTGCAAGTCATGTGATCATCTTAATGTCATGGTCTGAAGGACAAACACAACCTGTGAGTGAGTAGCAGCTCCTCTCCTCTGGTGTTCTGCCCAGGGGAAGGTAAACTCCATGGCCAAAAGCTGCCTTTTTTTCTCATTTGGATTTACTGGTTATATTTCTTGCTCAAAGATTGAGCCTTAAACCCAATTCACTCTGGAGCTTCATACACTGGACAACAAGTCCCCACCCACCTAGCACAGAGTGAATATAATAACCAAATAATAATTGTTTCTCTTTTACCCAGGAACCCTGAGAGTCTTCTCCTCCCAGTTTGATTTTTTTCTTTTTAAATTAAAGGGGCCATCCCTTGAATAACTTAAAGAATCCTATTTATTGAATGGGTGTTTCTCACTCAAAGTAAGAAGGTGATAAAACTTAGCCTGAAAGGGCCAGAGGCTCACATAAGACTTAGCCTGAAAGGGCCAGAGTCGCACATTGCATCCTGGGCCATCTCCAATCATCCTGATGACTATCAGGCCACTGGACCCAGATGGCTCAGGAGAAGAAAGTGAGACTGGTGACCTTGCACAGCCCTCCCTCACTCAAATCAAAGTCAACTGCAAGTCATATCATCATCTTGAGGTCCTCTTTGAGAATGAAGGACAAACAAACAACAACCAAAAAATAAATATAAAAAATGAGAGAGGAAAAGATCATCAATGAAACACTTAAAAAAAATAAGAGCTAAGGAAAGGGAAATTCAGAAGGGAACACAGATAACATGGGGGGAGGGGGGAATCAGCATAAAAGGATTTATAGTTGAATTCTATCAAATGTTCTTCTATCATACAAATGTGGTCATGATAACCAAAGCAAGGACAAATGAAGTAGAGAAAGAAAACTACAAACCAATATCACTAATGAATATTAATAACAAAAATACCAAATAAAATTAGCAAAAAGGATGCAGAAATATATTTTAAAATATTCACTTTAATAAAGTTGGAATTATACCAGGATTTCAGGGTGGTTCATATTGGGAAAACTACAAACATATAGTTCTTATTAATAAGAAAACAACTGAAATTCTGGCTCAAAGTCTTTCCTTCACAACTTCTGCCCTCATACTAAGATTCTTCAACATAATGCTAATATTCCCTTAAATACATTAACTTCCCATTTCATCAATTTATTCCTTTTCCATGACCCATATTTTCTTCCACTCAACCTCAGAAAGGGTAGGGATATGGAGGGGAGAGGGAGGCAGGGTTAGACCTGTGATTTCATTGGTACAAGGAAGTCCTGAGGCAATTAAGTGGCACAGGAGATAAAGTGCTGAGCCTGAAATGAAGAAGATCTGAATGCAAATATGGCCTCGGATACTTAATAGTTATGTGATTCTGGGCAAGTCACTTAATCCTGTTTGCCTCCCTTTTCTAAAGGTAAAATAGGAATAACAACAGCACCTACTCTCCCATGGTTGTTGTGAGGTTGCTGTGAGAGGTAGTATTTGTAAAGCACTTAATATTTGTAAAACAATGTGCCTGGCACAGAGCAGGTGCATAATAAATACTTGTGCCCTTTCTTCTTGGGCAAGGAAACTCCCTCTACAAACGTGTATCAGCGCATTCTCTGAAACTTGGAGTCTTAGTTAACCGAGAACACTGAAAAGTTAAGTGACTTACTTGTTCAGAGTTACAAACCCAGTATGTAGTAAAGACAGGGTTTAAGCACAGGTCTTCCTGGTTTCAAAGTTAGTTCTTTTCCACTATATTATGCAACCTCTTAGTAATAGTGGCATCCCATGCTCTCCACCAAAAAAATAAAAATAAAAAATGAGAAAAGAAAAGAAAGATCATCAATAAAGCAGTTAAAAAAAAATAAGAGCTAAGCAAAGGGAAATTCAGAAAGGAACACAGACAAGCAGGTGAGTGTTGGAACTATCATGTTATAATTAATACATACTTTAAAAAACAAGCTGTACATGATAGAGTTTCATGGCGTTATATAATCCTTTTCTTTGCATAAAGAAATGCTCGTGTTTGCTGATATTTGTAAAGTTCATAACAATAGAAAAGAACAAAATTTTAAGTTGTTACTAACAGAACGCAAGGGTTGCTGGGAAACATTTTATATAAGAAGTATCATTTGAATTGAGCTTTGAGGATGGGCAGGAATTCAACAAACTAAGAAAGGAAGGATTTTGTAGACCTAAGAAATAATGTAAGCAAAAGGAAGGAAACACGGAAGGGTAAGGGTGGGTAAAAAAGTAGTTCAGTTTACCTGAAGTATAACCAATGAGTTAGGCAGTATATGACAAAGGGTAAACTGGCAGTAGATTGTGTAAGGCTATGAATTAGGCAAAAGAATCTGAACTTTACTTAGCTGGCAATACAGTCACTGAAGATTTTTGAAAAGAACTATGACTTTATCAGATCTATTCATAAAAAGGGCCACTTTGATACCTTTAGAAAGGCTGGGTTGGATGGAAAAGTCAATTTGTTATGGTCGAGTCATTTTTCAATCATATCTGATTCTTTATGACCCCATGTGGGGTTTCCATGAGGTAAACAATAACCCCTCTGCTCAGGGTCACATAGCTAGTAAGTATCTAAGGACAGATTTGAACTCATGAAGATGAGTCTTCCAGACTGCGAGCCTGGGTGTCTATCCCCTGTGCCACCTAGCTGGCTGGGAGGCAGGTAGATCTAATAGGGGGCTCTTACAGTCAAAGTAAATCCGAACTAGGTATGTGGTGGTAATAGAGGCAGAGAGGAGACAGGGTTATGTCAGATGCTTTTCACAAGTATGATTTTTCATACCCTGTAGACAGGCCATCCTCTCAAATGGGAAGAAAAGCTAGCTGGTAAGAAGAATGGTTGCAGTAACCCTAGACAACCCTGCTGCCTTTGCCATGCTCCTCTGCCATCATACTGCTATTGATACTGTATAGGTTGACACACAAGTTCACTGGTAGCTTTATCTCTTCTAGATGAAGCAGTCCACTTCTACCTGTAACTGCAAGTACGCCTTATAAAACTGAACAGAACAGTGTGCTCTCTCCAGCTTAAAATGGAAAATAATTATGATATTGCCTTCTCCCATATTAGGAATTCAAGAAAATCCACTTTATTGGAAAACTTTACATAGCTTTACAATCAATTTTATCAAACAAAATTTTAATCCTATGTAACCTAATTGGGCTTATTTTCAACACTCATTTTTCCCTTAAGCATAGCTTTTTACTTTTTGTGGGATGTTATGGCTTTCAGTATTCAAGATGTTGGTACCATGCTGGTGCATGTTGAGTCTGTTGCTGGACTGTACAATAATTTTAAGTGTTGGTGTAATCATTTGAAATTACTCATAGCCTTTTATATTAAACTTCAGGGTCTGTCTTTAAGGATATGCTAACCATGCTATATTCTGAGTTTATTCAATGTCTCAGACTAATTTTTAGGCATTTGGGATTCAGTAAGATCCCAAACACATTCTGACAATGTTTCCTTTCCCCCCATTTTCAAACTTATTTATGTCTCAATGCAATTGAAATCCATGTGTTTCTGATTCCTTTTCACTTAACTCATCCAAATGTTGGTTCACAAGAGTCTTTTGATGTCCTAAAAGCATATGAACCTTTCAAAAAAAAAAAACCAAAACTTGTTTTATTTTTCCCCTGGGAAAGGAGAAATCATGTTTCTATCCTGAGAAAGGAACATAATATTCTGCAAGTTATCCAGATTACAGTTGGAGACTCCTGGCAACAAAGTTTTCAGTTTTTTCTTAATTTAGACTAGTTTTTTGTTGTGTTTTTTTTTAACTGCTGAGTATAGCTTCTTTTTATTCATATTAGTGCTTTAGTTCAAATGATGAAATTTTTACCCTAATGTTAACAGTATTTGAGATTACTTTTACACTTCAAAGTCACATCCCAGGACTTCCATTCTAGCCAAAATTCATTATAAGAATAGAAGAGATCACCAGAAGTCATCCAATTCCTATTTTCTGATGTATCAGGACTGCATATAAACAATCTGGAAAAATATAGAATATATATGGATATTGTGAAAGATACTCAGGAAAAAAATTCCAGTTTCCCCAAGAAATGTGATAACGCTTTATGGTATTATAAATTTCAGCTAATGAACCAACAAGCATCTGATTATTGGAGCCAGTGCTGTCCTAGGAACTGGCGATACAAGTACAAAAAAATGAAACAATCACTCTTCTCAACAAGCTTACATTTTATCAGGGAAGAGTCCATGGGACAGTAGGTTCTGTGAAAGGACTTGGAATATTTCAACTGGAGAAGAGAAGCCAGGATAGATCTCTTCAAATATCTGAAGACCTTTCATAGACAAGAGGGATGGAACTTATTTGGTACCACATGGTGGAACTGGAACCTGTGGGTGGAAGGGGAACAGGGGCATATATAAATTTGATATCAGGAAACCCTTCCTAACAATTAGAGCTATCCAGGGTAAAGTAATAGCCTGTTACTGCTTCTGAATGGTTTAGAGACAGTAATGTTTTTTGTTGTTCTATTACAGGAAGGGAAGGCATATTATGCCAGGCATTGTTCATTTTTTTCTGAAAACACATGATGCATCAATTTTGCAGGAAAATCATTACAATTTCCATCTTAGGTGTTTAACCAAACAATATTAAAATGGTCTTTTGCTAAGTTACAACAGAGTTTGGTTACATTATGAGGAAAAAGTGGTAGATCAATACCTGCAATGCAGTGTTGTGCCTGGCATTACTGCTCTGGTACCTAAATTTTCCTTATTATTCTAGAAGAGTAACAGAACCTGTTGTGATAAGGAAAAACAGTTAAGGTATTAATTACAGAAGTCATTGTGAGAAATTAGAATGAGTATTTCCAAATTAAAAAAGAAATAGGGAAAATGCCTCTTTCCCAATGATAGAAGGTAGACACAGACTTCGTTGCTGGTAGAATGAGAAGATGAGACCATGGCAACTTTCCCTCCTTTTCTTTCTTTCTTAAAAGAGCTATAACTAGGAATTCTTATGACAGGGACAAATTCAATTACTGACATTGGGCAGATATGGTAACATAGAAAACAGTCTAACCACAGATATAGCTGCCTTATGAAAAAGGTAGCCTGTTCCTGGAGTAACAGTCCTTTCTCTATGAAGGTAAAGGGGCGGGAAACCCAAAAAAAAAAACCGTACCTCAGTGACAGGACCCTGGGAAAGGCTACTCAGTGGAGGGGGTTATGCCATGTGATGATATAGGTTTCTAGAAGACTATGATGTAAGGTCTGAGGAAGAGTCTACCCTTTTATCAACTATCAGCACCCAAGGGCAAAAGAGTATCACTCTGAGAGTTAACAGCTCTGTCTGCCTCCTGGCAGTTTCTGATTTGTGATATTTGAGAGAGAGTTGGGCTTTTGCAAAAGAAGCATAGCTTGAAGAAAACAGAAGAGAGATGGGATCTAGCTAGTCCAGGCATCTCTCAAGCATTTCAAAGAAGAGAAAGAGAAGGAAAAATAGCTTGGCATCATAGAAAGAATGATGGATTTGGAGTCATTAAATACTGAGTTCAAATTCTGGCACCTACTGGTTGTGTGACCATGCTAAGGTCATAACTTCTCTGAGTATCAGTAAAAAAAAAAAAAAGAGTATTAACAATATCTGTAATATATATTTTACAGGGTGTTTAGGAAGATCAAATAAAATAACAGAAATAAAGAGCTCTGAAAATCTTGACAATTTATAAAAATGGTAGTTGTAGTTAACACTATATTAAAGTACACTTCTAAAAGAAAAAGCTGCTCAAGAGAAGAATGAATTTATATTAAAATTATAGTCTATTATAAATTAGTATTCCATAAAATAAACTATCAAGGAATAGTAAGAAAAATACACATCTTCATTTTAAAAGTTTATTTCTAACAAATTATACTTTAATTATGTGCTTCTATGTTTCTTTTAAAGCTTAAGTCTGGTAATTTCAATAGAGATTAATTTTTGCATAAGAAGTTAGAATTCTGTGGCTATAAATTCTTGGGGTTAGTCTGAGCAGAGAATCACCATCTTAAACCACAAGGACCAATCTTGTGGCTCAGACCATGTCACTCTGGCAAAAGAATGCCATTTGCTGACAGCATACCCAAAATGCAGCCACATTATCCTCAGAGGAATATAATCTTCATAAAATAGTGGAAGCCTGGAAAAGTAAAACCTTCTCTTTCATTCTACTCATCTTGGAATTGATTGTTTTTCATGGCACTACAGGTAGGTAATGGAAAGGAGGATTGAGAGCCTGTCAACAAGGATTATAAGTGAAAGACTTGTCAGAACACTGAACCATGTGTCAAAATAGCCGTTGCTAAATCTACACCCTAAGAAATGAGAGAAACTTGTTCTCAGGGTCCATCAGGAGACAATGAAAAACCTCAAGAAGGACTTAAGTTAAATCAAAATACAGCTAAGAAGGATTAAATAGCATTTGAGAGGATGAATAGATAATTTTTTAAAAATTCATTTATTTCAATTTCTTTCATCAAGCTAGAAGTACTAGAAATTGTTTTTGAATTTAAAAAATTAGAAAAATCTGGCAGCGGAGCCAAGATGGAGAAGTAGAAAGATACACATACTCCAGTTCTTCCCCCACAGTCCATAAAACACTTATAAAAAATGACTCTAAACAAATTTTAGAGCAGCAGAAGCTGTAAAATGACAGAATGAAAGAGATAATCCAGTCCAAAGTAGCCTAGAAAGCCAACAGGAAAGGTCTATCACATGGGGCACGGAGTGGAATGCAGCCTGCAGAGCCCAGCCCAGCCTTGGCCATGAGTCGCTGGCAGAAATAGGACTAGAACAGGCCTCAGGGGCAGAATCCCCAGCAGCAGTGATGGTTCTCAGATTTCCCTCAACCTACAAATGCCAAAGACAGCTTCAAAGGTCAATGAGAAAGCTTTTTCACCTGGGTGAGAAGGGAGCTGGGCCTTCACCTAGCCCTGGCCCCAGGCAGCAGCCATTTTTGGAGCCCTTGGTCTAAAGCCCCTGGGGGAATTGAGCTGCTGATCTAGGTCTCAGTCCTGAGTAGCAACCCAGGGATGAGGAAGAATGCTAGGGGTGAGGAAGAGTGCTGGCTGGCGGGGGGAGCTGATGGAGGCCCTGGAAAGGGAATTCTATTTGCAGATCCTAGGCAGAAAAGCTTTGGCAGCTCCCAGACCAGAGTGCAGGCCAGGGGAGGAGTAAACTCTTCTCCCTAGATTGTACCACCTTGGAGGAACTAAGAACTTACAGGTCCTCAGAGTATATCTCCATCTAGACAAAGAACTCAAAAGTCAATTAACTGTCAAGTAAAATGCCCAAAAGGGGGGGGGGGGGGAATAAGACTATAGAAGGTTACTTTCTTGGTGAAGAGGTATTTTCTTCCAACCTTTCAGATGAGGAAGAACATTGCTTACCATCAGAGGCCTCCAAAATAAATATGCAATGGTCTCAGGCCATGGAAGAGTTCGGAAAGGATTTTGAAAATCAGGTAAGAGAGGTGTAGGAAAAATTGGGAAGAGAAATGAGAGTGATGCAAGAAAATTATGAAAAGCAAGTCAACAGCTTGCTAAAGGAGACCCAAAAACATGCTGAAGAAATTAATACCTTTAAAAATAGACTACCTCAAATGGCAAAAGAGGCCCAAAAAATCAATGAGGTGAAGAATGTTTTAAAGAGCTAAATTAGCCAAATGGAAAAGGAGTTTCAAAAGCTCACTGAAGAAAATAGTTCTTTAAAAATCAGAATGGAGCAGATGGAAGCTAATAACTTGATAAGAAATCAAGAAATTACAAAACAAAACCAAAAGAAAGAAAAATGGAAGATAATGTGAAATATCTCATTGGAAAAACAACTGATCTTTGAAAACAGATCCAGGAGAGACAATTTTAAAATTATGGGACTACTTGAAAGCCATCATCAAAAAAAGAGCCTAGACATCATCTTTCAAGAAATTATCAAGGAAAACTGCCCTGACATTCTAGAACCGGGGGCAATATAAATACTGAAAGAATCCACAGATCACCTCCTGAAAGAGATCCAAAAAGAGAAACTCCTAGGAACATTGCAGCCAAATTTCAGGGTTCCCAGGTCAAGGAGAAAATACTGCAAGCAGCATGAACGAGACAATTTGAGTATTGTGGAAATACAATCAGGATAACACAAAATCTAGCAGCTTGTACATTAAGGGATCAAAGGGCTTGGAATATGACATTCCTAAAGTCAAAGGAACTATAATTAAAATCAAGAATCACCTACCCAGCAAAACTAGATATAATACTTTATGGAAAAAAATGGTCATTCAATGAAATACAGTACTTTCAAGTAGTCTTGATGAAAAGACCAGAGTTGAATAGAAAATTTGACTTTCAAACACAAGAATCAAGAGGAAGCATGAAAAGGTAAACAGGAAAGAGAAATTATAAGGGATTTACCAAAGTTGAATGTTTACATTCCTACATGGAAAGATAGTATTTTTAAGTCTTGAAACTTTTCTCAGTATTTTGGAGCAGAATGGAGCAGATGGAAGCTAATAACTTGATAAGAAATCAAGAAATTACAAAACAAAACCAAAAGAAAGAAAAATGGAAGATAATGTGAAATATCTCATTGGAAAAACAACTGATCTTTGAAAACAGATCACACACACACACACACACACACACACACACACACACACACACAGAGCCAGAACACGGTGAGCTGAATAGGAAGGGATCGTATCTAAAAAAAATTAAGGGGTGAGAGAGGAATATATTGGGAAGAGGAAGGGAGAAATGGAATGAGGCAAATTATCTCTCATAAAAGCTTTTTCAATGGAGGGGAAAATGGGGGAGGTGAGAGGGAAAAATTGAAGCTTACTCTCATCACATTTGACTTGACATGCACAATCAATTTCGATGGAAAATCTATCTTACGCTACAGGAACGTAGGGGAGAAGGGGATAAGCAGGGTGGGGGCCTGATGGAAGGTAGGGCAAATGGAAGGAGGGAGCAATTAGAAGTGAACACTTTTGGGGAGGGACAATGTCAAAAGACAGAACAGAATAAATGAGGGCAGGATAGGATGGAGGGAAATATAGTCAGTCTTACACAACATGACTATTATAGAAATCATTTGCAAAACTACACATATATAGCCTATATTGAATTGCTTGCCTTCTCAGTAGGGATGGGTGGAGAGGGAGGGAGGAAGGAACAGAAGTTGGAACTCAAAGTTTTAGGAACAAATATTGAGAATTGTTTTTGCGTACAACTGGGAAATAAGAAATACAGATAATGGGTTATAGAAATTTATCTTGCCCTATAAGCCAAGAGAGAAGATGGGGATAAGGGATGGCAGGGTGTTAGAAGGGAGGGCACATTAGAGGAAGGGATAATCAGAAGGCATGGTGTTTTGGGGTAGGGGGAGGGGAGAGATGAGGAGAAAATTTGGAACTCAAAATTTTGTGGAAATGAATGTTGACAACTAAAAATAAATATTTTTTTAAAATTAGAACAATCCCCTTTTATTTCATAGAGTTATTAATCAATTAATAGCAATTTATTAAGTGTCTACTAGGTACCAGGCACCATACTAGATGCTAGGAATTCAAAGACAAAAATGAAACAGTTCCTGCTTTCAAGCAGCTTTCAGTCTATCAGGGGAAAAAACGTGTATATCTAGAGGTATATACAAAATAAATATAAGGTAATTTTCATTTCTACTAGCAGCATGGGGGATCAGCATAAGCTTCAGATATGTGGAAGGAGGCATGTGAGCAGAGTTTTGAAAGAAACAAGAGATTCTGGAAGACAGAAGTAAGAAGGAAGTGAATTCCAGGCATGGAGAACAAATAGCCAATGAAAAGAAGACAGACTAGGGAATGCATTGTGTGAGGATCAGCAAGGAGAGTTTAGCTAAGTCTGGATAGAGCTGTTCCAAAAAATATAGTCCAGTTCTAACGTATCCTGGAGAGACACTGTGAATGGAAAGTGAACTGGGACCAGAACTTAACTGGAGAAAGAGAATAAAAAGGACTTCACTTAGGATATTATGTAGTTCTTTCAGTTAAACCAAGCTTTTTTCCTGAAAACACTATTTAACATCATTTTTATTCCAGTAACATTATACATCTTCAGGTATGGAATTTCATAGTCTCCAAAGGATTTAACTTTAAGGACATCCAAAGGGTAATGGAGAGGCCCATTGGAAGTCTGAGTAGGCTACAGTGTATTCACAATGAAGAAATGCAACAGGAAAAGTGGTATAAAAAGTATCCCCTGAGAGATATATGACTGGGGGGGAAAGTAGACAAGTCACGAAGAAAGAGTGAACTGATGGACAAGCCTACAGTCTCCATTAGGATACACACCACATCAAAAGATATAGAGGAAGACCACCATCACGTTGGTTGCTCCATCCCCTAGAGAAGACTGACAGGGGGACAGGTGATCCTGTGGGTAGACAATTTGTATCACTGGAAGTAGTACCAATATCAATGAAAGCCATCAAAAGTATCATCATCATCATCATCAACCTGAAGCACTTTATGGTTTATTTAAATATCTAATATTGATAACCTACAAAATATATATGCTTTGAACATTAGCTAAAATAATAATAAACATTGTGCTAGACAATATCCATATTTGGGTAACCTTCAAATCAGTCACATAAAAACATTACTTCGGGACTACTTCTCTTAGTATAGGTACTCCTCCAGTCTAAGGAATCATGCAAACACTGTTGTAATCTCATACATAATTGGTACTTGCTCTGGCTATGATTTCTATTATAAGGATCTATGTACAGGTTTTATTCTCACCTTACCTCACCATCAAACTACAAATTCCTTGGAAACAGGAACTGTCTTATTTATCTCTTTATTTTTCTCCTTATCCTTTCCACACAGAAAATTGTTAATGTTTAATTAGTGCATTCTCTTTTCATTGAGGTATATAACAGATATCCCAAGTTCAAAATATTGTGGACCCTGATGTACCATTACTGATAAATGTTATTCTTACTAGGCCTAAGACACAACAACTATATCGTCAGACAGATTATTAATTCATGTGCAACTACCCAAGCAAACTAAAATAGCTTTGAAGAAATCTTGGAGAAACTGCCTTAAACAAATGGGAGTTACTTCATGAAAAAGATATCCACAAGACATATAACATTCCCTTAGCTACTGTAACCACATCCTCATTTTTCTCCTGTCCCTAATATTAAGACCCCAGAAGAGGGATGATAATTCACATGACATTTATGTGTGTTTGTACTGAAGAGGCAGCAGCAGCAGCCCACTCCTTCCTTGGATGTTCATAGTAAGAGATGTTCTAGATGAAATGGGAAAGCAAATGTCACTTTGAAGGAGTCTCCAAGAAAATCTGATTGACTAAATCAAACTGGCAGAGAATCACATTAGAGTGAAGTTGTTATTGTTTGTCCTTCATTCTTGAAAAAGACCATGACATCAGGAAGGTGATGCCATGACTTGAAAGTGAACTGGATTTAAGTGAGGGAGGTCTGTGCAAAGTCACCAACATCACATTCTCCTCCCAAGCCATCTCAGTTCACTGGCAAGCTATAAATCTGTTAGACTTGAGATGGCCCCAGATGCAGTGGGAGACTTTGGCCTTTTAGAGTGAAGATACCAATGATGGATCCTAAATCTTCTTAAAGGGCAGCTTTATTATGTCAAACACAAAACAACTACATGATGATATTGAACTAGTTCATAGCCTACATTCAAGTACTAATAGAGGAAGTACAAATTAACCATATTATATAGTATCTGTGCTTAATTACAGAGTCTAAATGGGATCAGTAATTACAAAATTAAACTGAAAACTTTTTTATTCTCATTAGTCTACTTTATTCTTTCATTGTGGAAGAAGAGGAAAAGCAAGAATATGAAGAGGAAATTATTTTTTTTAAAGAAAGAAGCCAATTTCCTATTTCTTTAAGTGCAATTACTCAACAAGCATTTGGTAAATACCTACTATTAATCAAGCACTGCAAACGCTCAATGTATTCTAATGGTGATGCAAATGCAAATAACTGTGTGTGTGTGTGTGTGTGTGTGTGTGTGTGTGTATGTGTGTGTGTGAGAGAGAGAGAGAGAGAGGGATTTTACCATGTAAATGGAAGGTAATAGCAGAGGGAGAACACTAAAAGTTGGCAGGGAAGGAAGAAGGGAAGGAAAAGCCTTCCTAGAGTATGTGGGCATGGGATTAAGTTGAGTATTCTAAAAGAATCTAAGAGGTAGAAGTGAGGAAAGAAAATATTCCAGGATGGAGGATAGGAGCACAAAAGCACAGAATGAAGAAATTGAGTGTCATGTTGAAGGAACAATAAGCAGTAAGTAAGGTTAGCTGTACTGCAGAGGACATGAAAGAGGAGTCAAGTGCAAGAAGACCAGAAAAGAAGGAAGAGTCTAGGTGGTAAAAAAAAAAAAAAAGCTTTAAGTGTCCAAGAGAAGATTTTATATTTGTTCCTAGTGGTAACAGGAGTAAAGATGGTCAGACCTGTGCTTTAGGAAAATCACTCTGATGGCTAAATGGAGGATTGGCTATAGTGGGGAGACCCACCAGCAGGCTACTATAGTAGTCCAAGTGTGAGGTAATGAGGGCCTACACCAAGCTGACAGATACATGAGTGGAAAGAAAAGAGTGTAGCCAGGAGATAAATACTATCAAATCAACAGCTTGAACAACAGGGGATACTGAGAGCCTGGATGACTAACAGGATAACTATGTCCTCAAGGCAAGAAGAAAATTGGGGTAAAGGAAGGGTCTGGGGACAAAGAAACTTAATTCTTATTTGGATATACTGAGTTTGATATTACTATGGGACATTTAAGCTGAGGTATCCAAAAAGCAGTTCGTAATTTGAGACTAGGGCTGAGGAAAGAAATGAGGGCTAGATACACAGAGATAGGAATTATCTGTGTAGAGATGATAACTCTCTGAACCAATGGGAGTTGAGAAAATCATGACGTGAAATATTATACAGGAAGTAGAGAAGAGGGCCCAGGACAGAACCTTGCAGCATAAACATGGTTCACGGATGTAACCTGGATGAAGATCCAGCAGAAGAATTAATAAGGATCAGTTAACAGGTTGGATTATGTGTCAGAAGTAGAACTTGGCTCTCTAGTCACTCTACCAGCCTACCTCTTATTTCAAGGCAACGAAATAATTATCAAAAGTCTACTGCACACCAAAAGTTACTATAGACAATGTGAGAAATACAGAAAGCATAAGATGGTAACTGTCTTAGAATAATTTATGATCTTAACATTTACTGTATATTGGATTCAATCTTATTTGAAAATACAAGACTTAAATATATTAAATGAAAGAATAAAATTACAATATAATATGGTATTCAATTGTGTGTTAACAATCATAATGCTACTTTGCATTTGTATAGTTCTTTGTAATTCACAAAATATTTTGCAGACATTCTTATTTCATCTTACTTGAACTTTGTAACAGCCCTATAGAGCTTTTCTGTTTTTCTTCAGGAGTTTTTCAGTCATATCTGATTCTTCATTATTTCATTTGGGGTTTTCTTGGCAGATAAGGGAGTGGTTTGCCATTTCCTTCTCCAGTTCATTTTAAGATGAGGAAACTGAGGCAAACAGGGTTAAATGACTTGCCCAGGATCACATAACTGGTGTGAGGAGGCCGGGCCACATTTGAACTCAGAAAAGAGGAATCTTCCTAACTCCAGGCCAGCCACTCTATTCACAGTGCCACCTAGTGGCTCTCTGTAAAGAGTACAACTAGTATTACTCATTTTACCAGAAGAGAAAAATAACTGAGGATCACATGAAATACCTTTTCCAAGCTAACATAAAAGTAAATAGCAATGCTAGGATAAGGATGTAGATTTTCTGTCGCATTCCAAATACAACATTCTTCCTGCTACACTACCTACCCAATAAAAGAAGTGATACAAATACAAACACAGGAGGAATCAGAGAGAAATGAGAATTACAGAGAAAAAAAATCACAAAAGAATTAGAATTTAAGGTTAACCTTTAAAAAGAGGTAGAATTTCAACAGGAAAAGAGAAACACATTGAGTAGTCTTGATACTGAAAAATAATATGCAGAAAGGTAAAGGGTGATATCTGGAAGGAGAACTAAAGAAGAAAACTAGCCTAAGATATACATGTATATATGTGTATATGCACATATGTTTATGAAGGATGCATATCAGGCAATAACAAGGCAAAAAATGGATTGGGAAGTTGAAGTTTCAAAAATCAGTCTGAGTAATGTGGACTTGATCCTTCATCCTCTCTTTAAATTCTTAGTACAGACACATGTAATTATCTTGGCTCTTTAGGCAAGGACCCATGTATGCCAGGAACATTCAAGCAGCTAAACCAATAGTATTATACCCCTACCAAGAGGTCCATTCTCAGATCTTTACCATATAATGTACTATTTCCAAGGTAAATGACACAATCTGCTCTCCAGTTATTCCACCTATGGAGTGGGAATGGAGAAGGGGGAAAGGTTCAAAATAAATATGGCTCTCAACCCCATCGTGAAAGTATTCTGAAGATTTTAATGAGAACGTTTTTGAACGAGTCCAAGATCTAGGAAAGAAAACCACTGTCTAAATATAAAGCATTATTTTTATTGGGCACAAACCTAAAAGTCAGAACACTACATGAAATAGTTTTTAAAATGCCAATAGAACACAAGCTTGGGAATAAAGAATGACTCTAAGAAAAATCAAGCCAAAGGCCCTTTTCAATAAATAACCTTTGGAGAAGTAGCCTTCTGGGTTAGTCCCAACAGGGAGCCTGCCTTCATTGTCAGCAAAGGCTGAAAGCCTCTCTTATAACTCACAAGCAACCTCTTCTGGCAGGCTACTGGTTAAGAACCTGAGGGAAATTAAAACCTAAATGGGACCTTTTGCAGATGCTGAAATAAAAATAAGTTAAAGTGATAATTCCATTATCGGTGAGCTCTGGTAACATTTAAACCCTGAGAGTTTACCACATCATCTGCTAGAATTACAACTGTGCATTTACTGTAGAAGATCTTTATTTGATATATTTTACACTGTAGTAGACCAAAAGAAAAGCAGTCACCAGTACTAACACATTTGTGGGTAAAAACTATTCAATATTAATTAGCCTACTATTTTCACCACTTCATAGGAAATTTCTAGATGACTACAACAGAGGATAGTCATAATCAACTTATTAATTGTAAATCCAGAGCATGTACTTGCACCAGCATATTATCTGCTCTAGAAACTTCTGCAGATGCAATAACCCTACTGTCAACCTACCGACAAGGCAGATAACATATGACAAAAACTACCAATCCTAACTGCTGCCATGTTCCTATCCTGATATGTTTCAAAGGGTGCATGTTAAGTGAAAGGGTACCTCAAACACACAGGCATCTTCAGATATATTAAAGAAGACACAGAGAAGAATCAGGCCCACTCCACACTCAGTCACTCAGCAAGCATTTGTTAGGTACCTACTATGTGCCTGACACTGTTAGGCTCCAGGGACACAGAGACAAAAACAAATCAGTGACTATATTTCAGGAGCTCAGAGTTTTACCAGGGAAAACAGTGTGTTGTCCATAAGCACTGATCAATCAATATGCATTTATTAAGCACCTACTATGTGCCAGCTAGCTAGGTGAAGCAATGGACAGTGGGCCTGGAGTCAAACAGACTCATCTTCCTGAATTCAAGTCCAGCCTCAGATACTTACTAGCTGTGTAACCCTGAGGAAGTCACTTAACCCTGTTTGCCTTAGTTTCTCATTTATAAAATGTGCTGGAGAAGGAAATGGCAAACCACTCCAGTATCTTTGCCAAGAAAACTCCAAATGGGGTTATGAAGAGTTGAGATGACTAAAACAAAGGAACAAGAAGAAATGTGCCAGGCACTATGTTAAGAATTGGGGAAATAAAAGGTGTCAAAAGATAGTTCCTGCCTACCTTCAAGGAGCTTATTATCTAACAGGGAAACAACATGTAAAAAAAAATGTTGATTGTATTCAAAGATGACTGATGACATCATTATACTGGGGTCAAGGTAAAGTATGTTCTACTGTGGCTGATCATTCCAATAATGAGCTTTGAAGGCTCTACACAGGTCGGGGACAAATAATCCATTTGAAAATTTGGGATGGAGATGTATCTAGATTTGTACATCTCATGCTTCCTTTGTGCTACTGCAATTCTATTTTGCTCATAGAGCACAGCATCTTCTTTGATGCAGGCATCTCCGACATCTCAAAACAGATACTAAAGTTCTTCAGAGAGATCTTGTACCTCTTCTTCTGACCTCCATGTGAGTGCCTGCTTTGTGTAAGTTCCCCCTAAAACAGTCTTAGGTAAACATAGATTTGGCATTCAGGTTACATGACCAGCCCACCAGAGTTGCACTCTCTGCAACAAAGTATGAATGCAAACAAATATATACAAAGTAAGCCATATACAAGATAAATACTAGAAAATTAACAGTTAAGTGGAACAGTATGTAGAGTACTGGGTCTAGAGTCAGGAAGACCTAAGTTCAAATCCAGTCTCTGACACTTGACCTGGTCAAGTCACTTAACCCTGTTAACTTCAATATCTTCATTTGTAAAATGAGCTGGAGATGAAAATGGCAAACCAATCCAGGATCTTTGCCAAGAAAACCCCAAATGGGGTCACAAAGAGTTGGACACAACTGAAATGACTGAACAACAACAAAATTAACAAAGGGAAGGCACTGGAATTTAGAGGGACTAGGGAAGGCTTCCTGTACAAGTCTAGATTTTGGTTGGGACTCAAAGAAAGCCAGGGAGGTCAATAGTCAGAAAGGAAGAGGGAGACCATTCCAGGCATGAGGGAAGGCCAGAGAAAATGGCCAGAGCTGAGAGATAGTGTTTTCTCTGTGAATCTGCCAGGAGGTCAGTGTCAATGAACTAAAGAGTAGATGTCAGAGGAGTAAGGTGTAAGAAGACTAGAAAGGTAGGAAGGGGTCAGGCTACATAGAGTTTTGAATGCCAAATGGAGTATTTTGCTTTTGACCACGGAGGCAATAGGGAGGCACTGAAATTTACTGAGTAGAGGAGAGACATGATAAGACCCATGCAATAGGAACACCATTTTAGTGGCTGAATAGAGGATGTATTGGAGTGATGAGAGATTTGAGGCAGGCTATTAGACTAATCATGATGTACAAGATGAGGGCCACACCAGAGTGATGGCAGTGTCAGAGGAGAGAAGGTAGCATAGTGAAGAGATGTTTCTTTGGCAACAGAATGGATTTGGATAGGGTCAGAGATGGTAAGGAATCTAGAATGACTTCTCAATTGTACATCTGGGGGGCAGCAGGGGTGGTGTCACTCTCTATAGCAACAGAGAAAGTTCTGTAGGGGAAGGATTTAAAGGGAAAAATAGTAAGTTCCATTTTGGATATATTAAGTTTAAGATATTTACTGGACATTCAATTCTTGATGTCTGAAAGGCAGTTACAGATGTGAAATTGGAGGTCGGCATTTAGGGCAGGATAGGTAGGATTAGAATCATCAGTACATGTAAACAATAAACTTGTCTAATTATATACTAAGGTCCATGCTAGGTGCTATGGGAAAAACACTCAAAAGGTCTCAGACTCCAAAGAAGATCACAATCCAGTTAAATAGATAAAGATATTAAATAACAGAAAAAAAACCCCAAGAATATCTATAAATACTGTAGGAGTTGAGAAAAGGTATCAACAAAGAATTCAGAATTGAAAGATATGGGATTTGAAATGGGCTTTAGAGAGCTGGGTTGGTATAGAGTTGATTTTTTAAACTCAGGTAAAGGGTTTTATATTGATCCCTAATTTTCATTCTGGCTTATCAATATATTTTTAGATCTCAACTCATCCAAGATCTTAGTCATCTCTCCTAGCTTTGTATTATCTGAAAATATGATGTGATTATTCAGTGCTAGACTGATAGATAATGAAATGAGACTGACAGATAATAGAATAATATACTTGGATTTCAGCAAATCATGTTTCAAATTCCTTCATAATGTCCTTGTTTTTAAACTCCATTTGGGACTTTCCTGGCAAAGATATTGGAGTGTTTTGCCATTTCCTTCTCGAGCTCATTTTACAGATAAGGAAACTGGGGCAAAAAGGGTTACCTGACTTTCCCAAGGTCACACATCTAGTAATGTTCTTACAGACAAAATGGAAAAATAGTGTAAGTTGAGTCTGCAACTGATTGAATGACTACTGATCAAATGACTAATGTCAACAAGGAAGGATGTCACCAGTCAAGTGCCTCCTTGACCACTATTCTCTTCCTCATCTTTATCAGAGACTTGAAAGAAAGCACATTGGGTAGGACTTGCATAGGTAGAATAGAGAGGGAGACTACATCAGGCAGAAGACACACATGTGACACAAGGGAAAGTAAGATCACCCACAACTCTAAAAAGAAAGAAAGCTATACTGAAATCAAAGTACAGCTTTTCCTTTGTCTAAAATATGCACAGCTTTCTGAAATCTTAAATAGGATAGGTAGAGAAACACAAAAAAACTGCCATTGTTTGCCTAGCAATACAGGAGAGGTCCTTTAGTAGTATCTTTCTGGCAGCACCCATAGAGTCTCATAATCTTTCTATGAAGCAGGACAAGATCTTTTCTTCTCAGAAGGTCCAGCTTACACTATAAAGATTTGAGTGCTATGGGTTTATTAGGCAAAACAGACTTCTAATGTGAAACTCTGTGAGATTCCTGGGAGAAAATGCTACTGCCCTTATTTCATTTTACTAAACCTATGACAGTAAATGAACATTCAAAACATGATACAAAACATCATTATATTGTTTTGGTCACTGTACCCTATATCATAGCATTCATTTTTTTTACATCTATTTTTCAAGCAATGTTATTACTAATTTCTCCCCAAATGTCTTCATTGCCCACTATCCTAATCAACAGGAAAATAGAGTAACATAAAAGCTAAGGACTAATGCCACCACTTTCACCCATCCTACAAGAAAAGTGCTATCAAAGAGCTCAAGAACAAAACACAGTCTAGCTGAAAAGTGCTCTAATTTGGAGAAGGAAGTCCTTGGAGCTGTTTCGTTGTAATGATAGGATGGATTGGAAGATTGGTGTTGTTAACAAAGCACTTGGACAGAAACATGACAAATACAGGGTCTATGTTGGCTCCACAAGAGCAACTTGCCAAGCCCTCCTACTTATGTGAAGACTACAAATGCCAAGAGATGGGCTCAGGTCAGATCAATCACAAAATCTTAATAGAACCTGAAATGAAATCAAATGAAAACTGTCAGGTAAGAAAAACTTATTCCCAGAATATCAGAAAGGCATAATAAAGAAATTAAATAGTGGAATAACTCATGTTGTTAACAACCTTCTTAGGGTGATGTCACTTTTTTCATCAGTCCTGCCAGTAATCCATAAACTACTTTTAAGCAAAGAATGTTTGATTTTTGTCTCTGTTATCCTCTGCCCCTAGCCTTGTTGACATCTGTTAAATTCAATTCAATGAACAAGGGAGGGAAACACATAAACTCTTTTATGAACAAAGACTTGGTTCATTTTCTATTTGGAAAGAGATTTTTAGTCACATTCTTCCTTTTAAAGTGTGTAGCCAAGAAGTGAGACATCTGTATCAGTATAACCATGAATTTTAAAATGTTAAATATACAAAATTTTCTTTTCGATGGAATAGGGACTGTTCTCAATATATTGAGTTCAAATGTCTTTAATAAATGAATATTCATAAGCATCATAATGATACTCAATGATGTTGGTAGGAAGAGATGCACCTATAACAGAAAAATTATTTTCTAATAATTAAGCAAGTGGTCATCTTAATCACAAGATATTAATCAATATGCCAGCCTGTATATCTACTACCTCCTAGCATGGGTACTTCATTAAGAACTTGATCTTATTTTCAAGCACAGAGTAAACTAACCATGTTTAAGAGACATTTTCATTCTCTCACAAGTAACTATGGTGCCACTGAATTCAGTAGCAATATACCTTACCTTAGTATCTATTCTACTAACCAAAAGAATTTAATACAATGATAAAAAGTGACCAGTTTTATTGTAGTATGTTAACAAGATCAAGTCCTATGCCTAAAAACCTAAAAGTACAGATATTCACACACTGAATGAATTTTTAAAACAACAAAAACAAAGTCCAATATTATAGCCATTTGACCTGATGAAAACCTTCCTTATTTAGCATAGGAATTATTTAGTCTAAAGAAATTCAGTGAAGTCATACAGCATTCTTGTTTTTTGCACTATCAATTACTATATTCTTTATCCAGTGAAATTCCAATTTACTCCTTATATTTACTTGCAATCCCACTAAAGCCAACGGGAGCTAAGAGCATATGCATAGTCAAATTGAGTTTAGCTTGTGACTCTTTTGCAAAAGCACAGTGGCACAGAGGTGATGATTACCCAGGTAAAAATAACAGGCCGTACATAAAGAAAAAACATGCATGACATCATAAAAGCTGATTCACTCTTCGCCAACACTATTTTCCATTCTCCTCTTCACACAGTTATTTATTTTCTATTTTTAGATAGCTGTTCTGCAGTGCACACCTGATGGGATGTGATACATACCCTCAAAATGCCACACGTGGCAAATGTTGGAACATTCAATAAAAAATTTTAAATGCACAGGAGGATGCAAAAGAGCTCAAATTATAAAAGCAGTACTTTCATTTAAAGCCTGAATACTAGGGCTATACTAATTGCAGGGGAAGATTTACATATGGCTCCATTGTATTATTCACACAAGATGTTTTTTTGCCTAAGAAACACACACCACCTGATATGCCTCAGAAAACATAAGTAAAAAGTCATTTTCAGTGTTATTTTAAAAAGAGATTAGTTATTAATCCAGCTCTTTGGAGACAGCTGATTGTATCACTATAAAAGTCTAAGAATTCCTTTCAAAAAATAGCATGTTGTCACATAAAAAGATTTCCCAATAGATTTTTGTTTTAATTATACAAAGTAAACCAAGACCCCAGATGACTGGTTTACATCTTAATTCCAAACAACTTACATAATAACTTAATACTTTGATAACTGAGATAACAGGAAAAAGGCTTTGACAAAACAGAAGAGACAAAGCGTTTTCCAATGAACAGATGGTTTCAAAAGGAGAACTTTTACTCTAGGTATCAAGAAGTATTAACCCTCCCAAATAAACTTCATTAGAAGAAGTAAAATAATATGATGAAAATAACCCTGAAACAACCTCACCTTGTATAAGAACACATGGAGTACGATCTGGTCTTGATTCAACCCCAGAAGTAGAAAAATTCATTACAATATCTAAAGCAATTTTTAAAAAAATCTAGGACTTCCCTGTTCCCATGATGAAAACGAATGAACTTTCAGGATCTATTTTAACCACAACTATAACACTATTGGCCTCTATCCTCTTTCCCTAAGTTTGAGAAAAGGAGAACTTAAAAAACTCAAATATTAAGCTGATCATATCTTCTTCTGCCTAACACTGAGCTCAAAATGTTATTTGTCACAGTTCTACTGAATGCCAGATCTGCATGGAGGTACTCCTCACTTCAGACCTAGCACACTACCCACTACACCATCCAGGTCCTACAACAGTAATAAAAATAACAGCGTGTTATCTCGTCTTATCTTCGTCATCTGGAATAGTGTGTATGATTATTGTTCCCATTTTGTAGTTGGGGAAACTGAAGCAGAGGCTCCATGAATTGCCCTAATAGATGGTTGGCATCTGAGGCTGGATTTGAATGCAAACCTTTCTGATTTCAAATCCAGTGTTCTATCCACTGTGCCACTTACCATGCTTTAAAGACATTTTTAATACCGCTGTTTTAGTCACCTTCTAATCTTAGCTACATTAATATTGCTTGTGCAAAACCTTTTTAATTTCAAGTGATCAAAACTGCCCATTTAAGCTACGAAATGGTGGAAAAGAACTGAAAACTAAGGGGGTATCTACTGACTGGGGAAAAGCCAAATCTACTGTGGTATATAAATGTAATGGAATATTATTGTACTTTAAGAAATGATGAAAGGGACAGTTTCCGAGAAAACCAGGAAGACTTGTATGAAATGATACAGAGTGAAGAGAATAGAACCAGCAGACCAATTAATATTTTAACAATGGAAAGGGGAAAAAAATCTTCAAAAACCTAAGACAATCCACACAGTAACCAATCACAATTTCAGAACACTTACAAAACTTCTGAGAAAGGAGATAAGAGTGTAGACACACATCTCTACACAAGGCCAACAAGAGGACTTGTTTTTCTTGACTATACTATTGCTAAATGAATTTTGGTTCTCCTTCCCCTCCATACAAGGAGGGGAGTGAGAGAGAAAAAAATAAATGCTTATTAATTGAAAAAATATAATTAAAATCAAACAAACAAAAAAAACCCGGTTGTATATGGGGAGTGAAAGACACTGAAGAACTGAGGATGACTCCTAAATTGCAAACCTAAGCAAAGAAAAAACAGTGGTGTCCTTGAAAGAAACAAGGTGAGAAACAAGCAGGCTTTGGACAAGCTGAGTTTGAGAAGCCAGCCATGGGAGACAGAAACTCATGAGAAAGATGAGGACTTAGACAGGGAGATAACAGGAGTCAAGTGCATAAAAACCATAACCAAATCCACGGGAGTTGATGGGATCACAAAGAAAGACTCTGCAGAACACAGAAAGGAGACAGATTTCTAGGCTACGCCCACGCATGGTGGGAAGGATATGAACAATGGACCCTCAAAGAAGACTGGGAAGGAATTATCAAGCAGAGAGGAGGAGAACCAGGACAGAGCAGTGCCATGAAAATCCAAGGAGGAATGTACAGAAGGATGAGGTGGTCAACAATATCAAAACTATAAAGAAGTCAAGAAAGAGAAAGAAAAATAAAGAGAAGGCCCCTAGATTTTTCAATGAAGAGATCATTAATGACCTGGGAAAAAACAGTTCTGTAGATATTAAGTCAAATAGCAAGAAGTTAAGAATTGAGATGGAGAGGAAAAAAGAAAGACAGCTAGTATGCAGACTCTTACAGAATTTTGGGTGTTAGAGTGAAGAAAGGTAAAAACTTAAAAAGACTGTAGCATCAGGTATAGTAACCTTGCATAATCATAACCATCCAGCTTGACTCTGGAGAAGAGTTTAGAAAATGCACCTCCCTCCCTTCTTTGCAAAAGTGGGGGCTTATGACTATGGAACATTACATACATTGTCAGATTTGAGGGTGTTGGTTGACTTTTTTCCTTTTTTCCATCTATTTTTTTTTAACTACAAGGGGTGGTACTCGGGAGGGAGAAAGGAATCTGAAAATTATTACAACATAAAAAACAAGATACCAACAATTTTTAAAGAAATATCAGCATCCTACACTGAAACATTTACAGGCTATGAAGAAGAAACCAAATTGTCTCATTTGAGAAGAGAAATATGTTGCTACTCATTCTTTCCACTCTTACTTTGGGGGATAGAATCATGGTTTCTTTTTCACTTATTCCACCTCTTCTATCTGTTTTGAAGGCCAGATGATGAAATGCATTTCCTAAAATACTCTGGAATTTAAGTAAGGAGTCTTGCTATATATTTATTATGTATGCAAGAGATTTAAATGAATGTAGACCAATTTCTAAGATTAATGTTGTGATGGCATGATCATGAAAGTATATTTCAGGTATTGCAATATTAGTCTTCTATAAAAATGTACAGTTCTAAATTACACTTAAAATCAACTTGCAAATGAAGCCAACTGTCAATGCTGAATAGGTGTTTATTTTTATTTTACATACTGATAGATTTACAAATCAGTCAGCAGATTATGCAAAGCAGGAGGCAGTCACAGTAAACTATTTAAACCTCAGATGACCCTGGGTTGGCATTCTTGCCCTTCTCTCTTTCGTATTTAATCAAATCAATTCATAGGAATTCAGACCTTTTGTTTGTTTGCTATTTCCTCCCTCATTTAGCAAAGTTTTCTGTAACTCACTTTTACCTTGGTATGTTGCATAGCTTGTACTAAACAAAAAATAATGTTCAGTACCAGTCGGCTAATGTCACCTAATTTTGGAGATTAAACATAGTGAGCAAGTCCTTTACTATATGCTTCAGGTTCCTTACCTGTAAAATGGGAAGAACAGCTATTATTTCCATTGTACTTTACCATCTACAAAGCACTTTACAAATATTTTATTTTGCCCTCCCAACAACCTTGGGCGTAGATGCTATTCCTATCATCCCCACTGCACAGACGAAGAAGCTGAGTCTAGGAGAAGCTAAATGACTTGTCCAGAGTCACAGAGCTATCACGTGTCTGAGGCTGGACGGGAACTCAGGTCTTCCTGACTCCAGGTCTGGCAGTCTATCAGGAAAAAAGATTAAACAGCTTTACAGGGTTGTTATAAGAATAAAATAATATTTGTAAAGTACTTTCCAAACCTTAAAGGCTATATAAATACTTATTATAACATTCTCTGGTGGTATCTATGCAAAATAGTATATAGATGTATTAAAAACACAAAGAGAACGGACAAGTTCTAACAAAAGGCAAAATGAATTAATAAAGACTAACCAATTTCTCAAGGAATATTCAAAATTTATAAACACAACTTTAGAATGAATATAATTCAATAAAACACAAGTATAGTTGAGTTTGAGGTTTTATTTTAAATGTATATTGTTAAACTATTCTCATACTTAAATATTCAAGTACATCTGCAGGAAATCACAAAATATTCATGTCTGCTCATCTCATGAGAGTTTTGTACAGGTTCTCCTGAAAGTCTGACAAAAGGGTCTTCACAACACGCTGAAGGCCTTTCTCACTTTCTCCTGACACTGCAAGGGTAGTTGTGGAGCACTCTGGCCATATACTTGGTATCTCTCTCACTTGCCACATGACGAGCGCATCTTCTCTTTCTGTCACATAATTTCTTATTTATATCTTTTATTCCTGACCTTCTTCAGAGTTCATCCTCCTCACACTCACCATGCACTTTTCCTTCACCTTCTGTGTGATTCTCAGCTTTAATTCTTCAAAGGAAATGGTGATCTAGGAGTCATGACTATAAAACAGTGCTGGCAAAACTACTCCTAATGATATTTTATCATAATTTTATCATAAATTAGCTATTTTAGCTAATTTCTAAGAAGCCCACTAAACTGAATCCTGAACATAAGAAATTCATGAAATAATAAATTCCCTCTATATAATAACAAATCTCAAACTTAACAGAATTTTGAGGTCCTGAGACTCATTCCTAAGCCTATGATTCAGCAGCTGATGCCAAAATGTAGAGAGGTCAGATTCCTGTGGCCACCAATTCCTAGCAATAATGTGCACTTTGCCAAATTTAACAAATGTTATTTTGTGCTGTCTCTAATGAAGCAATGATCCATTAATTAAACGTACAAACCATTAAGCTGTGAACACAAGGGGCAAGATTTACCCATTTTAATAGTGCTTAACATTCAAAGTATTTTCCAAAAAACTTGGTCAAATCTCAATTGTCAAAGCAGGAATTGTGCATCTACCTCAATATTTACGTTTTACATCCCTTCATCTTACCCCAGAGATTCTGTATCAAATTATTACTAAACAAGACTTTTGGCAGGAAGTTAAAAAGTAAAAAAAAGGATATTCGATCATGTTACTCTCTTGCTCAAGAAGTTTTTGGACCATGCTATTGCTGAAGAGGTACAAGCCCAAGACAAGACTTTTTACCTGTAGGGTTTTTGTCCCATTTGTCTGAAGGGCCCCAGAAACCCTGTCCTTGGGAGGCTCCTAGGATTCACTTTATTCTCTTGAGGTCCTTTTCTCCTGACCGGGATACTCCCCATCTTATCAAAATCCTATGGTCCAGGCTATAGGCCACTATTTAGCATCCTCTCCATATTCCTACCTTTGATCCTATTACCAGCCACTGCTTAGCATTCTTTTGATATTCCCTACAGGCTACTTACTTAGCATTCTCTTAGAGTTCAAGTCACCCAGACCAGATTGTGGCTCTATGGACTACCGGCCACACCCATCGGGATCCTCCCGGCATTTGATCTACATTCCAGGCTGACATTCCCTATCAAGACCATCCTAGGTATCCAAAACTGCTTGGCAACACTGGAATTCTTCCCTCAATCTTTTAATGTATTTAAATTCCATCTCACCTCCATGAAAGTTCTCAGGTTTAATCCAGAACAGACATTGTCTAGCTGAGATTTTATGTGACCCACTGGTCAATACAAGCATTACAAAAGGGCTCCTTAATAGTCAACCCGGTATCTTTAAGAAACTTTGTTTTTTTCTTTGGCTTTAAGAAAGCTTATGTTGAATTCATTCGAGCAGAACCTGGCATGTCGGTGTTTTGGGGTCCCATAGTACCCCAAACCTCAACATTGCCACTTATCTAAAATATGTACAACTCTCTTTGGGATCAAAGGGTCCAGCCTAACTTTCCAGGCTTCCTGCACATTATTCTCTTTTATAAAGTCCACATTATAGACTAACTGGCCTTCTTGCTGTTTTCTGCCTGCAATAATTCTATCAGGGAGGCAGCGTGGTATGTTGGAAAGATCACGAGGTTCAGAGTCAGAGGAACTTTATTCAAATGACAGGTCTGTCACTAATTACATGTGAGATTTTGGGAAAGTCACTTAACTTCTCTAGATCTCAGTTTCCTAATCTGTAAAACTGGGGGAGAGGGGGTCTAGGAATAAATTTCCTCCAAGGTCTAACTCCAAAATCTAGAATCAGGGCAGGAAGGTACTACAAATTCTTTCACTTTCTTATATAGATATACATTCCAATTCTACATGAATCTCAAACAGTCATTTAATATATAGGTTTTTACCTAAGATGAGATATAGATACTAACTTGCTTAAGTTTTTTTTAATACCCTCAACTGAGTTCAGAAAGCAATGAGAAAACAAATAAATCTCAAAAAGATATGATTCATACTCAATACACTACTGTCAAAGGGCAATAAACACACTGTTGAAACTGTAAGTACTACTGTGATTCAGCAATAATCTTCCTCTTTACTGAAATGGGTTATTCAAAATAATGCTCTTCCTGACCAAAAACCAAGATAATCTTAATTATCAACAGATCAGAGTTACAAGTATATAAATGTCTCATGTACATCCCAAAAGAAAGTCAGTTTCTATTCATGTGTTTCTAGAAATTATTTAAATATAAATGGTGGGGTTATAAAATTAATAATCATAAGGGAAGGGAATAAGTTTGATTAAAACACTCAGGTGCTTCTTTTTGGCAGGAAGACTACTATAGATAACAAGCAGAAAGTTAATATTTTCTAGACATGATATAAATCACCAAAAGGCAATTCAAAAGCCATGATATACTTAACTGGCGATAAAGTACATTGCCTAGCATCAACCGAGTTTTTACTGATTTCCTTTCTTCTTCCCTTCCTCACGGCACCTGAAGCTTTGCATAAATGTACTTTGTAGAATAAAAGAGATAACTAAAAGTGAAAAATTTTAATATTTATTATTGTAACACTGGTGGATGTCACTGTGGAGAGTAGTTTACTGGACACTGTGTGATCCTGTTCACTCCCTTCTTCATTCTGGAAAGAGGAATAGCTAAATCTTCCCAAGGCCCTCAGTCATCTGACGGCCCACAGCATTTTCTCCCCTCTCTGGTGGAATTCAATTCACTCCCTCTCTCTATGTTCATCTATTGCCCCTCTGGCTGCCACTGCAGCTCATCTCATTAAGTAAGTCCTGGGTGAAGCAGGAACATCAGCATATCTTTACTATGGTTTGTTGCTGCTGAAGCAACACCCTTCCTCCCACTGCAGTGCCTACCTTCTTGAAGAATTAATGTGTCTTTTTCAAAATTTCTCAATGTGACACAAATCTGACCGTCCAAATCTCTTCTCAGGACTTAAAGGGAATGCTTGCTCTTCTTAACTACAAATACCCAAATGTCAGTTGGTCCTAAAATAACTTGTGCATTACTAAGCAAAGTAGTTTCAAACCTAAGAAACAGTAAAGAAAGAAATAGAAAATAGGAGGTATTACTGACTGAATTATGTATAAGGTCAATATCTGAATCTAATATAATTATTATTTGACACTCTTTGGTCACCTAAAGAGAATAATGCAAACTACTAGAACCAAATTGACTGCTGACATGAAGAAATGCTCAAAGCGGAAAGCATAAAATCAAACTATAAGCAGCCTCTACAGTGGACAGAGGCAAGCTAAAATACAGCAGGCTAAAATATATACCATGCATTCTAATTCCCACTCTGCTATTTGATCACTGGGTAAACAGGCCTTGAGAAAAGGTGGCAAAAAAAGAAAACTCTTTCCTAAGAGTAAAGATATAAACCTCTTTGACAGTTAGCGGTTTCCTCATTTCAATTCTGGTCTTTCTTAATCTCTGTAAATTTCTACCAAAGCTGTTAGGCACAACTCTCCTAAATGGGTTTGTTCTCCAATCAGAATATAAACTCCTTGAAGGAAAATTCAGTTTTTGCTTTTTATTCATATCACTAAGGCTTGGCATAAAGTCTGGAGCATAGGGGGCAGAGCCAAGATGGCGGAGTAGAAAGACTCACATTTGCTAGCTCCGAACCCACAGCCCATGGATTTCCTCTAAAAAGAACTCCCGACAAATTCTGGAACAGTGGAAGCCGCGCAGAAACACAGTGAAGGAGATTTTCGTTGCAGAGAGCCCTGAAAAACCGACCCCAAAGGTCCATCGAGCCCCGGACGGGAGCGGAGCCCGCCCCTGCCCTGCCCGGGCCGAGCGGCACTGAGAGGAGTGAGCAGATCCGAACAGGCATCAGGGACAGAATCTCCAGCGGCCGCGAAGTTCCCTCCACCCACAGACTCACAGGTCAGTGAGAGAGACGGGCTGAGAGGGGAGCAGGTATCTCCGGGACTCAGACCCCCTCTGAAGGTGCGGCCAGAGGCTCCCGGAGCAGGCAGGAGCTCGACAGCAGCTCCATTACAAAAGATCTCTGCATAAATCCCCTGAGGGAACTGAGCCTGAGAGGCGGCCCTGCCCCCACCTGAGCACCAGCAGATAAGTTCCCATTGAATAGAAGTCAGGCCTGCCGCCAAAAGCCCTGAGGCTGGGGAGCAGCATTTGAATCTCAGACCCCAAGCACTAGCTGGGTGGACCTAGGCCAGGGGTGGAGAGGACTCTCAGAAGTCAAGTAACTGGCT
>CM053769.1:220002010-220042602 GCA_028658325.1 Potorous gilbertii
CACAGATACAGCCTATATTGAATTGCCTGCCTTCCCAAAGGGAATGGGTGGGGAGGGAGGGATGGGGAGAAGTTGGAACTTAAAGTTTTAGGACCAACTGTTGAGTATTGTTCTTGCTACTAGGAAATAAGAAATACAGGTAATGAGGAATAGGAAGTTATCTCGCCCTACAGGACAAAAGAGAAGATGGGGTAAGGGAAGGGAGGGATGATAGAAGAGAGGGCAGATTGATGATATGGGTAATTAGAATGTCCAGTGTATTGGGGAGGGGGGAGGGGGCAAATGGGGTGAAAATTTTGGAACCCAAAATCTTGTGAAAATGAATGTAAAAAGTTAAATAAATTTATTCTTAAAAATAAAGTAAAAAAATAAATAAAGTTTGGAGCATAGTAAGAGCTCAGCAAAAAAAATTTTTCTTTCATCCATCTACTCATTCATTCATTAGGTAAAACATTAAAGGGGACAATTGGTTCCAGAGAAACCTATTAAAAATATAAAAACGTTACAATGGAATTTCACAACTTTATTAAAGAGAATGATAAAAATAAAAGAGTAATAACTTTATAAAAAGAATAGTAATAAAATTGATTTATAAGCATTCCAAATTTCTTTCCTGCCCCTTTTGAAAATGCTATTAAAAAAGCAAACGAGGGTTGGGGGGAGGTGAGAGAAAAATAAATAAAACAGAGTTATACAGCATTTACAAAAGATAACTGAGAGTCGGCTAAAAAATAAAATGAAAAGTGATATACATATATATATATATATATATATATATATATATTTATGAAAAACAATGGCTATAACCTGATTTCTTCCAATAATTACAAGATATGTCATGCTATTTCCTTCCTCTGTGTCAGAGTTCATACACATTGTAGGTATTTGTTGATAAATGTTTGTTGATTAATCTAAGAAGAAATGGAAAATCATACTTCAGGGCTCTGATCCCACTACATTCTCCAATTTTACTGTCCAGTTCCCAAATACAGGGCTAAAATAGAAATCAATTAATTTCCTTCTCACCAGTAATAGAACAAATGGGACCATGGAGATCAATTCAGCATTCTATTACAGTCAATGCATTAAACATTAAAGAGACTGCAATCCCTTTCCTAGTAGAAATATTAAAAATGCACATGATGTTTCCAATTTCAATGCTCATAATTATCTATAAAGCTTTCAGAGGGTTTTGAATTTTTGATCTCCTATTATATCATCCCCTTCTGACCTCTAACTAGCTACACCTGCTACTATTTATGCTGACCTACACAATTAAAATTAAATGGGTTTTTTCTCCCAGAATTTGTTATAAATACAATCTGAGAGTTCTTTCTAACCATACCCATCATTCAAGCAAGCACATTCCCTAGTAAATACTGTAATCCAAATCATGCTTATATGTGAGAGCTAAAGTATTATTTATCCTCTGTATACACCCTCTGTATACAATCATTATCACAATGAAGGAAGAACAACCACTAAATTAATACATAGTGACATTTCAGTTATTAGGAATAGAGGAGTAGGATTCCAAGTTCATGATGTTTCTTAATGTTTTAATTTTTCCCATTTTTAGAAACATAAAAGAGATTAAATATTTACCTACCATGACAAAAGCAAAATAAATATGTGTGTGTATACAGAGAGAGACGGAGACGGAGACAAACACAAATAAAAGGAACATGGAACACTGAACTTAAAGAGTCATCATTCATAGAATTAGAAAGCTTTTCATTAGAAAGGACCATAGGAAGTCACCTAATTCTATAAATTATCCTGACAGGTATCCTCTTGAGAAATTCACTACCTCACGAAGCAGCACATTCAAATTTTGGACAGAAATCTGACTGATTATATGTCATGAGTGGAGGGTCATTAGTCACCATTTGGTCCAACCACAGTAGCAATCTTTTTGATCACATACCTTGATTAGTTTAAAAAAAAAACTGAACCCCTCCCATTATCGGGATATCCATTTATAAATACATATACATACACATATACAAATATAGTTACACTAATATGTTATATACATTATAAAATATCTACAACACAAAAATTAAGATAAATAAAAGAATTTTAAATGTTTCAAAATTTTATTTATTAGCAATACAAATAAAATTTATTTACTGCAATACAACTGCAAATTAGCAATCCTATGAACATAATTGGATGTGCTTCATTATTTTTTGGAAATCCCTGTGTAGGTCCTCAAGAATAGTCACATTTGCAAACAACTGTTTGCTAGTAATTAATTATTCAGTTAATTAGAACAATGTGCTAGATAAGCAGATGAATTTTTTATGATGCTTTTTATTAGAAAATACACAGCATAACAATTATAGGTCATAAAAGTCAACAAGCATAACAGATTTCAAGGAGTCCTATTTCTTTTCTGTGTGTAGGTATGGACCATACACAATGCAAAAACAACAAGCATAAGTGAATTATCTGATTTTAACTTAGTCTTCTATATTAATCTTTCTTTACATGGTTCTGTTTAATGAATTATATATATTTATTGTTCACATTTCGACATTTTAGTTGTATTTTATATACCTATGAGGAACAGCAAGAAAGCCAACTTGGCTAGACCATAGAGAGCAGAAAGAGGAGTAATGTGGGCTTGAATAAAGAGCTGGGCGTGTGATAAAAGGTTTTAAATTACAAACAAGCACTGAGAATTTGATTCTACGATATTTATGAGCCACTGGACTTTAATGAGTATGGGGCATACACAGATTATACTTTAGGAAAATCACAGCATTCCAATGCAGTGGTCCAGCTAAGAGATGACAGGGGCCTGTACTAGGGTGGTAGTAGCATGAATGGAGAGAAGGCATGTTTATGTGAGAGATTTTGTGACTACAGAAGTAAGATTTGACAACAGATTGTATACACAGGGTGAATGTGCATAAGGAGCCAAGTATAACACCAAAGTTATGAGCCTAGCGATGAGAGGATGGTGGTGCCTTCAATAGTAACAAAAAATTGGGAGAGGGTTTAGAAGTAAAGATAATGAGCTCTGTTTTGAATTGCCTGCCATGACATAGCATCACTATGTTTCAAAGCATTCAGTACATAAACAATTTATATATCCTACATTCACTTGTCAAAGAACAATACCTATTAATTGATAAGTTGACATGTAAGATGGTTTCATAGAGCTAAATCTTCATATAGTACTCTCAATCCCAGAAAGTCTTAAGAACCTCCCCCAAGGAACCCAAGAGGCTAATAAAAATGTCACTATTCTACATACTACCTTGATATCAAGCCTAACATCTTAAATAGGCCTATAAAAACATTAATTAACATGACCAAGGACCAAAGTACACTGTATACATCCTGGACTTCTCAAACTTACTCACCTGAAATGGATCTCTACTAAAATAAATAATTTTTAAGATTTCCTGATTGAGGCAGGAAGGGGGAAATTGGGGGGGGTTGGGGGAAGGATGTTAAGATCCAGAACAAAGTAGACACTTCAAAACAGAAACCTAAGAAAGTGGAAACAAATATGAAAGGTACATATATTTGAACAATTAGAAGGGATTCTGTGACCAAAAAACATGTTAATAGGGGAGAAGTAGCAACTCAAAAGCGTAATTTCTTCAAGAATATTAGAGAAAGTTAAATAAGACAAGCAGCAGGCTTGTCCATGATTTTGATCTGTTTTGATGGTCTTAGCAGAAGAAGGAAAAGGAAGGGTCGATGATGATCCTGGTGAGAAATGGAGAATTAAGAAGTGAAAAAGGTGCATGAAATAAAAAGCATGCAAATATGGAAGGAAGGAGAGGAAAACTGGTATCTTAGGAACATTACCTCTAGACTCGCATTTCCAACTGCCTACTAGACATCTCAAACCAGATGTGTACTTGACATTATAACCTCAACACATCCATAATTGAACTCATTATCTTTCTCCAAAAGTCCTTTCCTCTTCCTAATTTTCATATTACTGATGAGGACAGTGCAGGAGTCAGGAGGATCTGAGTTCAAATCTCACCTCAGACACTTGACACTCACTAGCTGTGTGACCTTGGGCAAGTCACTTAACCCAAATTGCCTCATCCTGGGTCATTTCCAGTCATCCTGATGAACATCTGGTCACTGGATTCAGATGGCTCTGGAGAAGTGAGGCTGGTGACCTGCACAGCCCTCCCTCACTCAAAACAAAGTCAAGTGCAAGTCATGTCATCATTTCTCTGATGGCATGGTCTTCTTTGGCAACAAAGGACAAACACACACAAATAGTACCTATCCAAAGCCATGGACAATGAAACAATGAGCAAAAAAAATCCCAAGTAAAGCAATGATGCCAATTATTGCAACTATTATTTAATATAGTACAATAATTATAGTTATAGCAATAAGATAAGAAAAACTGAAGGAATACAGGCAAAGAAAAAACAAAACCACCACATTTTATAGATAAAATGATGATCTAGAGAATTCTAAAGATTCTACTAAAATATTAACTGGAACAATAAACAAGTATCAGTATTTCTGATAACCAACAAATCTCAGCAGGAAAAGATTTTTTAAAAAAGGAAACTCCAATCAAAATAATTGCAAAATGTATACGGGGGAATCTATCTGCTAGCTAGGTGACCAGCTGCAAACTGTTAGCTGTGTGGCCTCTGTCTACTTTAGTTTCTTCATCTGTAAAATGGGAATGATAATTGCGCCTCCTTCTTGGAGATAAGAAACAATATTTATAAACCACTCTACAAACTATAAAAAACATGACATCATTCAAGCTACTATTACTCTTGCTCTTATTATCACCAAGACACACATAGGAATATATGAACCCAATTATAAAACATTCTGTACAGCAATAAAAGATAGACTTAAATAACTGGAGAGGCAGCTAGGTGACTCGGTAGACGGAGCACTGGGCATGGACTCAGGAAGAGCTGAGTTCAAATCTAAATTACTAGCTGTATGACCCTGGGCAAGTCACTTTACCTCTATTTGCATTAATCCATTGGAGAAGGAAGCAAACCTCTCCAATAGCTTCATCATGAAAAATCCAAACGGAGCCATGAAAATTCCAATACAACTGAAAATGACTAAACAAAAACAAAAGCACAAATAACTGGGCAAACACTTACTGCTCATGGGTAGGTTGTGCCAAGAAAATTAAAATGACAATATTACCTAAATTAACTTACTTATTTAAGGCCATGCAAACCAAACTATCAAATTATTTTATAGAGCTAGAAATAATAACAAAATTCAATCGAAAGGGTAAGAATCTCAAGAGAATTTTTTTTAATGGAAAGGGGGTATTGACAATACCATATCTCAAACTATGCACAAAGCAATAAGCATAAAAATGATTTGGTACTACTTAGGAGGTTGGGGGAGTGAGGAAAGGAAAGGGTGAAGGAATAAGCATTTATGCAGTACCTACTATATGCCAGGAACTGTGCTAAGTGCTGTTTTACATATATTATCTCATTAGATTATCACAACAAACCCTGGAGGTAACTAAGGCAAACAGAGGTTAAATGACCTATCCCAGATAACACAACTAGTGTCTGAGGATGGATTTAAGGTCAAGTCTTCTTGACTCCAAACCTAGGGCTCTATCTATTGTACCACTAGATAGAGGTTAATCAGTGAAATAGATTAAGTATACAACAATTCAGAAAGAAATGAACCTAAAAGCCTAGTGTTAGATAAATCCAAAGATCCCAGTCATGGAGTAAGGATGCACTATTTGACAAAAATTGCTAGGAAACCTCAAAAGCAAACTGGCAGAAATTAGGTTTAAACCTACATCTTACTCCAAATACCATGATAAACTCTAAATGAAATATGACTTAAACATAAAAGGTGATATTATAAACAAATTAGAGGATCAAAGAAAATGTCTTATGCATGACCAAATAAGAGTAGATCACGAGGGGTTCAGACTCTGGGAGCCTTCTTGAGCTCCCCTTGAATCTTCCCTCTTAATCTGGCCTTGCTTACTCAAATCTAATGTTGCCATTTGTTCGGGCAGTCTCTAGATGCCCATGGGTTTTTCATTAACTTTCTGCTCAAGTGTCCGTTGCATCCCCCACCCTTGTTCCCATCAAAACCCCATTCCCCAGGCAGCCGACCACTCCCATCAAGATCTATATTTATTCCCATACTGCCCCTATCAAGATCTCTGGATTGCCCCACCTGCATCCCACCCAAACCTTCCAGGGTCTTATATCTCTGGATAGTTTCCGGCCTTTGACCCTCCTTGGACTTCTCCTCAGGACCCTCCCTAGACCCCTCCTCCTATCACCCTGGACTGCTAGACCACGCCCCCAAATCCCTTCTATAGTCTTCTCTGTATTTAGTCCCATCTCGCCTCCATCAAGGCTCTCAGATTCAATCCAGCTCATCCGCTGTCTAGCTGAGATTCTATATGACCCGCTTGTAAACAGAAGTGTTACAAATGCTTAGGCTCCTTAAAAGCTAACCCAGTTTGGCGAATCTTTAACAAACTTTGTTTTCTTTGGCTTTAAGAAAGCTTGAGTCGAATTCATTCGAGTACAACCCGGACCGTTGGTATTTTGGGGTCCCTATCACCCCTAAACCTCGTCATCAGATCACGAAAGATAAATTTTGATTATGTGAAATTACAAACTGATTCAGTCATTCTAGAAAGCAATTTAGAATTAAGTCCCAAAAGCTGCTAAATTGCTAAGTTTAATTCAACAGTACCCCTCTTAAGTCCTATAACCTAAAGAAATCAAAGAGGAAACGGATCCAGAAGTTACAAAAAAATTTATAGGTCCTCTTTTTTAAGGAGCAAAGAGCTAGAAACTAAACTTAAGCAGAATAATCAGGAGATAAATTTGCACATTATTATAATAACAATATTGCAAGGAAAAGCTTTTTAAGCCTTAAGAACTTTGGACAATGCAATGATCCCATGATTCTACAGCAAGGATGATGGAAGTTTGGTGTCCATTTCTTAACAGAAAAGTGATGAACCTAAGATGTAGAATACATTTTCATATACAACTTATCGGGGATTTTTTTCTTGATTATATATATTTGTCACTAGGGGTTTGTTTTTTCTTTTCCTTTATTCCAGAGGGTAGAAACAGAGAGTCCTCCTTTTACCTTATACTTCCTCATTTGACAATACAGTTCCCCTTTACATACTGTCTTTCCCCCATTAGAATGTAATCTCCTTGAAGTTGTGGGAGATGGCCTATAGTGTAGTTTCCTCAGTTGAAGACTATAAGGACTTTCCCCTTTTGCTAAGTTTGTACACGCCATGTTACGTCTCAGTAGCCCCTGGTAAGTTTCCATTTCCAAAAATCCACGTCAGCCTGGGTGGTGACTTTCCCTACTTCTTGGTACACGTATGCTTTCTCTCCACCCCCACCCCACCCCACCCCCAAATATGAACATAATTGTTTAGGAAACAGATTAGGTAGGGATGTAATTAACTGGGAAAGGCCAACTGCCCTAGGTGAATGCCTGGGCCCTGGGGCTTTCCTTTGTGGGGGTTCAGATTCCATCCCCAACATACATACATACATACATACACAAGCACACACCTGTGAATAGAAATGACAGAATTTCAGTCATCAGTTACAGGCTATAGGAAAATGTTTCTGAGGGTCCCGGGCCAAAAGGACACTCTTCAAATCACAGATTAGTGAATTTGCCACTAGGTATTGAAATCCTCCAGTTTTAAGTCTTTTTAATGGTCTTTATAAAATTTAAAAGGCCTCCTCTGAAATATACAATTGGCAGAGACCAATTCACACTAGCCCCTAAAACAACCTTGTGCTGCTTTTCAAAATTGGTCTTACCTCAAGTTTGATATTTTACATTACTGACATTGTTGAGTGATAATGAAGGGGTACAGATTCTGGGAACCTCCTTGAACTCCCCTTGAATCTTCCCAATTAATCTGGCTTTTCATACCTAAATTTGTTACCCTTAATCTAGCCAGGCCCTTCATTATCTCTTACCTCAGAATTGCCCCACCTGTTTCCCACCTCAGCCCTCCATTGTCAGATAGCACCTGATAGTCTCCAGCTGTTTCCCACTCTTGATCAGTTACCCCAGTCCCCTTCAAGACCACGAGGTCACCTCTAGATTTTCCCACAGTCTTTCTATATATAAACTCTCTCTTGCCTCCATGAAGATTCTCAGATTCAGTCCAGCTCTGATTAAGAGTCAACCAATATAGTGAATCTTTAATAAAACTTTCTTTTTTATGTTAGCTGAAAGGTGGCTTGGGTCATATTCATTTGGCAGGACCCAGCATTTCCATATTATGGAGTCCTGAGCACCCCAAATCTCAACATTATGGTTTCCTGACCTCAACGATAATAAACCATCCTAGCTACACTAAAATTCATGTGGTGTTATTGTATGCATAACCTGATTACAATAAAATGGTTATTTTTTTTAAATGCTACATTAAATAAAGTGTTATTTCATAATCTCTTTTTTTTAACTTTAGCTAAAACAACATTTTTGGATGGAGCTTCAATGTTTTCTGTTCTTTCTTTAGGACTGAGGCTTCATTTCTGAACTCTAAACTTGAAGTATGTCATCCTTCCCTAATAAAATAAATACACTATTTATGGATCACATAAAATTCTTATGGCAGTAAACCTGATTGATAAGTGCAATCTAGGCAATTAATGAAAGCTCTGGTTGATGAAACCTTGTTGTAAAATATGTCTTGGAAAGGTCTCATTGCACTGATTTTTTTTTGCCTAATAACGCTCCAAACAATCATGTATCCTTGTCCGTGAGTCAGGTTTTAAGTGGATGTGATTACCGGCTTCAGATTAATGATGGTGTCCCTAGTTGCTAGACAAACTACCAGAACAGAAAAGTCTTATACCCTTATTCTGAGGAGATGACATGTGAGTACAGTTCATTACTTTAATCGAACCCTAGAAGAAAATCCCTTCATACTCCCTTAATCACTCGCTTGAAGAGACCAAATAACGATTCAGGATAATTCGTAAATATTGCTTAAGTCTCTTTCACAGTTACCGATTGTTGTTATTTAGTCATTTTCAGTCATACTTGACTCTGAGACCCATTCTGAGGTTTTCTTGGCAGGGATACTGGACTGGTTTGCCATTTCCTTCTCCAGCTCATTTTACAGATGAGAAAACTGAGGCAAACAGGGTGAAGTAACTTGTCCAGGATCACAGCTAGTAAGTGTCTGAAGCCAATTTTCAACTCAAATCTTCCTGACTCTAAGCCCAGCGCTCTATCTGCTACACCATGTAGATACTCGAATGAAAAATGGGTTAAAAAAAATTGGAAAAATAATTAATTATGTGCTGGTATCAGTGACTGTCTTAGACTTTCTGAGGTAATACTTGCTAAGGAAAAGAGAACAAAATAGGAAAACATTATGATTTAGGTTTTAATCTACTAAATATTAAAAAACAAAACAGTAAGCTGCTAAGTATCTTGAAGACAGTGTCATTCATCAGTAATTAGTTAATCCCAAGCGGACTTAAATTTACTTCCCCAACTGAAGGAAGATCATACAAAAGACAGTTATATTTTGGGGTTTTTTTTTAATGTTTTTTAAGTTTTGGGGATTTTGCTTTTTTGTTTTGTTCTTGGCATTTTTATCTCTTTCCTCTCTGCCTTGAGAAGAACTACTGCTAATTGTATTTATCTCCTTATTAACAAGATAGGACACCATTACATATCCAACTTCCTCAAAAAAAAAAATAACTGAAGTGAACACAAAGCCCCTTTGGGAATGATGAAGAGGAAAATTACAAGGCAGCTCATATAAAACTGACATTAGCACCAGACTAGATAGAGGATATTTGGCTTTTAGCCTATAAGATATTAGAGGCAGGCAAGGTATCTGCTTATAATTAGCTTTAGAAAGAACCTAACAGAGCAGCAGGAACAAAGAGGCACTTAATAGGTACTTTTCATAATGATGACCCAACAACTTTATCCATAGCAACTGTTGTCAATCCAACTGGATTTAGGTGAAATAAAAAGTAAGTTAATCATCTTGGGACAATTTGAAAAGCTGATTTAGCTTTAAAATAGCACCTACCTTTATCATATGTAGAGAAACAGACACAACTGATTAGATAAGCCATATTTCAAGGATGATAGGGGTTAAACCTTTTCATTAGTTAGTAAGAACAAATCTAAATCTTTCCATTAACATTAAACATGAGACAGAACCTAATAACCACTTCCATTCAGATCCCTAGGTTTACTTAGTAGTTTGAGGAGTTAAAGGAGATTGCTAAAGGCTTCAAGAGCAGTTCTTACTACTAGAGAATTTTCCCTCACATAAAGGAAGGCCTTAAAGCAAAGAGGGGACAAGCACAAGGAAGAAGTAATAAGGAAAAGATACGACTGAGAGATAACCAATATTTCCCATCAGCAGCAACCTGGGAGCTTATGTATAATTTCAAGTGTTGTAATGGCTAAATAAAATTGACAGCCTTCAACTGTATCATTTTGGTTGTATCCTTTACAGTACCCTGGTGTGAAGGTCCTGGTTGACGCTACAGAGGATGAGGTTGAGACATCGTTTGACCCCATAATCTTGGGAGTTCTGATCTACAATAGGGCTAAAGCTAAATTAGATGTCTTCACTTAGTCTGATTTGTCTGTGTTCATCCTTCCTTTTCGAAGAAGACCATGACATCAGAGAAATGATGACATGACTTGCATTTGACTGTTTTGAGTGAGGGAGGGCTGTGAAAGGTCACCAGTCTCACTTTTCCCTCCTGAGTCATCTGGATCCAGTGACCAGATATTCATTAGGATGACTGGATAAGGCCCAGGATGCAATGGGAGACCTTGGCCTATTCAGATACTCACTTAAGAGTGGGACCAATATGCTGAGCCCCCTGAAGCAAGAAGCTACAAGGTTGCCTAAAGAGGGGTGACCAGTCTAAGTAGGAAATGGAACAAGTCAAAGATTCTATGCCAATTAGCAGTAGGATCAATACTATGGATATCCACTGCACTTCTAACCTGGACAAGATAAAGACATATAGTCTCCAGGAATAGGGAGGGAGGGAGAGAGGGAGAGCAGTACATAATAGATATGTAGGTGGGTAAGCAGAGCTCAAATGAGGTTATGTACAGCACTTTGCAAAACTTAAAACACTATATTGCTTGCTATCATTATAATAAACTTGGAAAATTTCTAAATGGTAGTTTTTAATTTTTAAAAGTGACACACTTAAACAGGTTGTAAAAGGGAGAAAAAAGGAAGTTGTATGACAGTTTTTTGACTACAGACCTCTCGTGACAAAAAAAAATTGAGTAAACACTCCTAATATATGTATATTTACTTCTTAACATATTATATACACATACAACTGGGCTAATAATGACCTAAAACACACAAATATATGAATTTTTTAAAGATGAGATAAAAATGAAAATATCTGATCACAAAATAATAGGAAGCCACTAGAGTTAAGAGTGCAGAAATGATGCAGAACTATCTTTAGGAAAATTACTTTAGACATGAGTATTAGAGATGATAAGGCCCTGAATTAAAGTAAGGTACAACTAACTGGGTGAGGAGAGAAGGGAACAGATGAGAGAAATGTTATGGAGAAAGAAATGACAAGATTTGGCAAATTATTGGATATGTGGGGGAATAGTCAAAAATAATGTCAAGGTTAAGAACCTGAGCAACTAGAAAGATGTTGGCACACAACAAAAATATTGAGAAGTTCAAAGGGGGGTAGGTTTGGGGAAAAAGTTGATGAACCCAATATAAAAATATATACAAAATAAAATTTAAGAGAATGAGATAAAAATGAAAAAATGCATAATGTCTTTAAACAATTATTTTATTAATGTTTTGATTAAGAGAAATGTGACTAAATATACTTATTTTTAAAAAAACTCTTAGTTTAACAACTTGTAGAACAATTTGGAGGTTGCTCTAGTTATAAGTTGTTTATTTTGGGTCTCAGTTTAAACAGTATTTTAAAAATATGAGTTTCTAAGAGGTCACTCAATCAGTAAATATAATAAGGTGTCAAGAAGGGGGAATCTGGTGGAAAACTGGATAGTGCTGGCCCTGCAATCAGGAGAACCTAAGTTCAAATCTGATCTCAGAAACTTACTAGTTGTGCGCCCCTTAACTCTGTTGGCCCCAGTTTCTCATCTGTATCTTTGCCATTAAAATCCCAAACAGAGATCATGATAAGCTGGACACAACTAACTGACTAAACAACAAAAATGGATGAGGCACTGCCTTAAGCATAGAAGGTAAAAACTGAGACAACAGATTGGGTTCACTAAAAGAGCTTTGTCATTTACTGAAGTCAATTTAGCTCACTGTTGTTCTGTTTAATTCTGGGCACAAATAATTTCTATTTGTATTGACTGTCCCAGACACACTGGTACAGGTACATGATGACAAACAATAGCCATCTCCTCATAATACTGCCTCCACTTCAGCCACCATCTTCATTTCCCCCATCACTACAACCTTGGACTCCACCCTTTGGTAGCCTGACTGATAGGCAAACTTTTGCCTTATCTTGCTAGGAACTTTATTTGTATGGTATTTGCCAACCATCTATCTCATCACCATGCTGCTTATACTCTGTTCATCCACATCTCCTCCCTCCACCATCATAGTACATATTTGATACTTAATAAATATTGTATCCATATAACTGAATGTCACAATCTGGGCAATATTCTTTATCTGACCGGTATTATCTGATCTGTATTAGATAGTTAAATCAAATTTATTTGAATACTAAAGCATTTATTTCAGAAAGTTCTATAATTCTTGATGCAACCAGTATAATGTCATCTGTAAAAAGAAACATGTGGAGACTATCACAATCCACAGGTAATACACCTCTTCAATTTGAATTCTATGCTAAATCGCCTCCATTACAACAGTAAACCTTTTGGTGAGTATATTGTCTCCATTTTGTGTGTTACCTGATGTTTATGAGCAAAAGGTTACTTAACATGCTTCTTTCTGTCCCACAGCTTTTAAGAAATCTTGAATGACTTCAAAGGATGGATGGCAGATACTTTGTTGGAAAAGTACTACCTTTAAGATGGCATTTTGCCCTACTATATCAAGTGATTTTTTTTTCAAAACCAACAAATAACTTCCACAGTGGGATCTTGTATTCTCTCCTGATCATCTATGAAATGGCAAAGATATAGTATACTACAGAATGTCACTTGGAAAGCATCCCTTTTCTCCTACTAACACCCTCATGGATAATGCCCTCAATTCACGTATCAATGGTTCTACTAAAGATCTGAAATTTTATTCCATACCTATATTATCTTTCTCTTCCTTCAACTGATCCCTCAGGGACAATATGTCAACTCCACCATGGATTTTTTGGATATAAAAATGGTCTAATCCAGCTGCTTTTCCTGTCTTTGTTCTTATTGGTGTCATATGTGCCACCCTCATAAAAATATCTGGGACTGTGATGTAAAGAGTCCAAGTGTGGCTCTTAATTTTTTATGTACTTCTATTTGTTGTCCTTCCATTTTCCTCCTTAAAGGTCTTTGGATCAAAACAACAACCAGTAATTGTTGTTCAGCTGTGTCCAGTTCTTCCTGACCCCATTTGGGGTTTTCATAGCAAAGATACTGGAGTAATTTGTCATTTCCTTCTTCAGCTGGTTTTTCAGATGAGGAAACTGAGGCAAACAGGGTTAAATAACTTGTCCAAGTAGTAAGTGTCTGAGATCAGATTTGAATTCAGGAAGATGAACTTTCCAATTCCAGGCCCAGCACTCAATCCACCATACTACCTAGCTGCCCCAAGCATTAAGTGCCCACTATGTGTCCAAACCAGTGCTAGCTATGGGATAATTTGATTTAGTTAGATGTCTTGCAAAGTTTTCTGTAAAACTGTTTTGCCCTCCACTTCTCTCTACTTAGTGAGGCAGTACTGCTCTTTTTTAACAGATATTACCAACAAATTTATATTTTCATCCACAGTGTTGTCTCTGGCCATCTGTTTGGAAAGGCAGTCAAATGACAACTGGAAAGGCATTTCCCATCGTGCTAACTACTTTTCAAAGATGTCAATTTTCTTAATCTTAAATGTCTTCCAAGTATCTTCTAAGTGGGATCATTACTTGTGTAGGGAAGGGTTCTGCTTGGTTCCTTAAATATAACCTGATATTCCTAAAAGCTATTTTTTGAGTCTATATTCATATTTCTATTCATGGTGAAGGGTCCTATATGATTATCTGTGAAGGTCTTTGTATTGGGATTTTAACAAATATTATATGTAGCAGTAATGAGAGAGCACAGGAGTTAAAGGAGCTGGATATGAATCTCTACTCTGATAATGACTACCTGGGGGGCTTTCAGCAAATTACTTCATCGGTCTAGAGTTTCTTAATCAGCAAAATAAGAAAACTGAACTACATGATTTCTAGGATGCCTCTGGACTCCCAATGGATTTAAACTTGAAAAGCTGACTACATCAGAGGATACAGCTTAAAAATTGAGATGGCACGCTTCCGAGCAACTTGACCTCAGGCAAGTGATTTAACCTCTCTGGGCCTCAATCACCTCATCTGTAAAATTAGGGGGTTCAACTACATCAACTTTAAGGTCCTTTTCAGCATGACAGCTAAAATCCCTATAATCCTACTACATAGACATCTTAGGAAACTCATTTCACATGACGACGGAGTCAAGAAAAGTCCATTATATTATTCTGGTTCTGTGTCTCTCACACAGACACACAAACAGACACACACACACACACACACACAGACACACACACACACAGACACACACACACACACACACACACACACCCATAAGTCATCAGAAATGAAACATGAAAATACAGTTAGGCCAAAATATTTCTTCTGTAACATCTGTTCTAACAACCAATTAATGTGATGACAGAGCCTACTAAAAGTAAAACAGATGACCATTTTGGTGCTGTTTTTAATACCTTATGTAATAAATAGTACAAGAATAAGTTAGCCAATTTGTTTTGGCTGTATGTTTTCTATTATGAAATCCATGCTTTCAAAGTACCACAGGGTCCAATTAGCTAAAAAAAAAAAAAAATCAAACTTTTCTAGTTGATCATGAAAAGACCTTGAGACATAACCAGAAAAAGGTCATTCACCCAAGTTTGTCTTCATTCAGCAAGAAAATTAAATAAAATCCTTTGTACAAGCTTATATCCTAGTTCATGTTCCAATTTTTAAAATTCCTTCAATGGCTTTATCATTAAATAAACCAAGAGATAAAGAGAAGAAAACAATGACTATACAGAAAATGAACCAAAAATGCCTCTGGAAAATGAATACAGAAACGGTATCATAGATAGTCACATTCCACAAAGAATGAAATGTAAAAAATGACAGTTCTTTCTTCTCTTGTCCTTTTCCTCTATTTCCAGCAGTGGAAAACCTTACAACATTTGAAGATCGAAGTGAAATTCAAAAAAAAAAGGAGAAAGCATTGTCTAGTTGCATAGGTTTCCGAAGTGGGCGATACCACTCTCTCGGGAGTGCTGGAATGATAGGGCAGTAGTAGCCTCAGGTGCAACTGGCGGGTTGTTAAATAAAAAGGGGAGCACTGAGTAAATTTTTTTTGGAAAGGGGGTCGGTAGGCCAAATAAGTTCAGGAACCTTTGGTAAAGCAATAGCAAAAACAAGTTCTCTCATCTGTATCTCACTGGGGTAATTCAATCATGCCCATACAGTTATAATACCTCCAAAAAAGTATATGATGACTAAATCAACACAGTCGAGTTACACCAGTATATATAAGGCAAAGCAATAAATCAATCAATAAACATTTATTAAGGTAGCAGGTTATGTGAAGCATAGTAGGCTATGTGCTAGGCCCTGTGCCAAGCATATATGTACACACATACACATACACAACACAGTCACACAGATTTATACAGAATAAATAGGAAATAATCAAGGGAAGGCACTGGAATTAAGAGGGGTTGGGGAAGGCTTCTTGTAGAAAGTGGAATTTTAGTGGGGACTTCAAGGAAGCCAGGGAGGTCAGTAGAAAGGGAGAAAGGACAGCATTCTAGGTATGAGGGGCAGTCAAAGAAAATGCCCAGAGCTAAGTATTTGTGGAACAGCCAGGAGGCCAGTGTCAATGAGTATGTATCAAGAAATGAGATGTAAGGTAGGAGGGGACTAGATTATGAAAATTTATGGTATCTCTGAAGCCAAAAAAAAAGAGATAATCTAGGAGAAAATATCACATTATACAGAGATGGAATGAAAAAAGTCAGTAGACTTGTTAATTAAGAATTCAATGGTACTCTTAAGACAGCAATTTCAGTTGAATAGTAGAGACAGAAATCCAGCTATATGATGCTTAAGAAGAGTATATACTGAGAAAAAAAATCAAATAAAAACTTTTTCACTAAGTTTAGCATGAAAAAAGATGAGATGGGATATGGATGAGAAAGGCTAATAGAAAGGTTCAATGGAAGGGTTTTTTTGTACTAAGACGACTGGAAATGTAGGCATACTTCTTTTAATCAATCATCAAGCATTTTTTAAGAACTTACTATGCACCAGGGAAGGTGCAGAGAAGAGATTGTCCGGTAACAATCATAGAGCAGGGTCTCTCTCTTAGTCACTGATGGTAAGATTCTTGCTAGAGTCCTCCTTAATAGGCTGATCCTTCACCTGGAAAATGGTCATATACCTGAGAACCAGGGTAGCTTCAGAAAGGACCGAGGAACAGTCGAGATGATGTTTGCTGCTCGACAACCCCAGGAGAAATGCCAGGAGCAGAACAGAGGTCTCTATACAATGTTTGTAGATCTAACCAAGGCCTTTGACAGTTAGTCATGAGGACTTACAGAAAATAAAGTCAAAATTTGGTTGCCTAGAGAAGTTCATCAGTATTGTACATCACTTTCATGAAGGCGTGTTTCATGAAGGTTCTGGACAGTGGACAAAGTTCTCGGGCCTTTCCCACAATGGAGTGAAACAGGGCTGTGTGCTTGCTCCCATGCTTTTCAGCATGATGTTTTCAGCCATGTTGTCAAATCCTTTCAATGAGGATGAACACAGCATCAAGATCAACTGCAGTACTGATGGTAAATTCTTCAATTTGAAAGGGCTACAAGCCAAGATCAAAGTGGGGAGAATGTTGGTGCATGATTTTCTGTTTGCAGATGATTGTGCACTCAATGCAGCCTCTGAAACTGAGATGCAGCAAAATATGGATCAATTCTCTGCTACCTGTGCTCATTTTGGCCTAATAATCAACACCAAGAAAACTCAAGTGTTCTATCAGCTACCACAACACTATCCATACATGGAACCATCAGTTACAACAAATGGAGAAGTTTTGAATGCTATGGATAAGTTCACTTATCTTGGTAGTGTACTTTCCAGGGATATACACATTGACAACAATGCACCCATGGCCAGAGCTAGCTCAGTGTTTGGGAGGCTCTGAAGAAAGGTTTGGGAGAGAAGAGGTATTAGACTGACTAACAAACTGAAGGTCTACAGAGCCACTGTGCTGACCTCATTGTTGTACGCCTGTGAAACCTGGACAGTATACTAGCACTATGCCAGGAAACTGAATTGCTTCCATTTGAATTATCTTAGGAAGATTCTGAAGGCAGGATAAGTTACCAGACACTAAAGTCCTTACTCAAACTAAACTGCCAAGCATTCAAACTATGCTTCAGAGAGTGTAACTTCGATGGGCTGGCCATGTTGTTCAAATGCAAAATGTATGCTTGCCAAAAAGACTATTTTATGGAGAACTCACATAAGGTAAGCTATCACAAGGTGGCCAGAAGAAACAATACAAGGACACTCTCAAGGTCTCTCTCAAGAACTTTGGATTCGATTGTGGGACATGGAAGACCCTGGCTCAGGACTACTCAGCATGGCATGCCCACATCAGAAAAGGTGCTATGAGCAAAGCAAAACTGAAACAGCACAAAGGAAATGTAGGATGCATGAATTTGGAATAACCACTCCAAATGTTCACAGGGACCATCTGTGCCCAATCTGTGGTAGAGCATTCTGAGCTTGTACTGGTCTGATCAGCCACAGTCGTACACATTGAAACTTCACTTTATCACGGTGATGTCATTTTGGTCCTCTTTGAGAAGGAAGGACAACAACCAACCATCTATGCACCAGGCACTGTGTTAAGCACTGGGGATAAGAAATAAAAAGTGAAAACAGCTCCTATTTTTGTTTGATCTCAATGGAGGAGAAAGCTTATACAGATCAGTACATACATGCTAAAAATTGAATAGATGGAACGTAACTTGACAAGGGAAGATATTAATGTGTAGAAGGCCCATGAAAGGTCTATTAAAGGAGATGAGGCTTGAGGTGAGTCTAAAAGGAAGCCAAGGTTTCTAAGTAGAAGCGAGGAAGGAGGTCATTCCAGGTATGTAAAATAGATAGTGTAAAGATACAGAGAAATAGATATGGTTTCATAGAAATCTGGAAACTCGTGAGAGAAATTACTATTATATTAATAACCAGTTACTAATTTGGTATCCAGGCTTTTCTCCTTTATTTCCTCATTTAAGGTCCAGTCCCTGTAAAAAGTCAAGTCTCTAAAGAACATAAATGATTGATGAGATTGTCCACTCCTCGAGGCACATACATTTTAGTCCTGGACAAGACTGCATCCCACTAGGAGAACATATTTCTGTTTGACTATAAACAGAATCCAGTCTAGGTGAGTTCTTAACTTGAGGAAAGGAACCCCTGTCCTTGTACCCCTCCGGAAGAGTTATAGGAGACCCAGCTAATGAAGGAAAAAACCAACCAGAGTGGTCTAGATGGAGAGGGATTCATCTGTTCAGATTGCTGGAGGCAACTGAGTTTCATAATCAAGTCATGTTCTCCGTAAGAGGAGCTAAATACTTCTAGGCTTCTTCCTCATTAAATGTCCACCGATTAATCACAGATGATTTTCACTTGTTAAGGACTTTACCTTTCAAAAATTATTGAAAGCTTTCAAGTTCCCCATGTTTTTGGTCTTCGGTTACTGAAACCATTAACCATCAATTATTCACTCATTTAACTAATAACTACCCAGAAACTCAGTTCTCAGGTTTTTTCATTCATCACACTTGCATGAATTATTACTAAGTAAAGCAAGCAGAACCAGAACAATGTACACTGTAACAAACAGTATGACAAAAATTTTGAAAGACAAGAATACTGATCAATGCACTGACAAATCCCACTTAGAGAGGACAGATGATGAAGCATGCTATCCACCTTGTAACAGACAGGTACAGAATGAAACCTGTTTTTTAGAGATGGCCAATATGGAAATTTTCTTTTCCCTGATTATGACTGTTAGAAGTTCCCACTCACCCCGCCGTATTGTTAATGTATTTTTAATGGAATTAATGTATTTTTAATGGAATAAGATCTTTCCCATCCACTAATAGGCCTATATGACGCTTAAGTCACATGGAAGTCTAAATGACATGAGTTTGAATCACAAGAAGCTTGTGGTAGGAGGAGCTTGTTGAATGGATGGAACAAGAAGGGGTGGCACAGGAAGGGTAGAACAGGAAGAGGTGGAGCTGGAGCAGAGCTGAGAGGAAGCTGGTCAGACTCATATCTGGGAGAGAGAGAGGAAGCAGGCAGCTGGCTATGGGTAAGAAAAGGGCATTTTGCTTGAGAGTGTTTGTTTCTTTGGTTACTATGATGGATTTGACTTTCTAGTGTCTGAATTAATGTTTTTCTTCTGTTTTCTATATGGAGAGTCTGTTATACTTTGTGATTCGGAATTACACCAGCATATTCATAGTCACCATCAGCACTGTGAATATCACATTGGCTCTATACACCCCCCCACCCCATAGGTGGTATGGGGAAGGAAAAAATTTTTTTTGAATAGTTGGAGGAAACATGAGACAATTTGAAAGTAATAGGCAAGAAACCAAGAGATAGGAAAAGGAATAAGATAGGGGGATGAGGATTTATATCTAAGTTAACCTGGATATCATGTAAGGTATATGGAGAGATAGCATGGTTCAAAAAAAAGCAATGGATCTGAAGTAAAATCTGGGTCCAGACCCTAACTCTGTCACTACCTATATGATTTGGGCAAGTCATTCAGCCTCTCTGAGCCTCAGTTTCCCCATCTAAAAAATCAGTAATGTGATGACAACAATATCCTAATGCCTCTTCCCTTTTTTGTCTCTTCCTCCCCCAAGCAAGTTAGACTATTTATTTATTTGGAACTGTCCTTGAGATTTAATTGGTTCAGGTCACTGACATGGTTGTCTGCATAGACAAAGAGGAAGCCAAAAAAGACAGGAAATAAGGGACTGGAGTGCCTCCCTGAGTTTTTAGAGAGCATGAACAAGACTAGAAAGCTGTGCTAAACTGAATCAGTGCTTTATCATGTAGGAATATCCCTTCTCTATTTTAAACATTCTTTCCCTGCTATAAGCTAAGTTTTCCTTTTGTTAACTATTACATAGATTAAAAGTTTCCTATTTCATTACAATATTTTAACTGAACCACTGAGTCAGGCTCAGTCATCACAAGGCAATTGGACTTGATAGCCTATTAAGTTTCCTTTTCACCTCTAAATCTAAGACTTACAATTCTTTCTAACTCTTAGAGTCTATTAAATTCTGATAATAATGCAGATATCAGTGCAAGAGAATGACATTAAGTACATACGTCTACCTTCATTCAGCATTCTTCAGCCCTTATGAGCAAATGGCACTGTGTCTCCTCAGTAAAGGTAACTTTGGGCCCTGATAGAGTGCACTAGTTTCTACTCTAGGAAGAAAAGAAGAATCTTTGAACTCTTCAGCCCCTGCTATTTCATGGAACACCTGCTGCTGATGAGAAACATGCATTGATTTGATAGATACCAGCTGCTAAGAACAAAATACAAAAGGTATTGTACAATTGCTTCCTTAATGAAAAGCAGTGTCATCTGACTGGGATAGGCCCACTACAAGGAAACAACAAGAGGCCTGCTTTTCCTTAAAAAGCAAAAATATACTGATCCCTTTGGCCTTCCACACCACTACAGCCAACTTTCATTTCCACATCCATTTACTGAAAATTCTTTCACACCTACTAGGAGAAGTAAGGGATCTTAAGTAATCAAAAGCTCTACAGCATGGCCAAATTCTGCCAGAAACCATTTGTTTTTGCTGCCTGAACTGCCTTGGACAGTCAACCTCTTTCCTCCCCTGCCCCTCTCAAAGTCATAGCATGAAAAATCACTTGTTTCTTTGTTTCCTTCAATTCCAAATCATTTGTTTCCTTCAACTCTGTATTTCATTTACCAGGACTGGAAGTGTTAATGAATGTTCTTGTTGGTTTATGTCATGATAAGAAAAATCCCTCCATTAAAAAAAAACACTCAACTTTTTTATATGAAGAAACAAAACAATCTTTAGTTTACTTTTAAAGAAAGATGGGGAAAGGAATGGGAAACTCCTAAAAGAGGAAATTCCCTCTAGTAATGCTGGTCAACCCAAACTCTCTCACTTTTTTGTCTCAGAGGATAGTCTAAGTAAACTAGAAGTTTAAGTAACTTATGCGAAGTCACATAGTCATTATGTGTCAGAGGCAAAATTTGAACCCAGGTCTTCCTGGTCTAAGATCAGCTCTATATCTACTAAAGGCAAGCTGCCTCTCCATAAAGGAACACAAAATATAAATACAAAAGTTCATAGCATTATAAACTAAATCCATTGTAAACAAAATCCAAAGTTTCAGCAATGGAAAGAACAATGAGGTCATCGAGTCCATCTTTCTTATTTTACAAGTAAGCAACTAAGGCTCAAAGAACTACCCAAAGTTACACTGCCAAAAATCCCTAGTACTAGATTTTGAATCCAAATCTTTGGACTTTAACTAAAGTGCTCTTTCCCTTGGTAGATCAAGCTTTCTTAAAGGGTAGTAAGATATGAGAGAGGACTGTAACTTGAAAAATTAGACTATAAATTAAAATTAAACATAGTCTTACTCCACCCCCACCACCCCCAAAAAAACACTTTACAGACTATGGGAACACAGAGAAACAATGAACATACTAAGGGAAAAAATATCAAAATTTCATGAGACAACAAACTGAAGACCTGCCTCTATCCTGAGTCTGCCAAAGTCCATTATCTTATTTTCTATGTGCCTTTCTATCTCCTCTACCAACATAAAATCACTGACTATAAGAATGCACACAGTTAGAAAAAGAGAAATAAGATAGTTGAAAGAAACAATACATCAACTTAATCAAATGAGGAAATATTTATTTACAATGATGGAAACTGTGAGTATACATTACCATTTTAAGCACAGAAAACTGGTTAAATTACATGAGAAAAAGAGATTTTGCTATCACCATCTCTTCAAGAGGACAGGACTTTTTTTTTGAAAGCTATTATTTAGAAACAACTATTACAAAGTAAAATATCATGCATGTTAATATGAAGCAGAAGCACAGGAAAGGAAACAGAATCCTCAGAAACAATGGCTTAACATTCAATAAATAATGGATATTTCAAATCCCCCAACAAGTGTTTTTTGTACATCTCCCTTTTGGCGGACATCCCACGAGAAAGAATCTGTCTGAGCTAGAGAAAAAGCAGCCCTACTTAAAAGACAATGATATTTAATGTACCAGGTACAGGTTTGGAACCACACAAATTTCTTCTATACACAGGCTCACTTATTAAAGTACAGTATTTTATTAACAGAGAGAAGGCACAACTTCTGGTCCTTGGTTTCTGCACTTGTAAACTGGGTCAAGAAAGCGCTACCTGAGACAGCCAGGAAGAGAGTTGACACAGTGCAGGACTGGTAGACTAGCGAACCTAAGATCAAATCCAGCCTCACATGCTAGTTACATGTTCATTTACATGACCTTTACAATAAAACGAAGGATATGGACTCTATGCCCTCTAAATTTCTTTCTAGTTCTAAATCTATGAGATCATGATCCTACCCTTCCTTAGGGGAAGGTGTTCAAGATTAAGAAGGAGCTTTCATCGGCCTTTGAAACAAAACAGAAGAAAACCTGAAACTGATCATATAACTAGTAACTCACAGAGCACAACTAGTCTTCAGCTTCCAGCTCCAGCACTTTCTCCACTACACCAAGCTGCCTTCAGGGATGCAATGTTGGCCCCCTCTCCTGTTAATAAGTAGCACAGAAGACCATAGAATAATAAAGAGATTTAGAGCTGGAAAAGGTCATTTGAAATCATCCATTCCAATCCCTTCACTTTACAGAGGAGGAAACTGAGTCCCAGAGAAGGACACTAAATCACCCTCAGTCTCAAAGCCTGGTGTGCTAACACTGGAATTAACTGAACACATTGATGTGTGTAAGGTGATACAGATCTGTTTTTTTTCTTTCAAGATAAAATTGCCTAGGATCATGGCCGATAAACAGCTCCATTGCACCTGCACATCCTTATATAGCACTTGCACATCCTTATGTAACTATAGATAATATAAACATTGGAGTTTAACCTGTAAACACCATACTGCGCCTGATCTATACTGACATATCATGGTATAACCAAAGTTAATGTTAACTTATGAGCTTTTTGTTGGCATGATGCCTTCTGTGTCTGTTTCTCCTATAAATCAAACTAGATTTGTGGAATGAGAAATGCAGAATGCTGGGGATGCTGTAGGGGTGGATGGATGCCCCCTCCCTACCTCATCCCAACCTGTCACCATCAAGAATAAAGTACTATGACCCCCTTATCTGTGGTCTCCACTATCACCCTTCTGACATCTGCCTAGATCCAAAGTGAACTTTCAGGGAGCTGAGGAGCTTCTGTCTAACAATTGGAAACATCTAAAAACAGAAGGATGAAAGTTTCTATAACTTTTATTCAGGGAGGACGGAGGTAGAAATGAACCAAAAAAGAGATGAATGTTAGAAGAGCCTTCATGATACAAATCAAGTCCAACTATTAATGACTAAAATCAGACTAAGTATCAGTTATACTTAAACTTCACCTACCTAATGGGTACCTTGGTTGAAAGAAAACAGGTATGCCTGAAAAGTCACATGCAAACTGAATTTTGATAAATCAAATCCTATTCTTAGGGAAATTGTGCAAAAGGGACATTGTTATCTAAGCAATCTAATGGTGAATTATTTCTTGCCTAAAAGATTTTTATCATACAAGGAATTACACCTGTTAAGACATTTGCTTTGTTAAGTTCTAATTTCCATGTATCAGGTCTTCCTTAAAAGATTAAAAATGAAGTTCTCTACAGTACTAATCAAGATTTGTAAATTCAAATGTTTGGATTAAAACTCTTATTAACTGCAAAGAAAGAAAATACAAACACAAGTACATCAAATAACAAATAAAGAACATAACACATGAGCTTCTTTTTAAAAAAAAATACACCTAGCGTAAATTAATTTTGTACTTTTATCCAAAACCTGATTGCAGAACCTCTAAATTCCCAACTAGGTTGACCAAATCTTCAAGGAACATTTTGGTGTTTAGGTTGCAAATGAGAAGGCAACTTCAGGTGGCAACTATGTTACAAACTTTTGGAAGGGAACTAAAATATAAAACAAAACATTTCTATAAAATTCTCAAATATTTTCCATTAGTTAACTTTTTGCAACTAACCTGGAAGAAATTTTAAAAGAAAAAAAACCATGTAGAATGGACATCAGTTAGCCTGTATAAAGAACATTCCAAGTTTTGAGGAAGCTTGTGAAAAATTGACTTGTAATTGAAAAAAGACAATTTTGTACTACAAAGGCTGCTAGAATACCAAGTACTGTGTTAAGAAGAAGAGATACAAATAAAACCAAAACAGTTCCAGACCTTAAAGAGTTCATATTCTAATGGGTGAGGCAACATGCAAATAGTTATTTATCTACAAGCTATTTAACGGACAAAGTGAAGACAGTCTCAGAGGGAAGGCACTCACATTAAGAATGAATGAAAAAGGCTTCTTGCAGAAAATAGAATTTTGGCTGTGATTTGAATGAAGACGGGAAAAGGTAAAGTAAAAAAGATCATTCCAATCATAAAGGATGGACAGAGAAAACATATGGGGGAAGGCCAGTGAAAAGACATAAAATTGGTAAAATGGACTGTCATGTGCAAAAAAGAGCAAGGAGGCCAGTGTCACTGAATCATGGAGATGTGTGAATAGTAGTAAAGTAGAAGAAGCATGGAAAGATAGGAATGGATTAGATGTGAAGGGCTTTAAATCCCGAAGATTTTATATATGCTACCAGAGGGAACAGAAATTAACTGAAGGGGGTAGGGAGGAGAATCACTTTGGCAACTGAGTGAAAGATGGACTGGAGTGGGGAGAGGTCTGAGGCAGGGAGACTAGCCAGGAGGCTACTACAACAGTCCAAGTGTAAGGTGAAGAAATGGGTTTATAAAGATGTCATTAACAACAGCTCAACTGGGGAACAGAGTGGATATGGGAGGCAAGAGGGACTGAAGAGTTAGAAACTACACGTAGGTTGCAAGTCTGGTAACCAGGAGGAAAGTGGTGTAATAGAGAAGTTCAGAATAGAGAATTTAAGGGGGAAATGAATTCAGTTTTGGTTGTACTAAACTCAAAATGTTTATGGGAGATCCAGTTCAAAATGTCCAACAGGCAACTGGAGATGAGGAGATAAGAGGTCAAGAAAGAGGTTAAGGCTGGATAAAGAGGCTTTTGAGAATTGAAGACTGAAAGGTATGAGCACTATATAGAAAATATATCTACTGGAAAAATGGACCAAAATTTTCAGCAGTATGTTATTTTATTATTTAATCGACTTTTTGCCTATTACATTATTTAAGTAGATAAAGATTGTGGGAAACAGGGGAGAAGTTCTGTTTCCACAGTTTTGGATAATCAGATTTGTGAGCTAGCACAGGCTTGATGATGTATTTGAGGGAAAGCCTATCAGGAGAAAGGTGAAGTCATGTGGCAATGGATGGATGGTAGGACAGGAGGTCCAAAATTCAAACAGTGTATGAAATTTCCATTATTCTGAACATACTGTAGACTTCCTGGGACCTCACTTAGAAGCTACCCATCCATTCAAAGAGAATGAATGTAAAGATTAATAAAGGCTTTCCTGATTTCACAACATGTATTGTTCTTTGTTTAAGGTGAGCATGATTGTTTTGTTAGTTAGCTAGCTAGTTGGGCTCATTTCTCACAAAGATAAAAAAATTTAAGAAGATATGGACAATGTAAAGAATCAAGTCAACAACTCAAGTCAGCAAGCAATTATTCAGGCCCCACGCTAAGTGTGGGGAGCCAAAACACAACCAGAAAGCAAGACAGTTCCTGCCTTCAAGGAGTTTACCCACTAATGAAAGAAGACAACAGTAAAAGGTAGCTTAAAAGTCAGGGAGGGGGTATTTGGGGAATCAAAGAGATGAAGATATCCAGGAAGGTGGGGGTTGGGGGGATACTGGTAAAGAAATTCCTGTGTCAAATCAGGAATGCAGCCTGGATAGGAATGAAAAGATATGGTTTGCATGGGCTTCTTCCTTAAAATGAAGATTCAGGCAGGAACCAAATGACAGGGAGAGGATTAGGGAGCAAAGAATACTTTCCAAGGTAAATAGTTGTCTCTGAATGAGCTTCTTCTCTATAGCATAGAAACCAAAGTCCTATGGAGGGTCAGGAGTGCAGCCTAAAGAGGAACAGAAATTTACTCACAGACTTATCAAAATTGGATAATCTTAGATTTAGCAGGTAAATGAAAACAATGTCAGTGTGACTAGGATTTACCATTATTTTGGTCTGGAAGGGGCCTTAAGAAATGATCTAGTCCAATTTCCTTGTTCCCCGCCCTTTACAGATAAGAAACTGAAACCCAGAAAGGTCATTCATGCATGGCAACAGAGGCAATAGAACCACTTCCCCACCATGCACCAGTTCTTCAGCCCTTTATAATATGGCTTCAAAACCTGTCACTCTACTGAAACTACATTCTTCTATAAGGTTAGCAATGATTCTTAACTGCTCAATAAAATGGCTGTTTCTCAGTCTTCATCCACATAAAACTTTCTTCAGCTTTCAAGACTGCTGACCTCCCCTTTCCTGCTAGATACTCTCTGTCCCACCTTTGTTTCTGCGATCCTACTGTTTATTTTCCTCTGACCTCAGAAGGGAATAAAAAACAAAGCTGTGATTCCACTCCAGGTATTCTAACTCTACAGCTAGTATCCTTTTTACCACCACCAACTGGAAGTCTTCCATGCTGCACTTTGACCTCAAAGAAAATTAAAGGAACAGTTCAAGTATTAGAATATTCTATTTTACCTCTACCATATGAAAAGAGCATCTGAGAGAGCAGTCTAAAGGAATAATCTAGAAAATTCAAGGAATACAACAGCAATTAGTATTCATCAGCTTTCCTCATGATGAACCGAACCTAGTGGTTGTGTTCAATAAATATCAAATAAATGAATTATTAAATACTAAAATTAAGTGTTAAAGAGTTCATCCTATTTCTTATTTCTGTTCCAGCAAACACAATTCATATGTGAAATGGTCCATCACAACTTCTTCCAGGGCTTAAAAGACCCTTGAACATTTAAAAAAAAAACTGCTATTACTGTTTTTTTTACCTAATTATTAAGAAATTTATTTTTCAACCTGGGTCTGAATTGAAGTTAGAGTTGCCCAGCACTATTAAGAACTTTTTGAAAGAGAAAACATTCTGCTAAAAGGTTAACAATTACATTCACAGAGTTAGGTAAATAAGGTAAAGTAAAATGTTTCACTCAAAGGAAAATGAAATCATGGAAAAAGGACAACCTAAGATAAACACAGAATTTCATTACTAACAAGAGTATACAATTACTTTGCATTCACTATTCTGCTATCACCATTCACAATCCACACCATAAAAGAAAACTGTGATCAAATCCAAGAAAAGAAAGTTAATTTCAATTACTTAATAGAGCCTCCTGGGCCAAATTTGAGTCATCTAATGAAGCTGATCTGTTCAACATGACTTGAAAAATCAAAAATGCCCAGACAGCTATTTAACACACACTGAAAAGAGAAACTTAAAACTCAGATAACTGAATCTGACATCTCACTGTTTCTTAAAGACCTTACAAAATGAATATCTGGAGGTTTTGTAATTAATTTTCTTTTGCTTTTTTTTTTAATCAGGGTTTTTTAAGAGTAATAATTAATGGAAATAGAATAAGGAGGGAAAAGAAGAAGTTAAGAAAGGGGCTAAATAATATACATTTTGGTGACCTTTTGACACCACTAATTGGTAAATCATCTACTAACATGAAAATATTTTACAGTAACACAATCTAGTACCTAGAGTAAGTCATTTCTATCACTATTTAAAATCAAAAGACACAGAAAGTAAGCCTGATTCTTCCAACAAGAAAGGCAGAAAAGTGAGAGAATAAGATATCATTAACCTATAGATATACTTGTCATAACATATGACAGAAATTCTCCAATTTTCTGCTGTGATAGAAACCTTTACTTTAAATAACATTTTGAAAAAACACAAATAACAAAACTAGTATTTTTAAATCATATTTTGGGATGTATTATATTAGAAATGGATCAATTCTATTAGAAATTGATATGAACATAGCAAATTTTGCCAAAAAAAATGAAAAAGAAGAAAACTTTACTAACACATATTTTATATTTGAGAATAGTATTAGGTAAAATTACTTTATATAATGCTTCACCAATTCTGATTACTTACTCCACAAGCCCACATGTGGAGAAATTTTTTTCTGTTCATCAAATTTCTGTTTTTAAAAATTCAAGAGTTTTATTTAAGTCCACTGTTTTATTTGCATTTGTAATATTTGCAGAATTACAATCTACTTCATGTTTACAATCAAATAAGTTAAGATGACAAATTGATATTTATTACTTACACAGACTCCACAGAGACTGACTAACAATCAATATACCATGGATCACTATTAGGTATATTCAGTGATTGATTCTAGACCAATAGGAAGCCACCTTCTCTGTCCCATGATCAATTTCATCTACTCTAATGCAAACAATGGGGTAGCTAGGTGACACAATGAATAGGGTGCTAGGCCTGCAATCAGGAAGTCTCCCCTTTGTGAGTTCAAGTCTGGCCTCAGACTTTTACTAGCTGTGTGAACTAGGAGGCAAGTCACTTTTAACCCTGTTTGTCTCAGTTTCCTCTTCTGCAAAATAAGTTGAAGAAGGAAATGACAAAGTACTTCAATAATTCTGCCAAGAAAAACTCAAATGGGTCAAGAGATGGATACAGTTGAAAACAAATAAACAAAAAAAAAGAAATCTTAAACTATACTCAGAGTTATTCATGAGGAGGATTAAGTGAGCTAATGTTTGCTTTTTTTAAAATGTGGTTCTTTAGTTTTTATGGCTCATTATGGTGTTTGACTTACTACGAGCAACAGTTTGGTCTATGATAACGCTCTACTTCCATGTCCAATAGCAATACAATGTATTGGTAGAGTTCTCAAAGAAGTTTCTGATTATGTCTTTCCGGGTTTTTCATAGGTTATCAATTTGGCATTATTTTTTAGGCATCTTCTTCCATAACACTGATCATTAAATCAGGTCTCCACAAAGATAATCCTTCTGTAATTCTTGCAGCAATAACCTGGTCCAATCCCAGGGCAGCTATGTGGTACAGTGGATAGAGAACCAGTGCAGGAGTCATGAGGACCTAAGTTCAAATCTAACCTCAGACACTTGACACTCACTAGCTCTGTGACCTTGGGCAAGTCACTTAACTCCAAATGGCTCATCCTGGGCCATCTCCAGTCATCCTGAAGAATATCTGGTCACTGGATTTAGATGGCTCTGGAGAAGTGAGGCTGGTGACCTGTATAGCCCTCCCTCACTCAAAACGAAGTCAAGTGCAAGTCATGTCATTATTTCTCTGATGGCATGATCTTCGGTAATGAAGGACAAACACAACCTGGTCCATAATTGTCATCATAAACTACCTTCTGTCCAAAAACAGATATGAATGATTCAGTTATCTGTTGAAAGCATTTTACTAACATACTACTGGCTAAGTTCATGCAACAGTGAACATAGCAGTCCCTTTTGATCCCACTCTTGAATGATAGCAATTTCAGAGTCTCTTAACTAGATGTAAAACACTTGTGATAACATTCATTACAACTAATGGCAAGGTACCTGCCATCAGTCTCTATTATTACACAGTGAAGTGGTACTTGTTTCAAAAATATTTCCCCAAGTTTCTAATTCCTTCAAAACATTGTCCATCCTTGGTACCTTGGCTTGCTCTCCTCTCACTCTATAATCTGTTTTGTGTCTGGTTTTGTACCCTAAATATGTGCCATGTAATAGAGAAGAAACTGAACAAACGTTTGCTTATGGACTGGATCACTCCAACTGCTGAGTGGCATGGTTACCTCCTTACTAATACTTTCTATTTCCATAACGTCCACAAGCAGGGGTAAGGAAATTGCATGAATCTTTATATCTTTTAAACTCTTTAAAAATTTCTCCTTACTTTGCTACTATACTTCTCCTTCCCAACCTCAAACATCTTTCTTTTTCTTCTTCAATAAATGCTGAAAATGGCCTTCTTATAGATATGTATATAACTCATATGCCAATTAAATACGCCCTTTTCATCTAACCAACAGGGGAATTTGGCCTTTCTTATGTTTATATATAGTCATAACTTCAGGATTAATACCAAAAAAATAGCTTACTATTAAAATAACTAGAATTTTATGTGGACATTTACAAATAGCACCATTAAAGTCTTATTCCAAATCTTCATTACGGGGTATAAGTGATCCTATGTTCTCAAAGGCTATGTTAATGGAGTACAGGCTATAGAAGGTCCTACAAAGTCAAAACAACTTCCTTATGGGGCCCAGTGCTGTCTGGAGGAAATAACCTGAGTTCACAGGTTCACTACCACACTGCCTAGTGTAATTTGTGGCTACACAAAAACTTCCAAAGATCATTTATCAAATGATAAAGGGATTTCAGTAAGTGTGGCTGGAGGGATAATCTACGCTGACAAAGTTATAGAATTCATCAAGGACAGCTGGTCACCAGCAATTCCTGCTGGAAAAGCACCAGTGGCCCTCTCTCTCCTTTACCTCTCCCTTTCACTTGAGTTTTTGACTTCTCACAGAGCTTGGATGGATCTCCCCCTTCTAATGAAACAGCCAGGTCTTACTAATTTACTTACTTCCAACCAGCAACAACTAAGGTCCTCCACTGGCCCTACCTCTAAGTCCCACCTTCATCTGACACTGCCATCTAAAGAAACTACCTAACTTAAAGAGCCTGTGGGCTTGTCTATCCATCCCACCATTTCACCATTAGAACTTCCAGCCTTTCCACATGCCCTACAGCTGCACTTTCTTGTTTGCATTGTCTCCCCCGACTTAGGGTGTGCATTCACTGAGAATAGGAACTGTTCTCTGAAAAAAAGCACAGGAGATGAAGTACCTTGTTCAAGGAACAGCGAAAAAGGCCAGTCCCTGAATTACAGGATATGTAATGGGATTAAGGTATAAGAACACTGAAAAGGGACCAGGTTATGAAGGGCTTTTGAGGTTTTTATATTTGACACTAAAGTTAATAGGCAGAGACTGGATTTTACTAAATAAGTAATACGGTCATTCCTTGGTTTAGATGATTCTCAGTTCTTTTCGTGGGTAACAATAATAGACGGAAGGCTAAGCAAAACCATAAAGGATTCAAACTTCCTCTCTAGAAGATGACATTTTATTTCAATTACTCTTGACATTATTATATTGGTGGTATGTTTCATTGTTATGACTGTTAGTAATAATAGTTACTGCTTTGAGGTTTGAAAGCACTTATAAATCCTATCTCATCAGATCCTCACAACAACCCTGTAGTAAGTGCTACTATTATCTCCATTTTACAGAAGAAGAAACGCGGCAGACAAGTTAAGTGGCTTAAGCAGAATCACACAGCTATTGAGTGTCTGAGGTAAGATTTGAATTCAGGTCTTCCAGACTCTAGGGCTAGCACTCGATCTACTACACCACCTTTCAAACTTGTTCATCAAATATTTTTAACAGTTTCATCATACTTGCATTTATTTTATATATTTGTAGCATATGATTAAACCACAAGTATGGAACCGAATCAAAGAAGTCCTGGTAATCAATCAAAGAAGTATAAATGACAGGGTATTTTCAGGTGGCTTCCTCAGTAATTACTAAATCAATAATAAGTTGCTCTTTATACCCACAGTATAGCCTTTCCATTCTGAATCCAACAGTTTCCTTTAAGTGTTTATAGATTTTTATAGATTTTTTTATATATAAAATCTGTGAATGCTTTGTATGAAATACATAAACACATAATTCATCTATATTTTGAAGTCACTGATATTATTGGGGTTTTTTGTAACAAATATGTGATGCCTTCTATTAAGAAAGGTGACATGAAGCCTGCACAGGAGGAAAAACTGGTAAAGTGCTTAGCTAGTAATACATGACCTACTGTAAAGTATATGAACCATTAATTACGGATCTCATTCATACTCACCACTTTCCAGTTAGGCACTGAAGCTCTAGTTTCTGTCACCTCCCTTGTTATAGCCACTCTGTCATTCTACATATAAATGGTACACAAGCTTTGTGTTTAACATCTGACCCAATTTATGTAATTTTGTTGGATTATTGTTATTGTTCTATCCACCCACACAACACAATGTAGAATAATAAATGCAGGAAAGAGGACAAATATATTTGATATATGTACTTATTTCACATTACAACTCTTTCTTTTGTGAAATCTCTTGCACTGTTTTAAGGATACCTTGAGTTCCATAAAAATACTTGAAGACATTCTGGCAAAAGGAATAAGGAAGAATTAAAAGAGAGAGTATGGCTTAGTAGAAAGAGTACTATACTTGGGATGAGATCTAAGTTCCAGTTCAAAATCTGTCTTTCATTTAGTTTCTCTGAGACTTTCATCTTCTATAAAATGAACAGATTATATTACATGATTTCCCAAGTCCCTTTATGATTGTATGAAAAGAATTCATTCCCAGATCTAAGGGCTAATGTACAGAAAGCACTTTACTTTCCCACATTAGAGTTTTCTTTAACTACACATCCTAAATACGAATTTCAAAGAATCAAGGGTGAGATAACAGGTCACTGCAACCTAACAACCCATTCACAGAGCTACAGGCACTACCTCCACTTAGTACCAGAACAGATTCCTATCCTACTTTAAAGTATGACAGATAATTTCCATAATCAGTGCTCGTGGAGAGGATAGGCTTTAGGGGAATGACTCTCCATATGACATAAGTATATATTCATTTTAAATGAAAAATCTTAAAACAACAGAGGAGAAATTTCTCTTCTCCACCCTTGGGAGAATGTATTATTTCAGTGAATGAGACCTCTCTCTCCCACCAAAAACAAAGAACAAAAACAACAACAAACACCCAACAACTTACTCCTTAGGCCTTACTCCATAAAATGTAAATGACCAAAGGAAACTAGCAAAGATAACACAAGAAAATAAAATTTCCATTTCAATGCAAGAATAGAGAAAATGGCTTAATCGTTATGAATGATGAGCTAAATATACCCTGAAAAAAAGTACTAGCACATATGGTTATTAACATATTGTATTTTGGAAAATGGTACACTGCCACTGTGCATGCCCTACCCACATGTTTCACAAGTACAGCTTGCTACTTTTAAAAATAGGGCTGTCTTGGCATAAGCATTACAGATGAGTAGTAAACAGAGAGCCAACAGAGTTGTGATACCACAATGTTCTTGTCTTTTGCACATGCTATATGCCAAACTGTATATTCTAACTTCAAATCTAAACCATAAGAACATGCCAAGAATAAAAAGTATACTGCCTGATTTTCTTAAAGTATTAGCAGTAAAATCTAGTTTTGATCTGTAAACTGAGAAAACGGGTAAATGTTACATTTAAGAAAATCAAAAATAAATTTCTAACTTTAAAATTATAACTCTTTCCAAGGAACATATCCATAACCACTAAAGTCATCTGCTCCCAATATTTTTACACAAAATAAAGGAATTCATGAAGGCATTCAATTACTGGCTTTTAGGGTTTCACCAAAACTAACAATATACTATTTCTAAAAATACAAAGGCATATTTTGCCCCAGGCAATGTTAGCATTGTAAGAGTACTCTTTATCATCTGGACCCTAAAGAATGGTGCAAGATCTTGTGCTAAACAATAAAGCTTCTTTTAATGTTAATGTGAATAGGATGCATCTTTCACTTGGGGAAATGTAAATATATGCATACAAATATATCTCAATCATAACTGATTCAGTGAGACAAGAAAAATATTAAATTGACAAATTATCCTACTTTATAGCTAAAGCAACAATTAATTGTTTAGGTAACAGGTTGTTTCTTGACTGCAAGCTATTAGTGGTCACTAAAAATGTGAAACTTGGGATATATAGGTTTTACATTTCAAAGTAAAAAGCTAAGCTCAGTTAATATTATAGTCCGCTATATCCCTGTTAGAAAGATATATAGCTTAGAAACTAATTTTGGAACATATAAAATGAACCTAATATAATTAATGAATTTGGTAATAGATTCTGCTGAATCTTCCTGAAAAGGAAGAAAGAAGGAAAAGGGAGAGGAAAGGAGAGGATATGCAAGTGTTCACTTCATCAGCACCTATACTAAAACTGGAACTATGCAGAGATTAGCATGGCCATTGTGCAAAGATGACATGCAAATTTGTGAAATATTACATATTTTTCTGAATATGTTATGCAGAACGAAAGAAATTCAGAAGTGTATCCACCTATATCACTGGTGAGAGTAAAGAATAGGTAACCAATTCTGCCTTTATAGAACAGGTACAGAAATGAAGCTTTAAAGGCGTATACATGAGAAAGCCCACAGATGAGTACTGCATGCAGTTGATAAAGGAATTTAATGGGAAGATCCTTGTCTCTGTTAACCAGGGAAGGGTTAGAATTTCCAGAAAAAGAAGATGAAATAAAAAGAAAATGAAGCAAGGCAAAATTTGAGAATGTATGCAAGCTAATAAAATAAATTCTGGATAAGAAGGCTAAAAGTGACAATCTCCAATTGGCTAGTAACTTCAGTCTACTGCATTATGACTAGCACACATGTTGTGATGGCTAACATGCAACACAACTTGAAGATATGAGCACTGAAAAAGACAACTTCACAGTGGGTTATCTGATGGCTAAGTCCAGATCATCCCATAGTAGAGACATCTTTGTCAGAAGACTGACTGAGACTGAGAAGAATGACGAAGGCTATGAAGGACTTTCTCGTCAATAATAATAATAAATATTTACCGACCAGTTGACTTGGATAAAATCGTATCTTCCTATATTAAACCATTAATTTTCCTTTTTAGCTTTCTCATTTCTTTTCTGTTTTTTTCTCACGATATTTCATTTCTTATATAATTTTTAACTTTTGCTTCATTTCTCCCAGAAATTCTAATTGACCTTGTGGCCACCCTAGGCCACTTTTCGAGACAGCTCTGTCTGGTTTCTCCCTTGAGGATTCCTTGATTCATTCAATCTAAATTTACTGCATGATTAAGTTATATCTTGGCATTGATGAGAATGAGGTAATGGCAGAAAAACCCAATGTTGCTGTTCCTAATGAGATAATCCCCCATGAAGGAGAAGAAGATGTATCCTGAATGGAAGAGGTAGACCTCATCCTCTGTCCACCCTAGCTGGCTCCCTCTGCCAATGTTTTTTTTCTTCTGTTCTGCAGTGTATAAGGGCAGAGATTTAAAGTCTCTGTGCCCAAAAGGTCTACAGGAACTGGGTAGAAGATCCAGCCAGGAAGGCCCCCCTAAAGAACTTTCTTGCATGGAGACTAGGTGGGGGATTCATGAGTTATATACAGCCCTCCCTCACTTAAATCCAATTAACTTGTGTGTCATGGCATCACCTCCCTGATGCTATTATGGTCCTCTTTGAGAACAAAGGACAAACAACAAAATAAGAAAAAGTTTTATATGTAACACATATAAAGCCTGAAACTATGTGTGTACCATCTAAGGATGAAGATCAGGAGTGAGCCTCAGATCTGATATACATAAGGCCCCAAAACTAGGCCATGGAGAAGACTCAGTATTCCTTGTACTGAGCAAGGAGCAAAAATTGTGGCCATGTAGCTCTGACCTGAGAAGGGGTACAGATTCATTCCACAAACACTCATAAGAAGTTAAAACCAAGGGTGAGTTTGCAGTTGTCACTGAACCTTCAGAGGTTTCTCTGCACTAAAATGTGGCATCTATTAGAGCTCCAAACAGGAAATAGTCTGTATTTGTGTTACCTAGATCATAGTAGGGTCAGGAGCTTACAAAGATCAGACCAGGAGGTAAATGATCAGACTTTACCCTAGATCAGGGTGGGCTAAAAGTTTACGGTCCATGGCCTGAGTCAACCCTAAGATCACTGAAGAATACAGCCTTTAATAGTCATAGAAATCAACAATAACACACCTAGAGAATATGAATTAAAATTAAACAAAACCCCAACTGATCCTAACAAAAAGTCTCAATTCAGGAATCAAGGCTACAAGAATCAGACAACAACAGCAACAAAAAAAAGACGTCCACAATAAAAGGCTATTTTAGAGTCACTAATACCAAAGATATAATCCATACGAAGAGAATAATCTCACAACATTTACAAGCAAAGCCTCAGAGAAAAATGCAGGGTGGCCACAAGGGCAACTAGAATTTCTGGAAGAAATGAAGCAAAAGTTAAAAACCATATAAGAAATGAAATATTGTAAGGAAAAAAACAGAAAATGAGAAAGCTAAAGGAAAATTAATGGCTTAATACAGGAAGGTAAGATTTTATCCAAGCCAACTAGTAAATAAGCATTTATTATTATTATTGACAAGTAACAAATTTACTAAAAATTAAAGTGGACTAAACATAAGTTAATTACTTCATAAGTCAACAAGAAATATTGAAACAAAGTCAAGACTGAAAGAACTGAAGAAAAAATATCAAAAACAACTGACCTCTATAGAAAAGAGGGCAAGTAAGAAAATAATCCAAAAATCATTGGATTTCCTGAAAGCTATGAACCACTTCACAACAAAGAGCCTCGATATCATACTTCAAGAAGTCATGAAAGAAACAGACCTATTAGAACCATACAAAAAAGTGAAAATAAAAACAACACACCAGTCACCTTCTTAAAGAAATCTCAAGGTTTTCTCCTTCTAAGAACCTCCCAGGAACATCACAATCAAAATCCAAAACTTCAAGGTCAAAGAAAAAAATACTACTAGCATCCAGAAATAGGGAATCCAAACACACAGAAGCAATAATTAGGTTCACCTAAGATTTGGCTGCTAGAACCATAAAGGAGAGCTTTGAAAAATTATTCCAAAAGGTAAACAGTATGACATAATCAAGACTAGCTTAGCCAGTAAAAAAATATAATTATACATGGGGAAAAAAAATAAAACAGAGGACTTTCAAGCACTCCTGAGGAAAAAAACAATAGCTGAATAGTAAATATGAAATGTAAACACAGGAATCAAGAGACAGAATCGGAAGGTAAACAGATCTGAAAAATGATGAAATATTTGCATTCTAATAGGGAGAGAAAACCGTGTTCTCTCAGATCATTCTGAAATCAAGAATAATAAAGAAAATTTTAAAAAGATACAAGGGCTGGAAGTGGTTTTGTTATGTTTTGATGGTCTTAAAAGAAGAAAGAGAGGGGAAAATATGCTAAACAGGAATGAAATTTAATGTCACAAACACTGGGTGAGCAAGTAGAAGATTATATACAAATGGTAAGGAGGGGTGGGAGAAGTAGGCATTTACTTGAACCATACTTTCATCTGAACCAACCAAAAGGGGAGAGAAGACAGATATTCACAGTTTGGTGTAGAAAAAAATTCAACTCAACAGGGGAACAGAAGGACACCCATTTCTCAGGTATAAATAGCATATTAACAAAACTGGACATTTATTAGGGCACAAAAACCTCACAGGAAATGCCAAAAATCAGAAAAACTAAACAATCATTTACTAAACAGATTATTTTTAAAAATTACATTCAGAAAAAGACCACCGAAGAAAGGATTAAAAACTAATTGGAGAATTAAAAAAAAACCAATTCTAAAGAATTGGTAGGTTAAATCAAAGAAAAAATTATTTTCATAAAAGAAAACTACAACAATGTAAGAGTATATTTTTTATTTGTAAGAAGCCTCCAAAACACTCCTCAGAGTAAAATTTACATCCCTTAACATATTCAGGAACAAAGAAAGAGAAAGAACAGATCAATGAACTGGGTAGGCATACAACTAAAAAAATTAGAAAACCAACAAAATCTAAATTCTTATTAAACATCAAAATAGAAATTCTAAAAATCAAAAATGATTAATAAAACTGAAATTTTTTAAATATTAAATTAATAAAATTTTAAACTTTTTTTAAAAAACAGATGCAACAGGGTAGGGGAGGGATGTCGTGCATTCCCATGCAGTACCAAATCAAAGCATGTTAAAAGTCTAAGGCATTGTACATTTTTGTTACTTTTGCTAGGGACTACATTCATCTAAAGAGATGGAGGTTCAACCATCACAAGAAACAGATTCATTAATCTATGCCAGTAGTGGTGACTCAGGCAAGCAAGATAGCACAAGTGTCAATAGTGTTACCACAAGAATTGTGTCTCATGAAGAGAAAATCTTGTCTGAAATCCAAAAGGAGAAACAAACACTAGAAGAATTAATCTTCATATGGACAAATACCTCCCAATCTCGCTGGACATGGTTAATATCCAAGAATCTATGTTCATAGGAAGATAAAAGATTGTTTTAAAGAAAACTCTTCAAGAGACAAAGGCACATCACTAGGTTCTCTGCCAAGCAACCTCCAGGCACATAAGAATACTGTGGAAAATATCAGACGTGTCAAGAACAACATCAGAAAACTCTTGTACCAACTCTTTGAAGTGATTGAATTGACTTATCAATGCAAGCAAGATTCTGAGGATCAGCATAATTACCATAAGGCCCCACTTGAGATGTGGATCAAGTGGAGTAAGAACCAGTCTGAAAATGTGGATGGTGATACACAGTTCCTTAAAGCCCTGATTCTGGACATGTCCCGTAGCATTGCCCTGAAATTACAGTCTGCCTTCATGGACCTCATGCCTAAAGTCCAAGGTCTCCCAAGCACCCTTCCAAGACAACCTCCAACAGGCTTGTTATTACATGCAGGAGCTTCATTCTACCTTTTCCATGAGAGGTGGTTTTCAAGATCTAGATAAGCATCATCTGACCCAGAGCCAGTTTAAGCTGACCCAAGCCCAGGGAAGAAAAATAGAAAATAGTATTTCTTCTGGTTGGATTGTAGGACCACTTTCCCCTTTTGAATATCTCTTCTCAGAGGGAATAACACTCGCTAAAGAAAACAATATCTTGAATTGTGATATGGAAGCTGGCAAAGAAGTGTTGTGTTAGTTTATAGTTAACCGCTATACTCTGAATACTTTTGAAATTATGATAATAAAGTTTCATTGAAAATTTAAAAAAAATATACAACAATGGCTAACTGGATTTAGAAAAATTAAACCAAATTACCAATATTAAAAATGAAAAATTAAAATCTACAACAAAGAAAGGAATTTATTAGGTACCATTTTGCCCAATTAGCAAAACTGACAAACTGAAATGAATGATTATTTACAAATATTAAAAATGCATTTATTAAAAGAATAAAATTAGGAATTTAAATAACATAATCTCAACAAAAAAGTTTAAATAACCCACAAATGAAGTCACCCCCCAAAATGTTATTACAAATAAATTCTATCAAATATTATAAGAAGAATTAATTACAGTATTTCATAGACTGTTTGCAATAGAAAGGATTCTATAAAACTCCTCATGTGATATAAAGAGTTTTAAAACAATACCAGAAAGAGAGAAAACAGAGAAAGAAAAATACAGACCAACAGCCCTATGAATATTAATGCAAAACATAAAATATTAATAAAGAAGGTAAAGCAACTTGTTAAAAAGGTTTTACACTATGACGAGGTCAGATTTAAATGAGAAATGCAAGGTTGGTTCAATATTTGGGGGGAAAAAATCAATGTAAGACTATATTAATAATAAGAATGACAAAAACCATATGATCATATCAATAGATGCAGAAAAGGCTTTTGACAAAATACCCATTTCTATTTTTTTATTTTATTATTATTTTTTAAATGTTCTACAATCACTTCCTTAAAATTAAGATTTTATCCCCCCCACACCTTCCCCCCGCTACCCTACTCCCTCCCCATGATAGCATACAATTCTGTATAGGTTCTACATATACTTTCCTATTGAGCACATTTTCACTATAGTCATGCTATGTAGCCGCACTAAAATAAATGGAAGACATCATATAACAAATCAAAACATAATACACTAAAACCCACACACACACAAACATGATCTGCAACATTCTGCGAATGACTTCCATATTTCTTTCTCTGAGTGTGGAAGGCATTTTGCCTTAGAAAACCGTCATTGGGATTTTTGTTTTTCAGTAAGTTCT
>CM053769.1:220043102-220066125 GCA_028658325.1 Potorous gilbertii
CACAGATACAGCCTATATTGAATTGCCTGCCTTCCCAAAGGGAATGGGTGGGGAGGGAGGGATGGGGAGAAGTTGGAACTTAAAGTTTTAGGACCAACTGTTGAGTACTGTCCTTGCTACTAGGAAATAAGAAATACAGGTAATGGGGAATAGAAAGTTATCTGGCCCTACAGGACAAAAGAGAAGGTGGGGTAAGGGAAGGGAGGGATGATAGAAGAGAGGGCAGATTGATGATATGGGTAATTAGAATGTCCAGTGTATCAGGGAGGGGGGAGGGGACAAGTGGGGAGAAAATTTTGGAACCCAAAATCTTGTGAAAATGAATGTAAAAAGTTAAATAAATTTATTTAAAAAAAAAAATTGAACACCTTGACAGTTCCCTTATTACATCTTCATCAATCAATCAACAAGCATCTAAGACACCATTAGGAAGGATGTAGCAGGTGCTAGGCCAAATCATACCTTTTATTATCATGTAAACTGCACCAAGTCCAAAGCTTTGCATGGAGGCACTTCTTGTTTACTGAAATGAAATAACGTAGATCATCCTCAAAATAATCTTACAGAAATTAAAACAACTACTGCGCACACACATATAATAATCTTACAGAAATTAAAACAACTACTGTGCACACACATATAATAATCTTACAGAAATTAAAACAACTACTGCGCACACACATATAATAATCTTACAGAAATTAAAACAACTACTGCGCACACACGTGTAATGCTTTAGGGTTTGGTGGTGTTACTATTATCCCCATTACAGATGAGGAAATTGAAAAAGAGATTAAGTGATTTAGCAAGGGTTGGGGGGGGGAGGCTAAGTGTTGAAACCCAGTCTTCCTAACTCCAAGTCCAGCAGTTAATCCACTACATTAAATATATGCATCATTGGTCTATGCCCTCTCCATCATTTTATGTGTAACGTCATCTGTAATTTTTCCCTAATTCAACAGAGTCCACTCTTTCAGAAATCTTGAAAATCAATCCCTCAACGCTTTAAAAACTGTGTCACCTACAGTACTGATGTGTAAATGTACAACTACACACAGAAAAACTTAGGTAATTCAATAATTAATTTACTTAAAATAATGTGAAGTTCAAAAGCTACCATATCACTCACTACTTCCCAGTTAATTAAATTCCCTTTTATTCTTTAATAAAAATATTAGATAATATAAATCCAAAAACAGAAGTTTATATTTGATCCTGGAGTTAACAGAGAGCTACTGGAGTTGTGCTGAGTGTGCAAATTTTGAGGGGAGAGAAGATATGAGCTGCACACAATTTGACATGCTCACATTGCTCCTAAAAATCAAAAAAGGGATTTATAAAACCAAAAGAAAAAAAACTCACCTGAATTCATAAGTAAGAATTAGTCTTTTGAAAAAGTAAATAAATAAAAATGATAACTATTAACTAGCCTAAGAGACAGAAACCAAATTGCTAGTATCAACAATGAAAAAGAAGAATTTACAACAAATGAATAATGAAGGAAATTATTAGAAACTATTTTGGCCAATTAAATGCCAACAAAACTGACAATGTATATAATACGGGCAAATGTTGTCAAAAATACAAAATAGCCTGATTCACAGAAGCAGAATTTAAATAACTGAACAAACCACAAATGAACAAGCCAAAAATGAACATTAAAAAAAAAACCTGGTACCAGATGGACTCGCAACTGGAGTATATTAAACATTCAAAGAACAATTAAATCCAAAATTTCATATGCTATTTGTAAAAACAGGAATACAGAAAAGTCTACAAAATTCCTTCTATGATACCAATATAGTGCTGATACCTCAAACCTAAAAGTTTTAACAAAACTACAGTCCACTGTCCTTACTCACAATAACTGGAAAACAGTTTGAAAGGAATTAGGTTTAAACCAACTTCTTATACCATATGCCACAATAAGCTCAAAATTAATAGTAACTGAGAAATTAATTAAAAAAAAGAATTAGGAAAAAATAAGATCAAGCACCTTTTTGATGATGGGGAGAGTTCTTATCTAAACAAGGATAGAGGCAATCACAAAAGATAACACATTTTGTCACACAGAAATTTCTTGCAAGTTGTTTTATATGTATTTTTACATCAAAAACTAAAAAAGCAAATGGAATTCCTCTATCACCATTACTGAGCAAAAATATCAAATGAAAATTTTTTGTATGAATAAAAGCAGTCCAACTAGGTAATAGAAAAGATAAATAGCCATGGGAGTAGGAGGAAATCTTTATATAGATAATGGTTTATTAGTCAAGACATATAGGAAATTAACACAAGGCCAAGATAGTTATCCACTGAGTTAAAGGATACAAACAATTCTCAAAAAAGGAATCACAAACTATTAGCAACCACATCAAAGATTGCTCCAAATCAAAATAAGAGAAAATGAGAATTCTGAGTTTGGAAAAAATTACAAAATAATGTAATGACCAATATTCAAAGGGTTACATAAAGACAGCCACAATACTCCAAATGATAACCGTAAGAGAAATGCAAATCAAAACAACCCTGAGGTTTCACTTCAAACTGAGCAAATTGGCAAAGATGACAAAAGATGGGAATACTCCAATTCAGAAGCATGTGGTAAAGATAGGCACACTGGTGTATTATTGGTGATCTATGAATCAGTACAACCATATTTGACAGAAATTTAAAACTAAATTTAAAACTGCAAATAAAATGAAGTCTACACTCCTTGACCTAGAGATTCTATTACTGGGCTTATAATCTGTCAAAATATGTGACATGGTTCCCAGAGTTAAGGCCCAGCAAGTAGGCTGTGCCCTGAGCTTGGTATATAACAATCCTTTGTGTTCTGGATGATCTCACCCTCTGGCAAAATGTATTGCTTTGATCAAGCACCAGGTATTCAATGCCCCCTACTTCTCAGGGACCTGAGAGTCATCCATTACCTTGCTTGACTTGTTCATAATCCCTGTTTTTTGTAACAGATAAGTGAATCAAACCAGGTACCATACCTATTGTGAGACAATCAACTTGGAGACAGTTCCCATAGGACACGGAAACACCTGCATTGTCTATGCATGAGCCTGCCGTGGGCAAGTGTCACTCAAGACTCAATGACTGTCATAGTCCAGCCTACTTATGTATATAAACATAACCTGTATTCCAACATATTAAGCCCTCTTGGGGGGTGGGAGGGGCAGGAGGCAGGGAGAAGGCTTCTTTGCTTGCAAATCGTTTTCCTCAGTCTCAAATAAATTATACTGCTATTCTGCGTCCTGACACACTTGCTTCTAGTCTCCTCTGTTCAGCAACTGCCACCCCAGATTAGAGACTGGTCCAATATGGACTACATTCAAAAATCTGCTGACGATTCCAAGGAGGTCACTGACAAGAAAAAATTTCCCCTACATACCAAAATATTTTTCATGATAGCAAATAACTGAAAACAAATTGGATGCCCATCATTTGGGGATTAGCTAAACAAATTACACAAATGCAATGTAATATTACTTTTCTGTAAGAAATGATAAATACGGAAATGAATGGAATAATGTACATCAACTGATGCAGAGTGAAGTAAGCAGAACCAATAAAACAATATACACAATAATTACAACGTTGTAAATAAAAAGAACCCCACACATACTTCAAAAAAAATTAAATGTTGCAAAATCATAAAAAACAAGCATGACTCCTTTGCAGAGGTGGAAGGCCTACAAATGTTGGACATTGCACATATTTTCAGTTTTTTTCTTTTTTGATCAGTTATGCTGATTTTTTCCTTTTTTTGTCTTTAAGAAATGTTATTTGTTATACGGGATGGCTCGGTAGGAGGGGAAAGGAGGAAGGATACTGGAAAAACTATGGTGATGTGAAAAACAAAAGCCACAAATAAAAACTTGTTTTTTTTTTAAAAAAAGATAAGCATAGAAATATACTATCGTTAGAATTGCTCATTGGTTCAATGATTCTAGGAAAACAATTTTAATTATGCCTTTTTAAAAAAGGCAAAAAATTTCTATGCCCTTCTGACCAGAGATCTCACACAGAAGATGAAAGACAGGAAAAATACTACCCCAAATAAATAAAAATATATACAGAAACACCAGTAGCAGTAAAGAACTGGAAACAAAGACGATAACCCTGTGATGCAGCGTTCTCGTTAGTAAACATTAACCTTATCTCAAACAGTCTACTAAGCACGTATCAACAAAAAGATGAAAGGAAGAGAGAAAAGACCCATATATACACAAATACTTCCAGCTGTACTTTTTGTCATAACAAAGATCTGGGAAACTAAGGAGATTACTACTAATATGGGGAGTGGTTGAACAAATTTTGGCATATCATATCATGGAATATTATTTTGCCATAAGAAATGACAAAAGGAATAAATTCAAAGAAACTTGGGAAAATATATAAATTGATGCAGAGATCAGTGAGAACAATTTATATATTAATTACAACAATGCAAAGAAAAATGCCTTTGAAAGACATAAGAAGTTTGATTGATACAACAGAAAGCCACAATTCCAGTGGACAAATGATGAAGCATGCTTTCTACCACCTGACAGAAAGATGAGGGCTACTGTGAGCTAGGATACTGGTGAAAGTGGGGAAGTGAATTAACCTCTCTGTCGAGTTAAGAAGTTGTGGTACAGTTCTAAGGAAGTCTAGGCTAACTTTGCATCCATGAGAACTGGTCTGGGATTTTGGGCAAGAATATAAAAATAGTTTTGGGGGCTTTGGCAGAGAGATCCTAAGACCCAGGGGAATCTTCTCCTTACTTCACCCCCTTTTTTGTAAATTTGTTTTTATCTTCCTGAACTGCCTTTAACTTTAGCCTTGGAAACTTTTACAGGAGGATATATGAAAAAACTTTAATTAAATGGATTATATATGTGAACTATTGGACTCTGAGTGACCTATTGCAGGGCTTCTTAAACTTTTTCCACTGACCCCCCCCCTTCAGCACTTCTTAAAATGCGGGTCACAACCCCATATAGGATGGCATTCTATTGCCAACAGAGGTAAAATCTCGACTGGGATGGGGAAAGACACATAAGTTTTTGGACATGACCAATGTATAAATTACTTTACTACAGTTATTAGTTACAAAGAATGGTTTTTGTCCTATTTTTTAAAATCTGAATGGATGAAGGATGATGGAGAAACTAGGGATATTGATGACAAAAAAAGAAGAGAGAATCATTGGAGGTTTTTTTTTAAAGTAAGAGGAATGATTACTTCTCTTTTATATTAATAATGAATTAGTAAATTAAAACCAGGATTTTTTCAGAAACCTGTTCAATCCCTGAAGGGTTTTGTTGATAGATGAGATTATCCAGATCTCAAGGCATCTTTGATGCCTACCCAACAAAAGAGGCTTATAAAAAAAATTAATCTAAAGTAAATTCCACCCACCCACTGTATTCTACTCAGAGAGGACTGAACAGAGATAGACCACCTTTTGTTTATATTGTCCTAGATGGGGATGGTCTGAATATGAGATAAGTCTCTTTGTCCAAGACTGAATGATGGGTCAGGTCCCTCAGTCTCTCATAAGAATAGGCCCACCTCTCATTATAATATTCTTCTCATTTATTATTAACCAATCAGAATCAATTGCCACCCTCAGAAATACCCACTCTTTCACAGGCATATAAGAGTGAAGTGAGTTCCATGAGGGGTCTGGTCTGTGTTTTGGAATCTGAGAATGCTACTGACCCCTTTTATTAATTATTGCTAATATGATTAATAAAATACTAATTACCCAAAAATTATGCCTCTCAAACTTTTTATATGTCACAAAAGAAAGCACAGAAGAGAAATGAAGGAGATTCACAACAACACACAGAGAAAGAGAAGCAAGATGGCTTTGAAACTGCTGCATTAGCAAGCTGTTCATGATAAAGATCTATAGTTTCATAAATTTCTCCTTTTTGGCTCTGTATAAGTTAAAATACTCAAAGTTGATGATGTTAATTTCAAAATAAAAAATTTTTAAAGATACAAATGCAAAAATAGTACTAAGTAAAACACACTAAACAAGTAAAATAAATATTTATATGTATTAATATTCATATAAATTTATTGTTTATATAAATAAAAATACTAAATGAAAAAAGAAATAAAGTATAAAAGCAGTGCTAAGACAAAAAAATAAAAATAAATTCATACCTACATCTTTTGAAAAGTCCAAAGAGAAGCTGCAGGAGTTGACTCTTTACCCTTCAGAACAAAACCCACAGAATCACAGAATAAAGAAAGCTACAAGGATCTTAGTGGCTAGCTAGTCCAAAACATAAACAATAGGAATCTTTACTATAACATAATCATAAATCAATAAGTAATTGTCTAACTTTGTACCTAAAGACCTCCAGGGAGGGAAAACCTATCACTTCTCCAGGAAGCCACTTTAGGACAATTCTAATTAGGAAGCTCTTTTTTTTCCCTAACATTTTCCTTTGTAAAGAAATGGAATCCCAGCAACTAACCTCAGTACTGCATGGCTTCACCACAAGCCAATCCAAGTATTACCACACAGGAACAAAAAGGAATGTTTTCACACTAGTCACTACTATAAATTATGAAACTAAACAAAACAGATTCACACAAGTTTCAAGTTTCAGGATAGTTCATTAATTCAGTTTTCTTTGGTAATACTTCAAAATAATAGAAGGATAATAAATTTGACTGGTAGGAGACTTCAGCAGAAAATTATAAAAGATTTTTTTTTTAATTTTAACGAAGAGATGCGACTCCCTAAACATGAGTATTGACTTATTACAATTGAAGCAGGGTCCTGCATTGCCCCAAAGAATTAAAAGGACTCCCCAGAATCAAGAAAAGAAGATTCTTTTCATTTTTTGACTCTGATGGAAATCTGAATATGCAAAAGACATACTGTTCTAAAGAAATACATTCACTTGCTCAGCAAATGTTCTTTTCTATTTTTTTTAATATACAGAAAACAGAACAATAACTCCAGTTAAAAAAATAGGACAACAAATTAGGCCCAGCCAAGAAGCAAAAAGAAAGTGAAAGGATTACAAGTGAATTCAGAATTAAAGTCTCCAATTCTGTAATTAAATATATTATTCCCTTTCCTATAATTTCATCACTATAATATGTAGTCTTAGAGAGCTGCCTATGGCTCAAAAAAGTTGTGTCTTTCTCGTGGTCACACAACAAGGAAACATTAGAAGTGAGAACCCCAGATCTTCTCTTCTGGATTCCAAGGCCAGCACTGCACCCAATACACTACACTGTCTCTCATTAATTCAATTTTTTTAACAGATATAATATAGATATAATGAGAATGGGGGTGGAAAGATATAATAGAATATGGAAATGGAATAGATATAATATAATATAGATATAATGAGGATGGGGGTGGAGAGAAATAATAATGACATGTCCTTATATTTGTTTAGGACTTTATCGTCTTCTCAAGTACATATAGCACACACCAGTTTCTAAAAGTTAAGACAAATAAGAAAGAGAAAATGCACATATTATTTCTTTTGAAATAAGTATCCTTCAATAATACATTTCACAGGATCAAGGGCACTTTTATTGCTTTCCTTTGAATTAAAGGTCTTTGATAATCAAATGTTTATAACAGAAACAAGAAGAAAGCACATGTAAATGAAGCTTACAGTTTGAAATTACCACACACATATAACAGTAACTCAGCAAACATTTTTTGAGCACCTATTCTACGCAGCACAGAATTCACCAAAATAAATGTTTCTTGAGTAGAGGGGAAAGAGTACTTGAAATGCCAGGTCTAATTCCAATTTTGCCTGGCCATCAGTCATTTCTCTGTGCCCTTCTGTCTTTACAAAAAGACCCAAAGAAATCAGGTTCCTCTGCACACATTAAATTTCATCAATACTTTCCTCCCAAGAATATGAAGAATATTAAGAAAATTAAGTCTATTCTACTCAAAAAAAAAAGGAAGAGTAAGAAGAGAAGAAAGGGAACTTCTCTTTGTCTTCTCCAATGGCTTATCTACCTCAGAAGCTATCAAAATAATTTATTAATGTCTTTAAAAGGGCTTTCAGTTTCTAAGAGAAAAATAAAAATTGTCTTTGGTTTCTCTTCCCCTTTTTCATGAAAGGCATAGTTGTCAGTAAATCCAGGGCAGATATTTCTCGTGAAATCACGAATAAAGGAAAACCTGGGACACACTCTGTCTGAGGATAAGTTACTTTGACTCTCTAAATTGTACATGCAAGAAGAGAAGGGGATGTGGTGTTACTTGACTGCCCTCCAGTGTCCCAGGAGCTCCACAGCACTCTGCTGGGGAAGAAAAATTCACACTAATAAGGTTAGAACTACACCATCTTCATGTACATTCCCCGACTCAGCTGCAAGGAACACAATCCAAAAGGGGAAACAAAGGAGAAAAATGCCTTGTTTACAGAGACAGCATGTAAGAAAGTGATTAAGATTCTTAGTAAGAAAGATATTATATGAAATCATGAACTGTCACACATAATGACTTGAAGAGGCCTATGAGAGTAAAGGCAGTAATGGACAGTTAAGAGCCACACAAGCATTCTTCTTTCTCCAGAATTTAAGCCTGCAAAAGGTTTACCTGCTTGGGATCTGCAGCAGCAGCCACTGGGGACTCCAGTTCTATAGTCACAGGCCCATCATTCTGGATATGTACTTGCATGTAGGCTCCAAACTTGCCATCTGAAATACCGATTAGGCACATTAGAAGAAAGGAAGACACCAAGATAATTGCCAAAAAAAACCTCATTTAAGAAACATAAAAGTACCGTTTGGTTCTGGGCATTAAGCTAAAGAAGAATACCAATAAGCTACAAAGTATCCATCCAGAGGAGGGCAACCAAAATGGTGAAAGTCTACATCCTATGAGGATCTGCTGAAGAATCTGGGTATGTTGAGGCTAGAAAACAAGACTCAAAGAAGACACGAGAGCTGCCTTCAAGTATTTTAAAAGCTGTCAAGTGAAGGAAGGATACAATTTGTTCTTGTTGGCCAGAGAGGGCAAAACTAGGAATTACAGGTAAAAGTTGCAAAAGTAAAATTTCCTAACAATAAGTGCCTCCCAAAAGTAGAATAAGATACTTCTAAGAAGTAGTGAGTTTTCCCTCCTTAGAAGTCTTTAAGCAGAAATTGTCTAAACACCTGTCGGGTATGTTGCAGAAAGGATTTCTTTCATGAATGAAGTAGAATGGACTCATCAACAAATTAGTCTAATTCTCAAATTCTCTGATTCTGTGACAAGGTAACCCTCAAGTGACCCAAAACAGCTTGCAACAGAAGATGGCACTTTAGAAGATTTTTGAAGTTAACAAGGGATTCTAAGGGGAGAAAGTGGAGGGGAGGGAAAAAAAAAAGCTTCCAGCCTGAGGGACAACCAGGATGAAAGTACCAAAATAGGAGATATGGAGTATTGTAGGTGAGACACAGCAAACTGGCAAGTTTTCCTGAACCTCAGTTTCCTATGTTTCCTTATCAGTACAAGACTGTAAACTATGGAATGGTGAAAGGTCGTTGGTGACTTAACCATCAGATAAATGCTGATATCTCAATGCCTGAAACAACAAGGCCTCTCTCAGCCTGGGCGACAGGTAACCTATGCCATCAACCAGTTTCAATAACAGTTCTTACTGCTCCTGTCAGCCTCATTCCCTCCAATTCACCCTTTCCTCTTAACTAGCAGAGATAGACTATGAAAAGTAGCAAGCTCTTCACAGACCCAAGTAAGAATCACTACATAAGTCAAATCATAACCAAAACACTGAAAAGATCACTGGCAAAGGAGTCAAAGGAGATAGGTCCAAGTTCCACTGCCAATACTTAATATCCAAGTGACTAAGGGATTTCCTCACATCTAAAATCAGTAGGTTGTACTAGATGGTCTCTGAGGTCCCTTCCAGGTCACTCACTTATTCTATGATCATGAATTCTTAAAACACCTATACCTCTGGCATCTCTTAGCAAAAATCAAGTTTCAACTATTAGTATACAGAATAAATTCTGTTCACACTTGGATGGGCTTACACTAGGAAGTTTTTAATAATAGTGCCTTTATGACTTTTAAGTTATAAACAGTCATTCAAGTACATACAAGAGCTTCATTTTCTTCTCAGACTGACTGAGAAGGCATCAACTGAAAAGGAAATCATGTATTTAACTGACAGCTAAGATTAGGGCTATAATTAGTAACAAATTTCAAACACTGTTCTTTTCTGGGGAACAAAATACAGGCTGAAAGATAAAGGTATTATTTCCAACCTTGCCTATTTCTAGTATTTAAAATCGCATGGCATTTGTTTTCATTTCTTGCTTTTTTTCTGGCTAAGAATAGAAATAGTAAGAGTTTACACCTTGTTTTAAAATGTCTCAGAAAGTCTTGAAGTGCTACTTTCAAAATGATTAAAGCATAGAACACATTATAAAAATTATATGTGTGAAAGACTGCCATAAAATGTCCTTAGATCCTGGAGAGCAGTCTAGAAACTAATGACCATCCACCCAATCAGTAAAAAAAAAAGTTTCAGACATAAGCATATTTGCTTATTTATAAATTATACAATATGCTCTAGAACTTATATACATTATAAAACTTATACAGAAAAAGAAGCTAGGAAAGGATATTATAAATATGAAATAAAACTTGATCCTAAAGTCAATAGGGAGTTACCAGAATTTAATGAGTGGAAAACTGACGTGGTCAGACTTACATTTTAGAAAAATTATTTTGGCAGCTATATGGAGATAAGACTGGAAAAAAGGAAAGATGTGACAAGGAGAAAAACTGAATACTTAACTTGACAAATACAAACAAATATGAATATTTCCAAATATGGAGGGAAAAACCATTTGGTTTTTTTAATTTTTTAGGTATATAACAAACAACACAAAATCACAAAATTTGAAATTAAAAGGGATTTAGGTGACCAATCTCAGTTCATCGCATTCCTAAAAGAAATCCCCATTATAACATATCTGAAAATTCAATTCAATAATTCAATAAACATTCATTAAGCACCTATTATGGGCCAAGCCCTGTGTTAAATACTGGGGATACAAAGAAGAATGACCGTCTTTGCCCTCATGGAGCTCACAATCTAATAGGGAAAGATAGTAGACAAATGGAAGTTATAAAGGAGGAAGGGGGAACCAGGAGGTACCTATTTTGTTCTGTGGAGTTAAAACCAGCAGAGCTACAGATGGAAAGTGGTATGAGATGAAAGTGGTCATCCCACCTCTACTTGAAAGACCACCAAGGAGGGGGAATTCACAACATCTCTAAAAAACTTTTTTTAAACTTTACTTCAGCATAACTCAGGACATAAAACATCTACTCCGCCAGTCATCTTGACTTCTGTCTTGTCACTGGACTTTGGAGGCTCTGGGAGACAGTGAGGCTGACATCTTTGTGCAACTCTGCCTCACTTAAATCGAGTTCACTCACGAGTCAAGACAGCTACTCTACACTCTACACCCTTATCAAGTACAAACGTGGCAAGAGCTTGAGAGAGGAAAGATCCTCCCTCAGTCTTCTAGCTTCCAGCTTCAAAAGAAGACCTATTCACTTCTAGGTTCTCCTCAGAAAAAAAAAATCCCTAGAGGGAAAGAAAAACTCTGAAAAAAAGACAACATATATAAAAGGCAGCACTTCAGTCATGTCCCTATTGCCAGCTTATCACACAAGAGACTGTGGGTAGTTTCCCCTTGGATAAGATTGGGGATTCTCCCTTTTGGTTAAGCTGAGACATCTTGCTCCTAAAGGGAGGGCTCATTCACTCTGTATATTATCTTGTATATTCTAATCCATATAATGCCTCTAAATTTATATTCGCAGTTGGCTTGGATTTTTTTTTTAAAGGGAGTTAATTCACTAGTCACTATGTGTAATGAATGATTTTTGTGTAAATAGCATTTGGTTGGAAGAGTCAAGCCTTGGGATACAGCTTCTGGCTTTCCTTCCTTATTAAAGGACAGTGATAGTGGATTGTATCTAAAAATTATTTACCCTAGGCTATTTAGAAGGTCAGAAATAATTCTGGTCCAGTGTATCACCAAGGCAATTATTACAGCACTGGTTGTGACTATGAATATGCTGGCATAGTTCTCAATCGCAAAGTATAACAGACTCTCCATATAGAAGGCAGAAGAAAAACATTTACTCGGACACCAGAAAGCCAAATCCCAAAACCATAAAGTCAAATTCAAATCCATCATAGTAGCCAAGAAGTCAATACACATTAGCACTGCAGGGGACAAATCTATTCCCAAGCCTCCTTACTCCCCCCTCCCCCCTCCCAGCCCTCACCCCCCCTCCCCGCACCTTCCCACAAACACTCACAATCCTTGGTGTCTGCTTGCCTGTGTCCTCTCTCTTCCTCTGCCCTAACTGCTCTCAGTAACTTCTTCCCAGTTCTGCTCCACCGTTCCTGTTCCACCCACTCAACAAGCTCCTCCCACCACATGTGACTTAGGCTTCCATGTGATTTAAGCAGGTCACATGGGCCTATTAAGGAATGGGAAAGACCTTCCCATTTAAAGTATCATTACACCCCAGTATTCCCTCTCTGAGGAGAGTATAGTGGCGAGTCTTGTGGCCCCCAAATTCCTGTTCCCCACCTAGCAGAAATCAAAGTCTCCCTCTGAGAAGGGTAGATGAAAGACTATATTCATAACTCCCTACAAGCCACACTACAAAAATCCATCTGGACATCCATAGCCTACATGACCAACATATATAACCTTGACATCAATTAATAAGTATTCATTTTCTCTCCCATTCATCTTCCCTCCAGTTAAAAAAAGAAAAAAAAAGAAAATCCTTGTAACAAATATGCATAGTCAAGCAAAACAAACTCCTACATTGCCATGTCCAAAAATGTATATCTTATTCTACATCTTGATTCATCACTTCTGTGTCAGGAGTGGGTTAGCATGCTTCATCTTTGGTCCTCTGGAATTTTCACTGATCACTATATTCATCAGAGTTATTAAGTCTTTCAAAGTTGTTTGTATTTACAACAATGTTGTTATTGTTTAAGTTGTTTTTCTGGGTACTAACCAGCTTTTAAGACTGCCCATTCTACTTCTGGAAAGCTCTAATTGTTAGGAAGTTTCTTTCTTGACGTCAAGCCTAAATTAGCCTCTTTACAACTTGCACTCATTGCTTCCAGTTGTGCCTTCTGGAGACAAAGAGAAACAAGTCTAATTTCTTCCTCCATATAATAGCCTTTCAAATACTTGAAGACAGCCATCATGTCTCCCAAGTCTTCACTTCTTCAGACCAAACATATGCAGTTCTACCAACCTAATATAGCATGGAATCAAGATCCTTCATCCTTCTGGCTGTCCTCTGGACATTGCCCAGTGTATCAATGTCTTTCTTAAGTCATGGTACCCAGAATCATTAATACAGATGAGGTCTGACAGGGCAGACAGAGTACAATGAGGTTATTCCACTTTCTAGAAGGATGTTCCTTTTAATGCAGCCCAAGATCACACTAATTGTTTTGACTGTCAAATCACACTGACGATTCATACTGAGCTTGGCGTACATTCAAACACCCAGATCTTTCTCAAACTACTGTCTAAGAATGCCTCCTTCATTCTGTATCTGCAAAGTTAACATTTTTACCCAAGTGCAAGGTTTTAGGCTTATATTGTTGAATTTCCCTTTATTAGGTTAAGCCCAATGCTACACCCTGTCTAGATTCTTTTAGATCCTAACTTTGTCATCTAGTGTATTAGCTCTCCCAGCTTTGTGTCATTTGCAAATTTGATAAGCATGTCATCCAAAGTCACTGATAAAAATGTTAATTAGCACAAGACCAGGCACAGATCCCTGAAAATCTCGACCAGAGACCTGCCCTACAGACATCAAACTATCCCACCAATCCTCTATCCATCTGATATTTGAAATACAAATCTAAGTAAACTATGTAAACAGCATTTCCCCTCAACTAATAAGAAGGGTTACCATTTATATAGTGCTTCATATGAACCAGACACTGTGCTAAACTCTTTACAAATACCATCTCATCTGATCCTCACAGTGACCCTGGAAGAAGGTATTATTTTACAGATGAGAAAACTCAGGCAAAAGAGTTCAGTGATCTGCCCAGGGTCAAACAGCTAGTAAGCATCTGAGAATGGATTTGAACTCAGATCTTCCTGACTCTCTACCCACTATACCACTTAGCTGCCCTTTCTATAATTTTATAATGCCTGGGGGAAGAGGTGGGGAGGGAAGAAGGTTAGTGTGGCAAAACCTGTTCTTATGAAGTCATACCAGCTCTCTGCAATTACTGCTTCCCTTTCCAAATGTTCACTACCCATCTTTAATGAGCTGCTCTAAAGTTTTCCTAGAAATCAATCAAAACCAATTTACCAGACAATAATTTGCAGAATCTTCTCTTCCTTTTTCTGAAAACTGGGACAACATTGGTTCCTCTCCAATCTTACAGTTCCTATCTTATTTTGTGCAACCTTTAAAATTTCACTGACAGTGACTCTGCAATCACATCTGCCAGTTCTTTCAGGTCCTGAAGATATGGGTCACCTGGGTCAGATGACTTGAATTCATCAAGGGAAGCAAATTATTCTCTTATTATGCCATTATTTGCATCACATATCAATTCCCTGTTAGTCATTTTTATCCTGTCATTTCCATCCATAGGCCATTTGCAGAAAAAAACTAGAAATAAACATAAAATAATAATGAAGTAACTGTCTTCTCTCTGTTGTCGGTTATCATCATCCCATGAACTCCAAGCAAATGTCCTATCCTTCTTAGATACTCATTTAATCAATAAAGCTTTAAAAAAATTTTTTATTTGTTGCTGTGTTTAGTTTCCCTCATCAGATTCAGCTCATTCTGAACTTTAGCAATCCTAACGTAATTTTTAGTGAACTGTGCCTCTTAATGTTGATTGTTACATGGCCTTCTTTCCATCTTATGTACGTTTCTTTTTATACATTAAGTAGGTTGGTGAATTACCTACATACTCTACATTCATTTCTGACAAATCCCATTTTTCCTTCTCAAAGAAACTGCTTTCCTTTGCTTCCTCTTCAGAATTTTAGCTTTGAGCCTCTCTCAATCTCCCCTGGCTTGATTTGCCTTGAAACATTTTATTCCATAGCTCCTCCCTATTCTCTCCTCTGAACCCTCTGTAATCTGTTTTTCCAGAATCTAAGAAACATGTCAGATTATGCCTGGATTTAACATTTTTAGTTACATAGCTCTCCTTCTGAACCTTCTTCTGTTCTGTGAGCATATGTTCTCATTAAATGAATCTCATTTAATCACTGACAAGGTAAAAAAAAAATGCAAAACTATAAGAAAATGTTACAACTAAAATCTCCCATCAAAAAGTATGCTAATCAAAACAAGAGACAAGGACTGGGCCTGTAATGCCACTGGTATAGGCAATTCCAGAGTGAGGTGAGGAAATGCTTTCTTCTAACACAGGTCAGTACCTTCTCCAAAATTCATGTCTCACAGAGTCCCTGAGAGCACAGAGAAGCTAAGTGCCCGCCCAGCATCACACAGCCAGCACTGTCAGAGGCCAGACAGCCCAAGTCTTCAAGATATGAAGCTCTCTCTAGCAACTATGCAAAATCACCTCCACTAAAATCAAAGGTAGGAAGATTCAATGTATAGCAAAAACCTGTTGGTATTTTACTAATTAGAAGGAAACATTAATATGTTAGTTAAAAAGTATTCTCTACCTATCAAGCAATTTAAATTTATTTCAGACTCACTACTGAATGAAAAAAAAAAACAGGCCCTCAGAAGTGATCACCAAATAATCCCAAGCAAAGATGCTGCCCCAATTCTGAAGAATGGAGAGAAGTCTAATTTTTTATTCACTACATCATTTCCAAACAAAGTACTATTATTACTGATATCTTCTCATTATATAACACTATAAGATGACTTAGTATTTTATGTTGAAGCCCTCAGAGTGATCAGATCCCAAAGTACTAGTAAAAAAGAACATAATGAGGAGACTTTATCTCTTGGAGTGCATGGTACCCCAAACCCCTATATACATACAGTCACAGCTACAGAGGAAACAGCCTGATGCAGTAAAGATCTTAGGACTGAAAACATTCACAGTGTCATTCTAGCAAATTTACTTTCACATAACAAAGTCCTGTTTTCCAAGAGATAACTGATAGTGCAATGGATAGAGCACTGAGCATCATGACAACCTAAGTTCAAATCTAGCCCTAGACACTTGCTAGCTATGTGATCCTGGGCACATTGTTTAACCTGTTTGCCTCATTTCCAACTGTAAAGCAGGAAAAATAATAGCACCTACCTTGCAGGACTGTTATGAGGATCAAAAAAACATTTTTAAAGCTCTTAGTATATAGTGTATATATAATATATACATGCCTCGTATATAATAGGCACTTAATAAATACCTTTGTCCTTTCTTTTTTCCAAGTCATTTTCATTAAATCTACGTTAATATGAGTACTTCAACTCCCCCATTCCCAATTAATGTTAAAAAAAAAAAAAGAGCCACTCTAAGCCCTGATACCTTTATCAAGTGAAAACACTTCACTGATTGAGTTACAAATGCTATCAATCCATCTTACGAGTAAAGTAAGTGTGAATAATTCCTAAATACCTTTACTGAATCAATCCAAGGTATAAACTGGGGATCTGAGTAGTAAAATGTTTAGGCCATTAGATGAAATCAAACGGCAACAGAGTACTATGACTGAGTTAGATATTCCTCTGGGGGTATGGATATTAGAGACGAAAATCTAGAGAAAGCTCTATTTCAGCAATAGCTTCAGAAGTCAAGCTTCATTAAGAAAAGATCCCATAAGGTCTTAAAATGTTTGCATAAAAGGTCATACAGAAACATAACTCTTCCATAAACAAAAATGTTCCAGCAGCCAGCATGCAGTGAGCATGCATATCTCTGCCCTGAACTATCAGTGCAGCAGAGGACAGAGCCAGACCTCCAAAGGACTTTCTCTAAAGCTAGAAGCTACTATGGTGGTCTATTTCAACACAATCAACTTACAAATAAAGTCTCTCCGAGTTATAATGAATCGGCTCCAAAGGACTTTCTCTGCCATGCCATAGAAGCCCTCTTCACCCCGGGGGTTTCCTCCACCCCTAGACTACTTCTCACACAGGAAGTATCCCTCTTTCCCTAAAGCCTCTCCCTGTGATTGGCTGGTTCCTCTCCAAACCTTCATTTAAAAACGCCCAGATCAACCATGTATTCATTACTCTCCAGATCCGCCCTACTGACTCTCTGCCACTGTTCCAGAGAGTTTCAAGTCACCACAATTACTCCAAAAATGTCAACTCCTTGAGGGCAGAGAATGTCCTTTCTGCTTATATCTATATTCCCAACCTTTAACACAGTGCATGGCATCAAATTGAGACTAAATAATTTAATACTAAAGAATCCATGAGTCAAAGAACAAATCACAAAAAGAATAAACAACTTCATCAAAGAAAACTGTCAACAATGATATCAAAATTTCTGGGATATAACCAAAGCAATCCTTGTAGGAAAACTTCTCTCTCTAAAGACTTTGATCAACCAGGAAGAACAAGAAGGGTATAGGCATTTACAAGCATAAGAATTTACAGATAAACACTTAAAAATTATTATCTCATTTGATGGTCACAATAATCCTGTGAAGTAGGTGCCATCATCATCTCTATTTCACAAATGAAGATACTGAGGCAGACAGAGATTAAGAGACTTGCCCAGCCAGGGTCACATAGCACAAGGCTATATTTGAACTCAGTTCTTCCAGACTCAAGGCCCAGTGCCTAAAGAGAGAAAGAACAGTTAGATAAATGAATTCATCATGCAACTTAAAACAAAAAAAAGAACTAGAAAAGCAATAAATGTTTAAAAGGCAACTAAAAGTAAAAATTCTGAAAATTAAAGAAAAATTAGATTAAGTGTCAAGTAACGCTATTCACCAGCAAAAAGCTCAAGTTTGGATTGTGCTAACTGCCCAGAACAACAATGAGACTCCAATAATATCCTTTCAGCATCTTTGAGGGAGTCAGCTGGTGTAGTGGATAAAGCACCAGTGCAGGAGTCAGGAGGACCTGAATTCAAATATCACCTCAGACATTTGACACTTGGGCAAGTCACTTAACCCCAACTGCCTCATCTTGGGTCATCTCCAGTCATTCTGATTAACCTCTGGTCACAGGATTCAGTTGGCTCTGGAGGAGGGAACATCTGGTCACTGGATTCAGATGGCTCTGGAGAAGAAGGGAGGCTAGTGACCTACACGGCCCTCTCTCACTCAAAACAAAGTCAAGTGCAAGTCATGTCATTATTTCTCTGATGATATGGTCTTCTTTGGCAAGGAAGGATGAACACACACACAATTCAGCATCTTTAGTAAGCACAGAATATGGAAAGAAGCTTTTTCTTCCAGCTTGATAGGTGATTTTTACAAGAAGATAAAAACCTCAAAACACATTTAATGAACTGTTTCAAGGGCCTAATTCATGACTACACTAATTTCTGAAACCATTGGTTTCAGAAAAGATGGGGATACAGAGGCATTCCTTTCTGATTGAGAAAACTAGAAACCATATCTCATAACATTAAAAGCAAATGTAGGAACCAACCCATTTTTCAGCTGGTGATTTGTTTTTGATTCTATTTAAATTATTAACTGCAGAAACACAGGAATATATTTTCTGTCTCAAGACATGCATATATTAGCAATAAAGAGCTCCTTTTCTTACCTTCAAAAAAAATTAACATTTGAAAATTTGAAAAATTACTGAATAACAAGACTAGGACTTGCTTTTTGAAAAACTAACAAAATACACAAACTGTTTGGTCATGCAATTAAAAAATAAAATACGCAAACTACTAGTTAATCTGATCTTAAGAACCAGAGGACAATCAAATTGCCAATATCAAAAATGAAAAAGAACTCAAAAAAAAAAATAAAAAAATAATTATTTTGCCCAATTATGAGCCAGGAACAGTAATAAATGAAATGCATGAACATTTACAAAAATATATCCCAATTATCAGAACAAAAAATAGATAACTTAAATAATCTTATCTCAGAAAAAGAAACTGAACAAGTCATAAATGAATTCCCAAAAGAAATAAACCCAGAACCAGATAGATTTAGAACTGAATTCTATCAAACACTCAATGAACAATTAACTCCAATTTCATGAAAATTGTTTGCAAATATAAGAAAAGATGGCATCTTCCCTTGCTCTCATTCCTATTGTAAAATAAATATGGGAGAAGCTGACAGGAAACCTGTGACTTCAACCAACTGACTGGCTCGAGTGCCAGTCCCTGCTCTGACTCCAACTCGGTCTCCAACCACTTTGCCTTCTGTTCTGGCCCAGCTCCGGGTCCCTTCCAGCTACAGATCTAGTTTTTGGCCTCTGGCTCACTTTGGGCCCCAGCTCCAGCTCTCACAGATTGAGTACCCAGAACCATGCCATGGCTAGTTCCTTCTCCCAATTACTCTCTGCCTGCCCAGGATTCAGGCTTCTTGTTGTGGCCGCTGGGTGCTGAGTATCTGCTCTGCCCTGACCCACTATGAGCCTTTGGCAAGCGAAGGTTATACTCACCCAGTGCAAAGAGTACTCTGACCTTCAAAAACATAACAACTGCATGGATAGTCACCTGACTCTAGCTGTTTATGCCTGATTCTGCGACAAGACCACACACACAGGATGGAAATTAGACCAGTGTATCCAGACTGGTGTGGACAATCCTGGCCACCCTTTCATCAAGACTATGGGCATGGCACCTGGAGACGAAGAAACCTATGAGGTATTTGCTGAGCTTTCTGACCCAGTGATCCAAGAAAAACATAATAACTATGATCCCTGGACAATGAAGCATACCAAGGACTTGGATGCCAGCAAGATTCAAGCTGGCCACTTTGATGAGAAGTATGTATTATCCTCAAGAGTCTGGACTGGTCAAAGCATCAGGGGACTCAGCCTACCCCCTGCCTGTACAAGGGTTGAGCGACGGGAGGTGGAACGAGTTGTAGCAGAGGCACTGAATGGCCTGCAGAGTGACCTGGCTGGATGATACTACCGACTCAGTGAGATGACTGAGGCTGAGCAATACCAACTTATTGATGATCACTCCCTATCTGACATGACTGTGTCTCCCTTGCTGACAGCAGCAGGAATAGCCAGAGACTGGCCAGATGCTCAAGGAATCTGGCACAACAATGGAAAAAACTTCTTGATCTGGGTGAATGAGGAAGATCACACATGGGTCATCTCAATGGAAAAGGGAGACAACATGAAAAGAGTGTTCGAGAGATTCTGCCGGGGCCAAAGGAGGTGGAATGTCTAATCCAAGAAGGTGGCTGGGAGTTCATGTGGAATGAGAGTTTGGGTTACAACCTGACTTGTCCTTCTAATTTAGGAACTGGACTTCAAGCAGATGTACATGTCAAACTGCCCCTGTTAGCAAGGACAGTCGATCACCCACTGCCAGGTCTTGTATAATTCTAACTGTGGCACCACCATATGTGGCCTGCATAATGTTCACCATGAACAGCCAGTTCAGACTCCCTATGCTCACCATTCCCCAGGCACCTTCATAACATGCCACTGCATATACCTTCCCTTTGATTTTTCACCTCAAGCACCAAAAATAGTAATCAAATGCACACATACATTACTGGAAAGTGCATGTTAACAATTGCTTTAAAATTCCACTAGCTAGTCCTGTGACATACCTGAACATAATACCCCTTACTAGTTAATATTCCTCCCTTAGAATGCAACTTCCGTGAAAATAGAAACTGTCATGTCAATTTTGTATTGGTATCCCTAATACTTAATACAGTTCTTGGTGCATAGTAAAATAATCAGATTGATTCTGTGGCTTTTTTCACTGATTCTATTTACAGTTAATTGACTTTGTCCTATAACTGCCTAAGTCATAATTCTTTATCTCTGAACTTTCATAATTCAGCAATGTAGCTATCCTGTAATGAATTAAAAGTTTAGAAATCTAATTCTCCTATTATTCACTGTTCTATCTTTGAATCAAGGAAATCTGTTATCCTTGAAGGACTAGTGGATACCAGGGAATCTTCCTAGTAGCATTCAAGTTCTTTGAAGGCAAGCATTATCACAATTTTATGTTTATATCCCTGACACCAAGCATGGTGCCTGGCAAACAGCAAGTACTTAATCATTTAGTCCAAACTATATTTGAAAAGGAATAACCTCTGACAAGTGGTTACTTATTCCTCACTTGAAAAAGCCTGTTTCAAAGCTCTAATGGAATAGGTCTAATTTTTAGTAGTTTTTTTCCTTACATAAGATTAACTGTCTCTCTGAAGCTTCCAGTTTCTACCTTTTGAAACCAGAGTAACTTTTACATGACAGCCCTTTAAATACTTGAAGACTCCTCTTATGACCAATCCAAGACTAAACATGCTTACTGCTGTCAAATGTTTCTAATATGATACAGTTTTTAGTCCCCTTCACCATCCTAAACTGACCCTTCTATGAATGCTCTCCAGATTGTCAAGAATGAACATATTTCTCAAGATACGGCCTAGTCAAGATAGAGAGCACAGTAGGTCAACAACCCTCCCTCACTGTGGATATTATGCTTCTCTGACTCAATCAATAAATCAGCACGTACTCACTGAGCTCCTATTACATTCCAACAACTGTGTTAGGCACTGGATGCGAAACAAAAATTAAATCGCGACCCCCCTCAAAGGGTTCACATTCTGTAAACCAAAAGGAAATCACATTACCTTTTGTAGTGGTCATGTCACCCTGTGCTCTTCACCTTGCGTTTCTATCCCCTAAAGCCCTCAGGTTTATTCCATGTGATTTGCTGTCTAGCCATCCTACTATCTTTGTACTTCTGAAGTTGATTTTTGAACCAAACTGCAGAATTTTTTATTTATTTTTTAAATTTCATCTTATTAGATATAGTTAACCATTATATTTGATCTTAAAATAGCCAGAGGAAAACCTCAGCATATGGGTTAGAACCTCTGTGGATGATTTATGGGAGGAAAAAGACAAGTCCTGCATAGGGTGAGAAGGCTGTGGTTCGAAACATAAGAGGGAACACCTTTAGGGTCAGAGCTACAAAAGTACTTTAATGTTGACTCGGCACTGCTGTGGCATCTGCATTGTATCTTCTAAAACATCAACTAATCCCCCCAGCTTTTAGTTTACTACAGATTTGACAAGCATACCTTCTATGTCTTTACCCAAATCACTGAGAACGAAAATGTTAAAAAGCAGAAGGCGGATAGATCCTCAGCACTCACAAGTTACTTTCCTTAAAATTAACACATTTGTAAGAACTCTTTGCATACAGTCATTTAATCTTGTCTACAAGGTACCATGAAGCATTTCTGTCAAAGTTTGTTAAAAATTAGGAATATATTTATTATGTATATAGCTTTTTTCTGATGATGAATCAATTTATTAATTCTATTAAAAAAAGAAATGTGGCTAGTCTGGCATGACCTACTCTTGATAAAGCCAGCTCTGACTAGTTACCATTTCCTTTCAAAATATTCACAAATCACCCTTTTAGTAAGATTTCTATTTTGCCAGGTATCAAAGTTAGGCTCCCCAGTCTGAAGTTTATATGCTTTACTCTGCTCCCCATTTTTTGACATATCAAACATTTGCCTGCTTTTGTCAGTCAATAAACATTTATGAAATACATGCCAGACACTATGCTAAGCACTAAGGATTCAAAGAAAGGCAAAAACCAGCTCTCAAGGAATTCACAATTACTAATGGAAGACACAAAAAACAAACATCATACACAAGATAAATTGCTGATAAGAGAAGGCAGGCACTAGAACTGAAGGGGATCAGGAAACATGTCATGTAGAAAGATGGTAATAAAGTCAAGAGATAGAGAGGAGAAAGAAGAAAATTTCAAGTTTGGGGGACAGCAAGTAAAAATGCCCTTAGCAGAGAAATGGAGTGTACTTACTTGTTCTAGAAACAACGAGGTCAATG
>CM053769.1:220066625-220094584 GCA_028658325.1 Potorous gilbertii
TGAAGGCACTCAGATGCAATCCAGCTCAGACTCTGTCTAGCTGAGATTCTATCTGGCCCGCTTGTGAATACAAGCGTTACAAATGCTTAGGCTCCTTAAGAGGCAACCCAATTTGGCGAATCCTTAATAAACTTTGTTTTCTTTGGCTTTAGGAAGACTTGAGTCGAATTCATTCGAGCACAACCCGGACTGTCGGTATTTTGGGGTCCACCCATCACTCCTCACCTAAAACCTCATCACAATCATCTTTGCTCTATGGCCAGGGGACAGTCATTCCCCACCTCTCCGGGCCTCAATTGCCTTCTTCTGTAAAAGGGAGGTGTTGCACTAGATTAGGGGTTCTTAATCTGTGAATTTAGGTTTCACTTAGGTTAAGTGAACTTGTGAAGTTGTTTTAAAAATATTTTGTTAACTATACTGTATTTCAAAATATTTGGTTTCCTTTGTAATTCTTTGTATTTTATTTCATACATTTCTGTTTATTTTTGACTATTGGATAATAAGTTGGGGCCTTAAAGAAAGGTGCCTTTTCAGCTGTAATAGTTTACAAAATGTGATGGGAATGGAAACAATAAGAAGGTTGGATGACTTACCTCTAGGCAGATTGTAGTGGAGATAAGATTGAAATTGAGTTCTCACACTCTTTTACCTTACCCACTGGAGAGTCCCATGTTTATGGGTTTGGTTTTTTTTTAAGAACTTTTACCAGTTGCAATTCCTCTATATCCTTACTATACACACACCATCTCATAACTTAATTTTCTTTACCTGTTACATAATTCATTCTCTATTTCCATTCTAAGTAAAACTGCTTGCCATGCCCCATGTTTTACTCTCTCTTGCCTCTAAACTATTATTATACAAATCATTTAGTTAAGCTGGAATACTTTTCCTTGCTATTACATTTGCCACAAAGTCTTCGCTCCTTCAAAAATTTACTTTTAAAAATAATGCATCTCAGCATAATCCCATTTATTCTAGTTACTCCAGTCATTCAAGTCATCTTTTTATCTTCATTTTTCTCAGCTTCCTGATTACCTAGCATTTAAATGTATACTTCCTGTAACACTGAAGTTGGTTGGATATATATGCTTATGTTTCCCTCATTTGGGCTGATATGCAATAAACTGGTCTCTTCCAGTAGAATACAAGTTAAATGAAGGCAGAGCTATCTTTCCCATTTGTTTTGTAATCCCTTCACAACTTAGTTTTAAGTGTTCTATACACAACTGAAATGATGACCTAGATTTAAATAATACCTCATTTGCTGTGAGAATCTCTCAGGTGTCACATTATAAGCCATCTAAAATGTTATAGTAGAATTCTGTCACTATGTCCTTTGTACTAATTCCTTCTTGGTTACTGTTGACTGCATGTAATACTCTTCAAATGACTGCACTGTATCGCGGCACATATTTTTACTTTGGAATACCATGACTGAAGAAATGTAATATGTCCGTAAGTCCTTTAGAGAGTCTCTATTATTTGATGGAGACTCAATTCAAAATATGTTTATTAAGACTATAATAATATGTAGGCACTGGGGATAAAAGGACAGAAGTGAGCTTCCAATCTATAATACTACATTAAACAGCAAGCTCTGTCCACTACAGCTGGACAAGGGGCTCCTCCGTAATGGAAACAACCAAAACTTTATCTACAGAATCTGAGTCAAGAAGGATTAAGACAAATTTCTTCCAAGAAATTCTAATCAATTAAGGGAAAAAATTCTTCTCAATTAAACAAAACAATGTGGGAAAGAACAGAGAGGAAGAGATTATTTTAACCCCTTGGGAGACATAACTATTGTGATCCTTGAATATGGTAAATTTGAGAACTGAGACTTTTTTTCAGTGCACTTTATGCAAATGCTAACCCTCCCTGTTATCTTTTCAAGTCATTCAGCTAACAATTTAAAATCTTCCCTAGAGGAAAGTGTAGGCTGTTGTTAAAAGTCTTCATTTTCTAGTGGATATGTATTTCTCCTCAGCAGATTCTATCAGGTACAGATAGGCTCATTAGGATGGAAATGACCTGGAACACTTGGAACCACTATCTCAAAGGGAGAAACATAGCCAGAGAAATCCTAAGTAGCATTAACAATATACATCATTCTGTAATATTGGAGTGAATGAAATTTGATATATATTATTTATTAACGTATCTATATAGTCATTCATTTATTTATTTAATCTGCTTTCGCCGAGATACTGGGATAGGAAGAGAGACAATCTTCTATTGTGTTCAGGGAGAGACCACTTGCTCCACTTTACTCCTTCACCTAAACGTGATCTAAATCATACCAATAACAAGGACGTTAATAGTGATAAGCACGGTAAGAGTTACGTAAGATACACATCAATCGTTACAATGACTATACTTAGAAGAAACATCTTATACAGAAACGGTCAATAAATATGTGACTGACTCTGGGATTAAAGCCAATGTGGAAACTCGGAGAACAAAGTACCAAACACCACTTCTGTTAGGTACCTCCCGAACGGGAACTTACATATTTTAGGACCAATGGGAAAATGGCTTCTGCACAATTCCTTTGTCAAAAGGCTTCTTCTAGTAATAGATTACTATTATACATTAGGCCAGTAGAGCTAATAATGCCATAAAACCAGAATCATCTATTATAAAAATATACAAGTAAACCGAATATTAAAAAAGATATAAATAACATTCCAGCAATCAGCCCTCAAACAGAAATTGACAAAAGAATTCACAAAGTACTTTTAGGGTTAAACACTAAACATTTGAGACAATTATCTGTAAAACAAATCTTCAACAGCAGGTAAGATATTCTGCTATGTGATAAAATACTGTAGTGAGATTATAGATCTAAAGCTGGAAAGGGCTTTAGAGACCGTGTCATCCAGTTTAGAGGGACATAAGGAAACAAGCCCAGAGAAATACTTGCCCAAGGCCATTAGAGACAGGATTTAAACCATGGATGGTCCTCTGCCTCCAGAGCCAGTTTTCTTTGCACTATGCTAATAGACTTTGCACATATAGATGTTCTGTTTGGCAGAAATATTTAAAACATACACACACAATCATTCTGGAAAAGAGGCTAAAATAAATTTGAACACTAAGGAAAGATCAAGGTAAGTTATTTATAATCTTAGTAACTGGGTAATTTCATATACACCAGGGGTACATTTTATTGAAATGGAGATGTTATTTAGGAGTCAATTCAGAAGAGTAGCCACAATAGTAAGAAGTTTCCATTCTAATAACAAATTATTTTAATATCCTTGGCTCATTACGCTATAGTGACTAAATACAAATAAAATTAATCCATGCTGGAAATGATACCATTTAAAAATATTCAAGAATTGATTTTCAGGGTAGTTTAAAAAGGGGAGATTCCAAAAGGAAAATATTACTGATGCTATTACAAACTAAAACAACCTGACTGAGATGATAGTAACCACTTATCGGGGTGCATAGTGGGCAAGGTATGCTGTCATACCAATCCCATGCTCTCTGCATGGCAGCCATACACACCGGCTTTTCAGACAAATTTTAAAATAAACTTGCGATTTCTCAAAAGTTAGATTCTAGCTATTTTCTCTCCTTCTGTTCTATTCTGGCCCAGCTAATTGCCCATTTGCAGTATCTGTCCAAAATAGATCATTTCTATAGACTGTCTACTCAACTGCCCATTATCATCTGGACACCAGACATTCTTCATCTACTTGATTTTTCCTATGTGGATAATTAGGCCAAACTCTTGAGTGGTTATGGATCTCAGCAGGTTTTGGAACATTCTAAATTTGATGCAATCAGCACATTGTCATTCACAAACAGTATCTGAAGGCCCCTCTATCTAGAAAGAGTCCCTCTTTTACTTGGACTTTGCACAGGATCTCTTCCAAAATAGTGGAAAATACCTTTGGTGAGCATGTCTCCTTGTTTTAGCCTTTGCTTGATAATAATGAATAATGGATCACTGAATGAAATTATCAACATCTCTTTCAAGGCATCTAGTACATTTTGGACATATAAATATGTAATGGGGATAAACAGGTGAGTCCCTCTGATCTACAGAACCCAGAGCCACTTCTGATAGGCCAAGGTAGTCTGACTCAGTTCTGAAGAGCTTAGCCCTTCAGGAGGGCAAGCATTTTTTTAAAGATTTCAAACAAACAAACAAACAAACATGCTTCCAGGGATTTGAAAGAATGGAGATGGCTCACTCATGACCATTTATCCATTCCTAGGAAGACAGCATCTTCACAGACATCCCCTAACTTTTGGTGTTCTCAGCTAGGAGTAGTACCTAGATCCTAGGGATGGGGACTCTAGAATCCCCTCTGCTAAAGATAAAAGGAGAGCACACATAGAAGAGCTATGAATCTGTAAATCCAGAGTGGCCCCTTGATGTAGGACAAAGAGGGTCTGTATCATCCCAAAGCACCAAATCCTTCAGGAATGAGCCAGAGAACATTGGAAGTGGCCTAGAGTCTTAAAGATCATGGCAAGGGGAGCACAAATAAATTTTATAGATTTTTTCCCATCTTGTATTTGTTTTTCTCGTTCCAATTTCATTCTTAATTGTCCTCAGTATAGCTTTACTCAGTTGGATCTCTGTCAGTTAATAAACCTTTAGAAAGCACCTAGTAAGTACCAGGTACTTTTTGAATGCTACGATATAAAAATAAACAAAAGATAGTTCCTGTCTTTGAGGAGTTCACAATATCATGGGAAGACAAGAAGCAAATAAAGATGTATAGACAAGCTGTCTACAGAATAAATAGGAGATAATTAAGAGAGGGAAATCATTATAAAGAAGAGAGATTTGGTAAAGGCTTCCTGTAGATAGATTTCGACTAAAATGTTGAAACTTAAAGGGAGCTAAGTAGAGAGGAAGAGGGAGAGCATTCAAGGTATGGGGAACATGCTCAAAGTCAAGAGCTGGAATGTCTTGTTCATGCAATAGCAGGAAGGCCAGTGTCTTTCTTTAAACTTTGTTTTCCTTCTATTGCTCCATGTTGTTTTATTACAGGGCTACTGCTCATAATCTTCCATCATCTTTTTTCATAACAGTTTATGATATTTGAGTGGCAGCAGAGTGAAATAGATAGGGCACAGGAAGGCCAGGGTTCAAAGCTGTATGACTCTGACTGAATCATTAAACCTCCCTGTGCCTTGGCTTCCTCCTCCAGGAAATGAGAATTTGCCCTCTATGGCCTCCTCATCCAGCTCTAGATGTAAGATCCTATCATATTCTAAAGTAGCATTGCCCTTGGCTGCCATATTGTTCCACTTTTCACTATGTAAAGTATCTGCTGACTAATGTGGTTTTTAGGCCCTAGGTTTTCTCAATTATAGAAGTTTGTTTATATTGCTTAAACTTCTGCATAAATTGTTATAAACACAATGGATGTCCTTTCCTTTATCCATTTCTCCTTTTTTGGCAGTTTGTTCAAATATGTCCGATTGGAATTGTTTTAAATGTGCTCCATAGTGGTATCATTTTTATTTTCTTCTAACTTTGTATGAATTTTTATTCCTATTCTAGGATATCCTTGATGAAAAGATAAGAAGAATATAGGTAGACTTTTACAGCTGTTTTCCTGTAGATCAAATCATTGTAGTTACCCAAATGATGGAATAATATAGTGAAGATAAAATACCACTCTACTGTTTCTTGATTACAAACACATATTTGGTGAAGTAGAACAAAAAGTAATCTTAAGGGCTCTCTAGTAATAATGGATCTTCCAGACCCCAAATCAAATAAGATTCCCTGAAGTATGTGACCAAGGAGATAACTTTGTTTACTAATCTGCTAAGAATCAACACCAAAAGAGATATCAGACAGGATGACAAATGCTCAAAGCTTATTTGCCAATGTTAAGAAGGATGTCCTCTGGCAGACCAGCTCCTTAAAAGATATGCAGGTGAAAAGTGGCATGAGCATGTTTAACCGGGGCTTGTAATATAGCAAGAACAGATAAAAAGCCTGAGTTTTGCAATAGTGTCTAGGAGATAATTTTTTAAAGCTATAAGGAGATTTTTGACTTGTTGAGTGAAGGATTTATTGGAAAATAAGGACAAGAGTTATACAGGATAAGAGTATGGATACATTTCAATTTGTACCAGCAGAAGGAGTACCCAAACCAATGAAATCATGGGTCCATTAAAGTATAAGAAGTAGTACTCAGAAGTAGAGTTTTCTACCCTATATTCTCAAAATATTTTGTAGGGGAGCAATAGAAGGAGAAAGCTGAGAGAGGTAGGAGAGTAGGTAGCCTATTCTTAGCAGGTATTCCTCCCATTTAGTAGATGGAGAATTGGAGATGGGTAAGTGATACACTCAAAATTATCTAGTTCATCAGCAATACCACTGAGAAGAGGATCCAGAATTCCTGATTTCTTTCTGAGCTCTATTCATTGACATTTTAAAGTAAACAATGATGCCTCCTTTATGAGAGACAATATGAACAATTAAAATCTTGATGATCCTAGACAAATCACTTAAGTTCTCAAAGACCAGGCAACTCTCCTAAGCTATAAATTACAAAGCAAGTGTTGATATGAATAGAGGAAGTTTTCTCATCATAAGTTCCCTGTACCACTGAAATCACAAGTGTAGATCAAAAAAATCTTGATAAAATTTTAAGAATATTCTCTTTATCCTTCGGATGTTAGCTATATTTGAGGGCCATAAAATAGTACAAAATAATAAGTTAAAATTTAAACCAAGAACAGTTTTGTTATTTTAATGTTCATTTAATGAGCTCTATGAAAAACCCACTGAAAATAGGTAAATCAAGGTTAAAGAAAATAACCTTTGTAATACAGAGAGGTAGCTTGGTGTAGTGGAGAAAGGATTTGCATAATGGCGAAGAAGGCTTGGGCAGGTATTGCATCTGACATATAACCACTTTATGACTGACTATGTAGCTAGTCCCTTAACCTCTCAGTGCTCCAGGTGATGCTAAGATGAGGAAGTTACCATAAGGCAAGGTCCTCCACTGCATCTTGGGTAATCTCCAGCTGCACTGATCTATATCTGGCCTCTGGACCCAGATGACTTTGGAGGAGAAAGTGAGCCTGGTGACTGTGCACAGCCCTGCCTCACTTAAGTCCGATTCACTTGCACTTCAAGGCATCACCTCCCTGATGTCATGGTTCTTTTGGAGAACATAGGACAAACCATAACAACAGCCACACGGGAGGATATTCCTCATCCCTATGAGATCACAGATCTGCACAGAAATACTTTTAATGATCAAGTGATTTTAACCATCTTTAAACCATTTAAATTGAATAGGGTTTGTATTTTCTTTTCATTATGCCAAAGGTAAGTCCTAGAATATTTTTAAATGGTTGCTACAGAAAATGAGAATGCGTTACTTACGGTCCTGACTGGTGGTCAATGTCTGCACCTTTTTGCAGAAGAACTGGTATTGCTTCATGGTGCTTATTTAAAACAGCCACCGTTAAAGAAGGTCTGTCTTCATTATTGGTACAGTTGGGATCAGCTCCCTTCAATGGACATAAAAGAAGATGTTTTAACAAAAATTCTGTAGTCCAGCTAATAGTATTGTGAGGTGATTGCAGAGACAGGTAAAACATAACTATTCATGGAAAGGAGGGGGACTTCAAGAGTTAAGATCAGATCCAGAGGAGACAGAGCCAAAACACTGTAAAATAGAGAAGGCAACTCAATTTGCAGTTCCATGAGTTATGGGAAAGAGGATTTCCTGGCTTTTAATGAGCTAGGATTACAAACTTTTTTCCCCAAAGAACCCTGAGGCAAGTGTTGAAGTTGTGCTTTAGAAAAGTGTGAACTTAGAAATTGTTCATACCCTTTCAGTCAGAAATCCTACCAGTAGCTATATATTACAAAGAAATTAAAAACAGAAGGGGTCTGTATATAACAAAACATTTATAACAGCACTTTCGTGTCAGGAAAAAAAATACAACTGGAAACAAAGAGGATAGCCATTGATAAAAGAATGGCTGAATAAATTCTGGTTTAGGAACAACAGAACATTACTATGCCTTAAGAAAAGACAAACCATAAGGAATTCAGAGACATGTAAAACAAAGAAAACAGAACCATAAGATAAATATACATAATAATTACAGTAATATAATAAAAACAACACCAAAAAGCAGCTGTTTATTGATTTCAATGACTCATCTTGGTCTCAGAGCAAGTTAATGAAATATAATACTCTTCTTTTTCTTAGCACAGAGGCGGGACACTATTGGTGCATAATGTATTGAATGTTTCCAGACAAGTTTGCTCTGTTGCTTAGTTCTGTTGTCTTTCTTTGTTACAAGAGAAATTCTGGGAATGGGGGGGGGGGTTGGGAGAGTATATAGGCAAATGAATATGGTATTAAAAATAGCCATCAGTAAATCTATTTTTCTTTTCATTCTTTCCTTTTTTTTCCCTTTCTTTGAGGCAATTGGGGTTAAGTGACTTGCCCAGGGTCATTAAGATAGTAAGCTTCTGAGATTGGATTTGAACTTAAGTCTCCTTGATCCAGGACTTCATCCACTGTACCATCTTGCTGCCCCCAGTAAATCCATTTTTAAGGACAGATGTTAAAATTTCTAAAATTGTGCATATTGCCTCTATACTATTAAATAGAAAAAAGGGAGCATTTAGCTTAAAGTTTTTAATCTAATGGTGAGATCCATATCAAAGCAGCTTTTTTATTTAATACATTGGGCTTAAAACAACATTGAAAAATTGTTATCAGAAACAAATAGAGGAGGCAGTATATTTAGCAGTTTTGAAGACGGCCTTTGCTGTTATTATTATACTTACTTCATCAAGCATTTGTTCAACCACAAAGATTCTTCCATCTCCTTTTAGACTTATTTCCTTTAGAAGGTGTCTACTTTCAGCCTGTAGAAACACAGAATAGGGTTTATAAACATTCTCTTCTAAGTTATACCCTTCTAATCTCTATCTCAGCTCTGATCTTGGGAACAAACCTCCTGACATTAAAAAAAAAGAACCCACCAAAAAAAAAAAAACCCAGCTAAAACCAAAAACCTCCTGACATATTCGTAGCTTAAAGATTAAAGTGGTATTGAAATAGTTTTACTTCAATCATCAACTTTGGCAAATTAACATGGGATCACAAATTATTGATAAAAGACCTGAGAACTTGGTGGCGTAAAGGAAACAAGGAAGGAAATGAGCATTAATTAAGCATTTACTATGTGCCAAGCACTACAAAGTAAGTTCTATTATCATCCTCATTTTACAGCTGAGGAAACTGAGGCAGTAGCAAGTTAAGTGATTTGCCCAGGGTCACATAGCTAGTAATTGTCTGAGGCAGAATTTGAACTCAGGTCTTTCTGGCTTGGGCCCAGAATTCTATGCACTGCCTCACTAGCTTCTTCACAATGAGCCTGGGATATGACTCTTGGCAAACAAATGGTAGTGGTTAGTATAAAATGGTTAAGTATAAAATCTGTGCCTGAATTATTTATGGGATCCTTTAGGTCCTTTGCATTTTCAGCATTTTCTCTGTGGTAAAATAAAGGTTACCTTGTACCATGTTTTCATTGTTACTATGAATGCTTACATAGGACCTGCGGGAATCCTTTGACCCACATCTATAGAGATGCTAACAAGGGTTATTTGCTGAGGTTTCCCAGAGGAAACTCTAGGTACAGGTAATAAAAGCTTGTCTTAGGGATTGTTCCCTAAGATCAGACACTATCTTTGTAGATGTTACATTTAACAACTGGAAAAATAGAGCTTTTATGTCTTAAAGTTAGAAAGGAATCTTCTTAGGGTTTTTAAAGGAAAAAAAGAGAGTAGGCATTAGCAGATAAAAAAAGACTCAAAAGAAAAAGAAGCACAGAAGGAAAAAAGAGACTCTAATCATAGTAAAAGATGCACTCCAACAGTTACATTACAAAATAGTATTAATGACTATTTCACCTTTATCCGCTGCTTTCTGAAGTCTGTAAGTCACCTGATTTTGGAGATGTCACAAGATTACTCCCTCTCCCAATGGTCACACAACTTCAGGGATATCATAACTACTACTTCCTCTCACCTCAGTGTCTCCTAATTCTCTCCACCAAAAAAAAAAATCAGGTGTCTCAGTCCCTATATCCTGATTTTTTTCGTTTTTCACTCCCTCCAAATTGTAGATTAATTGCATAGAAACCAATGGTCAATGTCCTTGGTTACTGAGAACTTGGACCAGATTTGTTTCTGCCACCAAATGTATTGCTAAATAAATGATTTGCCTGGATGAAACTCAAGTTTCTTTATTCCACTGTAACAATCCCCTTTCATCTGATTACCTGTAATCGTCTATTATTTGGTTTCCTTACCTCAAGTTTCTCCCTAGGACATTCCATATACCATATAGTTGTCAAAATGATTTTCCTAAAGAGCAGATCTAACTATGTCACTTCCATATGCCATAAACACCAATAGCTCCCTATTGCTTCTAGGATATAAGCTTTGTGGCTTCTAATGCCCTTTATAATCTGTATTTCCAGTCTTCTTAAATACTGATGCAACTATATGGGCACAATCAATGGCTCTCTGTTATGTCTAAGACAAAATATAAACTCCATCGGGCTTTTATCTTGAGGGAGCTAGAGAGAATAACCAGTGGCTTCCTATGACCTCTGGGATAAAATATAAACTCCATTTGCCTCTCACATTAGACCATGGGCTCCTTGAAATCAGAGACTGTCTTTTTGCCTGTTTTTGTATCCCCATTGTTTAGCACAGTTCTTGGCACACGATATGTTCTTAATAAATATTTACTGATAGACACAGTCTATCTCCCAAATTACTTTATTATGTATTGAAGCAGCTGGAGGCCAATGTGGAGAGAGTGCCAGGTTTGGACTCAAGAAGACCTCTTGTCAAATCATGCCTCTGACACTTCCTGTCTGTGTGATCCTGGGCAGTCATTTGACCTCTCTCAGTATCAGCTTCCTCGTCTATGAAATAAGGATGATAAACACTAGCCCCTACCTCACAGGGCTGCAGTGGGGATCAAAGGACAAACCTAAATACACTACACAAAACCAGCTGTTACATTCTTATTCTTACTCTTATTACATTGCTTCCCTTTATATAATCTGTGGTTCAGACCAGGGCTGGGGAACCTGAGGCCACTTGTGGCCCTCTAGGCCTTCCAGTGTGGCCAAGAACATTCTGGGAAGTTTGGAATCAGTCCGAGGGCTGAGGTGCCACATGTGGCCTCAAAGGCACAGGCTCCCCACCCTAGGCTAGCCAAACAGGCCTTCTTGCTGTTCTTTGCACTCGGTACCCTCCATGCCTTGGCAATGGCTGTCCCCTCAAACAGAGGGGATTCCTTCCTCACTTCTCAGAACACTTATTTCCTTCCAAATTCAGCTCAAAGGTGACTTTGTATATGAAGCTCTTCTTGTTCCTTGCGTTGCTGTTAGAAATGAGCTCCCAGAGGGCAGGGATGATCTTTTGCTTTTCCTTGTATCCTCAGTGCTTAGCACAGTGCCTGGCACTTGGGAGGTGCTTAATAAATATTAATTGAATGACTGTAACCTTTCCCCCATTATCTGTATTTATTTTAAACATAATTATACACAAATATGTTTTTCCTTGAGAGAAAGAACTGTTTCATGTTTGTCTTTGTATCCCCAATGCTGAGCAATATCTAAGATCTAACAGGAGATTACTAAATGTCTTGGTTGACTAGTTGCTTGAAACATTCTTTCTATATATATGTCCCTAGGCTTTTATGACAGATCTGAAATGAGAGGGGGCGCTGCTGTTGAGGCTGCAAGTACTCACAGAGGACATCTTGGCAAATATTCAGTTCAAAGGCTCATATCCTAGAACAACTCTTACCTCTAAGGCTTGGTTGGTGGGAACTACCTACAAGAGGCAATAATGCAATGCTACCACAAAGAGTAGATTTTTTTTTCTCTGCCCCCTTTTCTTTTCTCATTAGTTGTATCATGTTGGGCAAATAACTGTACTTCACTGAACCTTTATTTCCTAATTCATAAAATGGGAATAATAAAATTTTCATTTACTTATCATACAAGGTACATGCAGAAAGTACTTTGAGATAATATTTCTAAATGTCATTTGGGCCCTCCAAAGGATTTCTGTGATTATTTTCCCTTTTAAGAGGTCTTTAAAAACATTTTCTAAGAATTTGAGAGATTGATAGGCAGAATTGTAAAATGAAAAAAAAAAACTAAAATGGATGAAAAATTGAGGAGACATGAGTTCTTGCAGTAGTCTGGTTAATGATTTAGATCATCATTTAGCTTCTTTTGACTTGTTTCCTTATGTAAAATAAAATAAATTGAACTAGTTTACCCTTAAGATCTCTTCCACTTCCTAAAATTCTGTGATTCTGTTTATTAAATGTACTCATTTTCTATCCCTCCATTTAATTATTGAAAATGGCAGTGCTGTCCCCTGTACTAGAGAAGGTAATCACAAAGAATAAGGGTTGTACATACTGAAAGAAGGTCTTCCTTTCTTTGAAGTTGTCTTATCTTCCTTTTATTCATTATGTCCCTTGTAGAGTCTGAGGTGCTTTGGTTGTTTTCATTTACTAAAGAGAAACATAAAAGAGTTAAGATTCAAAGAAATGTTCTCTCCTTGCAGTGCAATGGCAGATGAGGCAATCTATGTTCAAGGGGACATAATCTTCAAGAAGATTAGACAGGAGAATTGGTGCTCCATTTATCCTGTAAGTAGGGTCTCTACAATTTCCACATGAAGTTTTCTCTTAACCAAGACTCAGAACTGCATCATCCTGTTTCCAGGCCATTTTAGCTGTTATATCCTTAATTCCAAGGAAATACTAAGTAAAAGGGTGTCAATATGTGAGTTTTTGTAGTGGGTGGTCAAGTACATTACTTTCAGGTTCTTTTCTACTATATATTACTATTATCAAGTTTTATATGATACTCTTAACTTGTTGAAAACATTACGGGAAAACTTACCTGCACACAATTGGCTACCATAATGTCCATTTCGACCTTCTACTGCTGTGCTTGGAAAATGCTGGTCATAATTTACTGGATTGTTGGTGGAAATATTCTGGCAAAGGACATAAATATTGCATTTTAGTGGATATCCCTGACATTTTTTTCTTAATGAATACAGTGATTCCTCCTAGCTAATTCAAATTTTTTTAAAAAGGCAATGTCTGAAACAAAAAGAAACAATGAAAAATAAAACTTTGCAAGTTAGTTTTCAAAACAATGAACTCTTATATAACATATGTGTAAAATATGTATTTAGAGTCAGCTAATATTAAGAACTATTAGAATACCAAAGAAAAAACAAAGTCTAGAGAATGCAGAGCAGTTTACATGACAATAGAAACTTAAAAACTAGCTGAAAGATCTCAAATTTTAAAAAAGGTATTATATATTAATTTAGACAAGCTAAGAATAATGGGTGCAAAAAAAGATTAAGCCCTAATACTGATAGTTAGAACATCAAGTAGATGCGATATATTTAAAAGGAGATGAAGAATACTTCAGGATATAAAGACACACACAATCAGAGGACAAATTGCTGCAGCTACAAACACTATTACCAATGTCAGTGGAGATAAAACTTATAAAAAGATTTTTAAGGGTTAGGTGGACTAATATTAAGAAAGGTAAGGGTGAAAGATATAAAGTAAAATCAATGAGTAAATTAGATTATATACAAGGAGAATTACACAATATAAACATTTTTTTCATAAATGGTTTCTCTCTACAAAGATAAGCTGTATGCCATGCCTGGAATGTTCTCCCTCTTCAGCTTTGCCTATTGATTTCCATGACTTCCTTTAAGCTCCAACTAAAATCCTATCTTTTACAGGAAGCCTTTTCTAATGCCTCTTAATTCTACTGCTTTTACTTCTGTTAACTATTTCTTATTTATCCATATATATACACGTTTGTTTGCATGTTATCTCCACCATCATACTGTAAACTCCTTGAAAGAAGGACCGGTCTTTTACATCTTTTTGTATTCCCAAATGCGTAGCACAGTGTCTGGCACATGGTAAGCCCTTAAGTATTATTGTCTGATAATAAGGTGACACAAATTCTCACATTGGTCATGTCCAAAAATATTTCTAATTTGCCATCTTAAAATAAATCACCTCTGTCAAAAGCTAGTACTACTTACTTTCTTAGGGTCCTGGAGGTAATCCTAAACATTTGGGTTTCTAATATTATTACTCATTAGCTCCCCCCATTGTGTCTCCAATTAATAATTATCCAGTAGATAAGTAGACATTTAAAAAAAGTATTTACTAAGGAGATTGAGTATGAATAGTTCATGTAAAATATTATCCCCAAAATTCTCTCTCACAAATATACACAGATCCATGGTAATAGTAGACTCAAACTTAGAGTACAATGGTAGTGAGAAATATTGGTAGAATTCATGCAATCCAAAGGGATAACTCACAAATACTGTTGCTTTGTGGCCTGGATGTACTTTCTGGAATCCATAGCTGGCATTCTCAATAGGGCTGGGAGTGGAGGCATCAAAAATAGAAACTAGTTCCTGTTAGGGGCTTTGCTCTATCTTTGGAACTTAAATCCTCACCAAGCAAACCTAGAGTTTTCCACTGACTTGAAATAGTTTGCATCTATATCTGTGTGTGTGTGTGTGTGTGTGTGTGTGTGTGTGTGTGTGTATCTCCACCCCAAGGTGCTTGTTTTTATATTGTTGAACTGGAAGTTTGGTTAAAAAAGGCAAACAGGCTAAATGCATATTGTTTATTCCCTTAAAGCTAGCGGCTACATGATCATGGAGCCAGAAAAACTTCTGACTGAATAATACAAGAATGACCAGGCTAAAATCTGTTTAGGAATCCAAGGTTGTCTGTGTCCTTCAGATTTATGGTCTCCATGAGTGATTAACTATACCATGAGAATGGAATTTCTTAGTTGGATAGTGGTAAATACAATAAGATAAGAGAATGAACAAGGTGTTGATTGAAATTACAACTCAGAACATCTGTGCTTTCTTTATCACTAATTGTCATAACATAGTACATGTCGATAAGACAATAAAAAATGTCCCACTATTCAAGATAGTATTTTAGGTTCGGGGTCTCATAAGGAATGCTAAGTCAGCCCCATCTGGGCTTGTTGACATAGGAAAAGGTATTCTCTGAATTTACTTCAGAGAACAAAGAGACTGTTAGGTCCAGGCTCTTCTTAATTCAAACTCTGGCCCTTATTAAAGTCCAAAAATGATATTAAATATTATCAATTCAATGAATCACTATGATACTTCTAATGTGCTGATTTCATCCACTGTCTAAAATTCTATAAAATTTACTAGGCATTTATTCATAAATTATGTTGAAGTTGAAGGAAAATTCCTTAATATCCAGTACACTGATTCTACTGAAGCATCTAGAACTTCTGTGACTATGTTAATTGGGGTGGAGGTATAATCCCCACTCCTTATACTTTTAACTTCCTAGATCCTCATTTTCCTCAACTGATTGTCAAACATAGCTCAATGGATATCATACATTTACTAGCTGGGTAAATGACTTCATTTCTCCCATTCTCAGTTTCCTCATCTGTAAATTGGGGACAAAAACCCTTTCCAGGCTTATGAGCTCAAATAAGTTCATGTATGCAAAGTGTTTGTGAACCTCCAAGTGTAATATAAATATGAGCTCAAACATGGTTGCTCAATTAAAAAGTTTTTTTGTAGCAAAAAGAGTTTTGGAATATGAATTCATTTCTTCTTCTCCTTCCTCCTCTTCCCTCCTCTCCTTCTGTCAAAACTACACTTATTTCATCAATACAGAAAGTACTTTGTGAAAAACTCCCTTTACCAATAAAAGCTCAGCTTTAAAACTAACTTTATTCTTAGAGAGTTGCCTGGGTCACTGAAAGGTTAAATGATGTAATAAAGGTGATATTTGTTAAAAGGTAGTTTTGAACACCTTCCTGACTGGGAAACCAGCTCTCTATACAATACATCATGCTACCACTAACAAATTCACTGATGAATTAAAAAGTAATAAGAATTTAGCTCTTTTATTTTAAAAGACAACTTTCTCAGATTATAAGTTGCAGAGGTGTATATTATCATTGGTAGAGGTAGCTTCCTCACCTAGAAGTTCCCTATATTAATGAAATTGCAAGTCTGAAGCTGTTGAGTTGTTTTCAGTCATGTCTGACTCTCTCTGACCCCATTTTTGGGGTTTTCTTGGCAAAGATACTGGAATGATTTGCCATGTCCTCCTCCAGCTCATTTTACAGATGAGGAAACTGATGCAAACAGGGTTAATTGACTTGCCTATGGTCACAGTTATGAGGCCAAATTTGAACTCAGAACTTTCTGATTCCAAGGCTGGTCCTCTATCCACTGCCACCTAATTGCTGTGTTCAAATCTAATAGCTATTCCTTTTCCCTTTCCTTTCTGTTTTAAGGGTTTTTATTGATGTCCTTTTTTTTTTACATAACCTTAACTTCTCCCAGTATCTCTCATCACCTCCCAGAGACATCTTATATAATAAGTAATATTTTAAAGGCAAAAAGAAAAAGAGAAAAAAGTCCACACAATTGATCAATATAACAATAAAGTCTAAAAATATGTGCAATATACAACACTTGTGGACCTCCCACCTCTAAAAAGAGAGAGAGTGGGACTTCATGTCTCTTCTTTCAAGCCATGCTTGTTCTTTTAAATTTTTTAATATTGACTTTTGATTTTTTTGGTGATGATTCTTTTTGTCTGTGGTAGTTTCTGTGTATATTGTTTCCTTAGCTCTGTTTACTCCCCTCTGCATCAGTTCATAGAGATATTTCCATGTATTTCTATTCCATTCATCATCTTCATTTACATCACAGTAATATTCCATTATATTCATGTACCACAATTTGTTTAACCATTCTCATTCCCAATTGATAAGCATTTATTTTTCAATTCTTTGCTTTCACAAAAAGTATTGCTATAAATATTTTGGTATATATAGGACTTTCTTCTTAATGTTTGCTCATGTCCTTTGATCATTTATTTACTAAGGAATAGCTTTTGGTCTTCTATATATCTATAAACTGTGTATGTATTTCAGATACTAAACTCAAAGGAACTTGATACAATGACTTTTATGCCCATTTTATTTCTTCCTTTCTTATCCTAAATATCTTAATTTTGTTTGTGCAGAAGGCTTTTCAGTTGTATATAATCAAAGTTATCTATTTTGTCTTTTTTCAATTGCCTCTACTCCTTATTGGTTAAGAATACATCTCTCACTCATAGTTGTGAATTTGTGGAATGATCTTTAATGTTAAAATTACATGGTTTCTTTTAAAAATTAAGTGGGGGGGGGCAGGATAGGATGGAGGGAAATATAGTTAGTTTACACAACATGACTATTATGGAAGTCATTTGCAAAACTACACAGATATGGCCTATATTGAATTGCTTGCCTTCCCAATGGGGATGGGTGGGGAGGGAGGGAGGAAGAAAATTTGGATCTCAGAGTTTTAGGAACAACTGTTGAGTATTGTTCTTGCATACAACTAGGAAATAAGAAATACAGGTAATGGGGTATAGAAATTTATCTTGAAGGTGGGGATAAGGGAAGGCAGATTGGTGACAGGGGTCATTAGAATGCTAGGCATTTTAGGGTAGGGGGAGGGGGAGAAATGGGGAGAAAATTTGGAACTCAAAATTTTGTGGAAATGAATGTTGAAAATTTAAATAAATAAATATTAAAATAAAATAAAAATCAAGTAGGGAGTTGTTTCCTATGCAATTTGTATTTTCCAGTTTATCAAACACTCTTACTGATTTCCATTGTTTCTGATTTTCCCTTGTCTAGTTGTTCTTTTGGTTTATTTCATTCTTTTTCCTTCAATATTTTAATATTCCTTTATTTGTCAAAAGGAAATATAAATGTATTTTTATTTCAATATTTCTTTTAGAAAAATACTCAACAGAATTACTATATTTTAGGTTAGTAACTCAAGATCACTGAATTTGTTGCCACTTAAAAAAAATTTTTTTTAATGTTCTTCTTCCCACATCTCCTCACCTACCAAAAAGGTAAACAACATGATATTAATTATACATGTGAAACTATCATTTATGACCAGGGCACCAATATGGATGTGGTACAGTTCCTTCAGCAGTATGTTCATTAGTCATTACATAAAGAACCTACAGTAAGGTATGTATACTTTAATACTCCAGCATATCTATAATCTCATTAATGTGGCTGTGCTCCCTCAATCAGTGCAAGTCACAATTCATCCACACATTCTCATCTTAAATAATTATTGTCCATAGCCTCCCTAGAGTATCTATCTAATATACCAGAAGCGTTCCTTTAGATTTTTTTGTTGTTTTTTCTACATTTTGTGGGTTCTAGGGAAGCACTTGGACTATCCAGCTACCATTTCTTGCTCTTATTGTATGACCATCCCAAGTCGTTTTTCAATAATACATTTACTTGGTGATATCCCTCCCAAAACTTCATACCCAAGGTATCATTAGTAATAGATCACCATCTACTTATGCCCATGTGGATTATCTATAATTCTGCTTCTTTATAGACTGTAATGTTCCATGATTTACAGCAATATATTACTAGAAGAAGGTTGTTGTTCAAAAATGCATTTTTGTTTCATTGAGCAACTTGGGATCACTGAAAGAACTGTACAATTTTCCAAATATAATCTAAGATGTTTTCTTATCTCTGCTTTAATTCTGGGCCCAGTACATTTGCAGTGCCATCCTAACTCACTGAATTGGCTATCTAGCTTCATGACATAGCATAGACCAGTGTTCTCCAAGGTAGAGTGAGGACTATTGAGAGTGCTCAAAATGATTCAATTTAGTATAAGAAAAACAAACTAGAATTTCTATTTGTATATTTCCTATTCTTTTAAAAAAGAAAGGAACTGACATTTACTATACAGAATGACACTGGTGACCTCACTTGGTCTATATATCAGATGGCTAAGTGTTACATAGACTATATGAAGTATTTTATGGGAACAATGGAGTTCCACAAAATGAGAGGGTTGATGGTGATATCCTCACTCATTCATTTTCAGCATAATGTATTGAAATTATATATATTTGTTTAAGTGGATCTTTAGACTACATTATCTAGTTTTAATCAAACTACATATAACACAATAGATAAGCTGCTTTAAAAGATTTGAAAGATTTTTGCAAAGAAACCATAGGTTTAAAGCACAAGATTCCCAACAAGAAAAGGGCAAAGCTGACACTTCTATTCTTAGCAATAGCCCTTCACGAGGCACACTGCAAAGTAAAAACAATAAAGATTGAATAAGAACTGATAAAAAGTGAGCCCCAAAATTTTGAAACTATCAAAATTATGATTTAAAATATAATTAATAATGTTCATAATTAATCTCACCTTAAGTAATTAACTAATGATAGTACAAAGTCATCATAACTAGTAAGTTATTTAAAAAATATTCAAAGCCATGAGTAATTTTTCCATTGTTATTCAACATTGTGTAATAACCCAGTGCCATGCCAAATTTCACTGAAATTTTTTTTTTTGAGGTTTCCTATTAAATACTGAAAAACAAAAGCCACATATCACTGGAGAAACTCACCTTCTTGTGGCCGTAGTAAAAAAGGCTGAAATAATACATGGAAAACAATACTGTGACAAACTGAAACTCATAAGTTTCATAACTTATAAAGATAAGTTTTGGGTTGTTCCCCCGCATTTTACCTAGTCAGATGCCTACCTGAGACACAGTGCCTAGGTTTAATCTATTCTACAATTTTATACTACTACCTTGGAATCCTTTTAAAATTTCAATGTAACTGCTTCCTCAGTAACTACACTTGCTTATTAATGTAAATCTTAAAAATATATCAGGACAAATGGAAACAATCCCATGAATTTTTAGCTCAAAAAGAATGAAATAAATACCTCTAAACTTAGATGGATTTTTTTTTTAAACAATCTGACTCTTCCCACTCACCTTAATGATTTTCATGTAATTCAGCCTGATACTGACAGCATAACCATCTTCATGGATTGTAGCTGAGAGAAGCTATTAAAAAAACACACACATACAAATAAAGGAGATATTCACAATTGCTTGAGTCTCATTGCCTTGAAAAATATCCTGGAAAATTAGAGACTTTGAGCTATATGTTTGATCTGCCTGTGGATCCTTAGATACTTAATTTTAGTTAATAACTGGATATCTCCTTATTTGTGAAAGGGCAGAGCTCAGGAGAAACACTGGCAATATACTGGTTAGATTTTACACATCACTTAATTGTTTCTGTTAAGTTGTCTAAAAAATCTATTAGGAAAGATTTAATCTATCAGATTATCAAATAATAAATTGACAAAGGTAGATCATGTAATATTTAATAATGAGAGAGACAATTTGTCCAAGATATTTTTAATATATCTTAGTACTATCAGAGCAATGAATAAAGAAGATCAGGGGGATCTCAAAACCACAATCCCCAAGTTATATTAAGCAGCCTTCTGTTCAGATGAATATTTAAGTGCATTAACAAGTTTTTGTGAAGAGCTAATGTTAATGTAAAGTTAAAGATCTTCCCCTCCTCATTAATAGACCTCAGGTGGATCCAATTAAGGGGAGCTTGATTAGGGAAGGCTTATTTTATAGGAAGACCTGTACCTTTTGTTAATTTCTAAAGAATTAAAGATCTTCCCCACCTATTAATGGGCCTGCCCATTAAGGGAATCTTGATTAGGGGAGATGTGTTTTGTAGAAGGCCCACACCTTTTATTAATTTCTCCTAAGGCATTGGTTCTCAAGGGTCCTGATGCCCTCCACCTCTGGAAAGTGTATATATACTCCAAGATGAGGTTTTGCTTTGGGGCTTATTCAATGGAAGTGTTTGTTTGGCCAGAGGAGACTCAGGATAGCCTCTAAGGAGCCCCCCTGACCTCCTCCCTCCCCCCCACATTTTGAAAACCCAGATGTTGGTGCTTCTCTCTCTGGTAACTATATGTGTGTGTAATGGTTAGACAGTTGGATCTGTCTGTTGATCTGTGTTGGAAGCCCTGTCTGCTGGTCTTTATTTCTCTGCTTGTATTTCTCTGTTGGTGAACGTAATTAAAGAAAATTGTTGACCTCTTAAATATTGTCTTTCCTTTTAGAAAAGCAGATCAAAGAATCTGTGCTAGCAGGCCATCCTGGATGTGTCAGGGTGCTTGCTTTTACAAAGAGAAGTAAAGATTGAAATAGTAATAATAGTAGCTAAATAGAATGTAGCACATTACCACCTAAGAATGGCAGAGAGTGCAAAAAGTAACTTAAAAGGTAGCATCAAAGAGATGCATGAGGTTACATTAAAAAGTTGCATTAAAAAAAGCATTAATGACTCTATTTTGCCTTTATCTACCATTTTTGTGAAGTTAGTTTCAGTTGCTTGTATGTCACCTGCTTTTGGAGAAGTCACAAGATTATTCCCTCCCCCCCAGGTCACTCAACTTAAGGAATGTCACAAAATTACTCCTTTTCCTCTCAACTCAGTATCCCCTGATCTTCTCCACCAGGAAATCAGGTGTTTTAATCCCTATAATCCTATTTTTCACTCCTTCCAGTTGTAATACTGTGTAGAGATCAATAATCATCATCTTTGGCTACTAAGAGCTTTGGTCCTGGTTTGTGTCTACAACTGTATGCATTGTTAAATAAATCATTGTCTGGGTATAACTATTTGGATTTTTATTCCATTGTAAACAGTAACCAAAGAAGGGACTGAGACCTCAAGTTTTTGTTTGACTTACTAGACTTTTACCAAATGAATATCCTAGGGTACTCTGATAAGATTTTTACTGGTGGACTTCCTCAGTGAAGGACCTCCCATTCCTGGACCTCCATGCCCTCCCAAACCACATGCAGATGGACCTTCATAGAGGTAAGTAGTCCCTAGATGAGGATACAATGCGGGCTAGCTCCCCTTTGGGGAAGTTTTTATTGGACTTTGGAACAGAGAAAACTTCCCATTCAGAAGAGAATAACTCAGAATAGAGCTCTTTAATTTGGGTAAAGATTGATTTCTACACAGGGGCTAATTAAGAATAGAGCTCTCAAATTGGGTAAAGATTAGTGTAAAATATAAAAAAATCCAGATGAGTTCCTGGTCTGGTCTGAGAAGGAATTTCCATTATCTTAAATTAAAGGCTTTGAGATTGCTTTTATAAAATTTGTGTGTACTTTTTCATTAAACTTTCAGTGGGAGAAAAGCAGGAACAACTTTGCCATCAAGTACATCTATGTGTCTCGTTGTATTATCTGTGTTTTGGTAAATCAAACTAACTTCTTCCTGTGGTCGGATCAGCCAAAGGGACAATTTTGTGCAAAATGTGGAAACTTTTTCTGAGGAATTTTCAAAGTCTTCAGAAAGATAATGTCTCTCTGAATTTCTAACTGGTCAAGTTGGAGAGGCAGACAAGAGACAAAGACAAAAAAGAAGGGAATCTTTGTTCCCAATCTGCAGGAATTTATGGCATTGTAAACTAACTAGAGATTAAATTTGTGACCAAAATTTCTCTACTGTCAATTTTCAAAGTATAGTTTGAATGTTTCTATAAATGTTGAAATGTTTTAGTGAGTTCTGAAGTATTACTCTATAGAATTTATTTTAAGGAAAAATAAGAATTAAACTCTGAAAGTTACATGAAAACAGTGCTCAGATCTTTTATTATTCTTTCCCTTGAAGAGTTTATTATTTTATTCTTTATTATTTTAGTGCAAGGAAGAAAGATGATTTTACTGACTAGAGAAAAGAGAAAACAATGGGTCTGCAATTTGCAATTCAAATTTATCTGGTACTTAAGGACTACCTATTTTTAACATTTTCTTTACCATGAAAAGGAAAAAAACTTTTTTAAATCAGGAAACAACTTAAAAGTAATTTAATTTGGAAGACTGTTTTGTGCTACCACTATATTTCCTCTGTGAATGATATAACAGAACCTAATTGTTTAGGTAAACTAGAAGCAAAGTCACCAAAAGGTATTAGAATAGAGCACACATCTGTTAGCTTTCAAAAACTCCAAAGGCAATAGTCTTGCAATTAATTGGTTTTGTATAATAAAAACTTATGCTAATTGTAAAGTAAAAGTTCAGTGAAATGAAGATTAGTTCTATAGATAGTCCGAGATATGATTGGGAAATAAAGACTAGACAATTTAAGCTGGGTGGGGTTAGATTAGATTGTGAAAACAAAATGAACTGAATTGGCTCACTGGGTGATTTTGAAGTAAAAGAAAAGTTATGGAGAGATGGGCTATAGTATACCGACCATGAATTTTTTTTTCTCTCTCTGAACATGAGTTAACTGAAACAGCTTTTTATGTTGAATTGTATTTTTATTTATTGTTTTAAACATTTCCCCAATACATTTTAATTGAGTTTGACACCTCTGGTGTAGACAGCAATCCAGCCATGCTTTCTCTTCCTGTGCAAACTTTGAAATTTGAAATGCTGGCAGGTGATGACCTTTGGGAAACCTGAGATACTATATGATTCCATCTGTAAATATAGATTCAGAGGCAATTGAATTTGTTTTTGTCACATTTAAGCGAGATGCGTTCTCCTACCAGGATAACTGTGGTAAATTAGCACTTAATGAAAGACATATTTGATGTTGGCAGAAGTGCTTGAAAAAACTACACAGATCAGAAAACCTGAAATAAAATCTTGTCTCAGAAATCATGATCCTCAGCAAGTCACTTTACCTGTTTGCTTCAGTTCCTTCATGGGCATAAAATGGGATAATGACGGCATCTACCTGCCAGGGTGGTTGTGAGGATCAAATAAAATAATTATTGTTAAATGCTTAACACAGTGCCTGGCATATAGTAAGCACCATATGAATATTAATGATTATATAATTCCTCCATATTGGATTATTCTATTCAGGGGTAGAAAACTGGCAGCCTTGAGGCCACATGCAGCCTCATAGTCTAATGTGCCCAAAAGAAATGTCATAAGACCAAAAATACCATGGGACAATGGGATGAACTGAACACAACAATATGCCAATGGATATTCCAAGCACGGTAGTCACCACTGGACCAACAAGGTCTAGTGGAGAAACATAGCTAGCAGAGATGCCATGCTCAGCAGCCCAACAAGAGCAGCTTGATGGACAAAAGATATCAGTGGCCCTGCAGTCGTAGAGTTGTCCCTCCACATGTATAAGTACCTTTACCACATGTTCCTCACATATGTACACCTTTTCCCGATCTCCATATTATATGTGAGTATATATATATATGTATATATATATATATCTACATATATATATATATGTATATATATATATCTACATATATATATATATGTAGATATAGATACATATAGGGCAGCTAGGAAGCATAGAATTGGGAACACTCATCTTTCTGAGTTCAAATCTAGCCTCAGACACTTCCTAGCTGTTGAGAAAATATAATGCTGTACTATTATATTAATAACTAATTATTAATTTGTGACCCATATGTTCCCTTTTATTTCTGTTAAAATCCAATTCCTGAACAGGTGAGTCATTCTCTGAAGGGCATGACTGAATGATGAGATTTGCCCCTAGCCCTAAAGGCACAGGCTTATTAACTAGGTGGGTGGAGCCCCACCCAACTGGGAGACCTAATTTCTGTTTAGAGCATAATAGGATCCAGTCTGGGGGAGTCTTTGCCCAGGAGAAGAACCCCCTGTCCTTGGCCCCCTCCATGAGAATTTAAGGCAACCCTGCTCATGAAGGAGAAAACTAGCCAGAGGTTCATCTCCTCATTAAATGTCCACCAATCCGGATTGAGTTTCATTTGTCCGGAGAGTTCCCTTTCAGAAGGGATTTAAGCATTGCAAGGTCTCCCTTTCGGTGTCTGGTTACCAAAAGAAACCACTGACCATCAATTTACTGATTGCCACCTAGTCTAATTAACAAATTGATGATTATTTACTCAGTAACTCTGTCTCCCAGGTTTTCATTCAACACACTGTGACCCTGTAAAAGTCACTTAACCCTGTATATCTCAGTTTCCTCATCTGTCAAATGACTGGAGAAGGAAACCGCAAACCACTCCAGTATCTTTGCAAAAAAACCCAAACAAACCCCAATGGGGTCACAAAGAGTAGGATATGACTAAACAATGATATGTAAAATACTTGTGACATCCCCCTATTACGTCACTGGAATGGACTGGAACTCTTGAGGTGACTTCTAGGCCTGATTCTTTAAGAACTTCTGTTGCGCACACACATGAAGCAGCTTTTGAAGTTATGCTACAGGGACTTGTACAATTTAGAGTGAAAAATATTTAAGAGCTCAACTAATCCAAACTCCTTTGACAGATGAGGAAATGAAGCCCAAGGAAGTTAAGTGACCTGTAAAATACGGAGCACATAGAAAGTAGCAGAGCCAGGATTTGACTCGAACACCCTGAGACCAGATCTAGTGTTTTGCCTGTACAGGTTCAGCAACGACTTCGACATAGCAAATATTTTTCATATTTCTTCAGTAATATCTTCTTCTTACAAGATCTCAGTGGAGCCCAAAGATTATTTTACTCCCAGTTTCACAATATCAAAGTGAAGTTGTAGCCTTCAAGTCCTATTTACACTTCAACACACTTAAATACAGATATCACCTAATTTTGGTTTTCCAGCTTCTTAAACAAATGGAAAGCTGCTTAAGGCTCTGTAATTGAAGTTTTTATTTCTTACATATAAAATACTCTTTTCCCCCTTTTTGGGTAGGATTTTCCTTTTAAAGCCTGGGAAATAACATTTCTATTAATCTGTTCTATATTTAATCAAATTTTGTGGTGCTATTCAATTCAACTAATACATTCCAACTATATGCAAGGCACACATAGTTTGTATCCTGGAGGATACAAAGATAAAATTTAAACAGTCCCTGCCATTAAGGAAAATACATTCTAGTAATATACTTTTTTTGTGGGGGTAGAGGAGGAATTGGAGTTCAAAGAAGTCTAGACCTATGATTTCCTAGGCTAGATTTGCACTCAAGTAGATAAGTCACGCTGATTCCCAGCCCAGCAATCTATCCACTACACCACCTAGCTGCCCCTGTTCTTAGAAAGTTGCCTTGAGTGCTGAATTGTCTAGGGTCACACAACAGGTATACATAGAGATGGGGCTTATAGTCAGGTGTAAGATGCCTCTAAGCTTTAGTTCCACCTGACATGGCCTCTCTAGTAATGCATATGCTTGCTATTAAATAATTCACTGACTGTTCAGGCAACAAGGCTAGACAAGCAAGTTTGGGTATCTTGAAGTTACTGGTCTTGCCTTCTACTGGATGAGTTCTATGATGACTCAGAGGGAAGGGCTCTCTGAGTCATCATGATCATTTTCAGCAACACCTGGCTATTTTTTTTTGTCAACTCCCATGCTGAGTGTGCCTAACTTTGCTCTATGGAAAAGTTTTGACAAGATTATAGCATGAGGTGCTTATAGCTATAGGATGAATATTCTGACTAAGGACTTAGATTAAATGAACCTCTAACATCTTTACTCTGCTTGGAAAAACCAAACCAAACCTCTTTCAATTGGAGTGGAGCAGAATTGGCAGAATTCAACAATTCATGATTCCTGGATCTTTTATGATTTTCTTCACTAGATTTATAGGGCACAAAAATGCTGGGCGTTAATAATTATAAGAAGAATTCTTCAATGCATTCTTTCATCTTTAGTAGTGCACAGATAAGGAGTTGTGATGTTTAGTCATGTATCAAGTTTCTAGGAAAACTATAAAAAAATTACCTAGATGTACCTACTAATTAGGACAGCAGGGCCTAGAAGTGCGAAAAAAAACCCAAAACACCATAATTTTATTTCCTATTCCATGTCCTGCCCTTTTTATCCATGTATTCTATACCTTTTCTTACCTTTCCCATTCTTGGTTCTCCAACTAAAGCCCTGAAGTTAGGATTGTTCAGGGTGTAACTTCTGAGATGAGCAAAGATATGATCCAGCTGTTTCCTCCAATATCCTGAAAGTAAAAGGAAAAAATAAAAGCAGATAGTCATTTTGATAATTCTTCTATTGCTAAGTAGGACCAATGATAAAAAAAAAAACCAAAACGTTCAAACGTGAATTTTCTTGTTGAAGTTTTATGCTTTGTTTTTAAAGATTTGAAAATTTTTTGTAATTTTTGTAATCAGTACTAGAATATCATTGGAATTACTGACTCTTACAACTTACAACCCAAGTTTCATAGAGGTCAGTTATTCTAATTCTCTCATTTTACACATGAGAAAATTGATGTCCTGAGAGTTAAGTGATTTGTTCATTGCCACACAGATAATTAGTGGCAGAATGAGAACTAAAATCTAGGTTTTTAAAAATTCTCAATTCAATTCTTTTTCTAAGATCTCAAGCTAACTCTTCAGTAGCAGCTCAATGTGTCTCAAAATGACTCTTAGAAGAACTGGAGGGGAAAAAAAATCCAGGCTTCCTTGATTGTGGGAGTTGGCAAACAGGTTTGGATTCCATGCTTAGCAATGGCATTCCCAGGGTACTCTGGGAAATTCACTGGAAACCCATTTGCTCTTTTAATAGTTAAATAATAATGACCACAGTAGACAATGATGATCATATTCATGTAAATAAATATATCTAAGTACACAGAGTGAAAAAGAGCAAATATTCTGGATCGTTGCTAAAATGTCTTGTTAATTTCAATCAAGTAGACATTGGAATGTGTCAGAAACTTCTTAAAATAAATATTTTGTTGATATTTTTAGCATTATCGTCATTCCTAAAAACCACACCGTCCAATTTTCTCTTCTAACAAAGGAATACAATTGTGTGTTCATGCTCCGTTGCTGAAGAAGACCATGCCGTCGGAGACATGATGATATGACTTGCACTTGACTTTGTTCTGAGTGAGGAAGGGTTGACAACAATAAGGCAAAACGGACACACGGACCCATCTGACAGG
>CM053769.1:220095084-220113690 GCA_028658325.1 Potorous gilbertii
AAAAAATTAAAAAGTAACAATTATTCTTTAAAATAATGATGATACAATATAGAAAAGTATCTGAGATGCAGATACAGCCACACATTGCTTTTCTAAGGAACAGATTTGACCATGTCACTCCTCTACACAATCAACTAATGAAAGAAAATTTTCAAACATTCTTGATGAAAAGACTACAGCTTCATAGAAACTTGGAAATGCAAATACAAGAGTCAAGAAACATATAAAGATAAACCTATGCGAGCAATCACAGGAGATTAAACAAGAATAAACTATTTACATTCTAATACAGGTAGATGATAGATAAAAGTGTCCCCTCAGAACCCTATCAGGAGTTATAATGGGAGTCTAATTAGATAGAAATCTGGAAATCTTTCTATTAGGTTTTGATGATATTAAAAGAAGAATAGAAAGGAAGGAACACATTAGGGAAGAAAAGAGAGAAGGATAAGAAAATTACCTCACATAATGGGGACGCACAAGTAGAAGTCTATATGAACAAGGAAAAAAGAGTGAAGGAAACAGATGACATTTTAATTTTATTCTCATCTGAATTGGTCAAAGGAAAGAAAAATACACATTTGGGTTTAGAAATACATCAGGGAAAAGAGAAGAAAGAGGGATAAATAATAGAGAGGGTAGACTGAGGGAGTAGTCTTAAGATAAACTCTGAATATGTACAAAACTATTTATAATAGCTCTCTCTGCTTTAACAAACATTGAAAACTGGGGGAGTACTGTAATGGTAAGGAAATTTGAGGATCTTCCCTGCCCCTTAATAGGCCCATGTGACCTGCTTTGAGCTTTGACTCAGCCCACAGCCTGAGGCACATGGAGTCACACGGGAGGAGTTTGCTGAATGGGTGCAGCAGGAGGAGAGAGTAAGGTGGAGATGAGAGAGAGGACCAGCAGAGTAGAGCACAGCAGCTAGCCTGTATGAGAAAGGGACTCTTTGCCTAAGGGAGTTTGTGGGGAGGCCTGAAGGATGGAAGGCTTGGGGATAGCGATGCTCCCTTTATTGGTAATCTGTACAAACTTCATTGTTATAATGGTGGAATTGGCTTTATAGTATCTGAATAAATATCTTGGTTTTGTCTTTGAGGAAGAGACTTTATATTTTGAGGATTTACCTTGGAAATATGCACGCATATCCATAGCAGCTGCTATGGGTATCACATTGGCACTACAGGTACCCACTAATTACAGTATACAAATATTATAGAAATTGTGCTATAAGTAATGATGAAGGGGTAGTTTCATAGAAATCTGGGATGATTTTATATAATCTGAAGCAGAGTGAAATAAGTCAAACTAGGAGAACAATTTATACAGTAGCAACAATATTGGAAAGACAACCATGAAAGACTGATCAATACAACTTTCTTTTAAAAAGCATTTTTTAAGTTAATTTATTTTTAGTTTTCAACATTCACTTCCGTAAGTTTTAAATTCTCTCCCTTTCTCTTCCCTGCCTCTTCCCCAAGATGGTACACAATCCGATATAGGCTCTACACATACATTCCTACTAAACATATTTTCACATGAGTCGTGTTGCATCAAAGAATTAGAACACATGGGAGAAACAATGAGAATGGAAAAAATAAAATATTCTGCTTCTCTCTGCATTCAAACTCCATAATTCTTTCTCTGGATGTGGATGACATTTTCCCTCATGAGCCCTTTGTAATTGCTGTAGGTCCTTGCATTGCTGAGAAGGCCTAAGTCTATCAAAGTTGGTTATCACACACTGTGGTTGTTACTGTGTACAATGTCCCCTGATTCTGTTCACTTCACTCAGCATCAGTTCATGTAAGTTTTTCCAGGTGTTTTTGAAATCTACCTTTTCACAATAGCATTCCATTACATTCATAGACCACAACTTGTTCAGACATTCCCTAATTGATAAGCATCCCCTCAATTTCCAATTCTTTACTACCACAAAAAGAGCTGCCATAAATATTTTTGTACATGTGGCTTCTTTTCCCATTTTTGTGATTTCTTTGGGATAGAGCCCTAAAAATGGTCTGAGTCAGAAGAGGTATGGGGAGTAGGTCAAAGGGTATGCTCATTTTACAGTCCTTTAGACATAGCTCTAAATTGCTCTCCAGAATAGTTGGATCAGTTCATAATTGCACCAACCATGACTTAGTGTTCCAATTTTCTCCAACATTTATCATTTTCCTGTTTTGTCATGTTAGCCAATTTGATAGGCTTGACGTGGTACCTCAGAGTTGTTTTGATTTGCATTTCTCTAATCAATGGTGATTTCGAGCATTTTTTCATGTGACTATAAATAGCTTTAATTTCTTCCTCTGAAAATTACCTGTTCACATCCTTTTACCACTTCTCAGATGAGGAATTATTTGTATTCTTATAAATTTAACTCATTTCTCTATATATTTAAAAAAAATTTTTTTAAGAGCCTGCTTTGTGCCAGGTACTGGGCTAAGTACTTTGCCAAAATAATCTCTCTTAATTCTCCCAACAACTCTGATGGTCAGGTATCACATCTACCCTCACTTTACAGTTGATGAAATTGAGGCAAACAAAGGTCAACTAACTTGTCCTGCATCACTCAATCAGTAAGTGTTTGAGGCAAGATTAACACTCATGTCTTCCTAACTCTAGGCCCAGTGCTTGACCCACTGTACCAACTAGTTGCCTCTATAGTAACCAATTTCAATTCAAGAGGTCTCATAATGAAATGTCAGTCACCTTCTGAGTCGTAATGGACTTAAGAGTACAGATTGAGATTATGTATATTTTTGACATGAGCAATGAGAATATTTAACTATACACATTTATAAAGAGTTTTTTCTTTTTTTCTCAATTGGGAAGATAAGTAGGAAAGAAAATGATTTTGTGTTGACTGAAAAAAATATTTTAAAAAGCACTAAATATTGGTAATTGTATTATTGGGTAGAGGAAAGAGTGGAGCAGCTTTGGAGTTTTAGGGATAGTATGATAGTACTCATCAAAGGTTCTCCATTGGAAAACTAGTAATTTAGACTGATAATCTAAATAATTCAGATCATAGTAGATAGTTTAATCATTCCATTATGTGGTATTCATGACCAAGTACCAGTAGGTACTCTCTTGTACTCATGAAAAAACCTTGGGTTTCTTCTTAGTGTCTTAGGGCAGTTGGTTGCCAACTACCTCTACATTCCACCTCTTTGGGAGTGATGCTGACTTTCTACATTGTTCTGGAGTTTGTGTCTACATAAACTAGACAAATCTTAACAGCTTATTTGCCTCCATCTCAGTGGCTCTTCCCATTCTTTAAGTCCTTTACTACATGCTTCATTGATTCATTTCTTCCAAGGTCACTGTGGTACAAGCATTTATTGGGTTATATAAAAGGTAATAACATCTACAGCAATATCTGCAAGTAATGTATATAGATTTTCAGACCCAAACGTGGAAACCATTTCTAGGCTGAAATCCATTTTCCCCCCTTTTATATCCATTCTGGATTGAGAACTAACCTTGAAATTCAGTACTCAATATTCCCATTTGGTATCTGAATGAATGAGATTTCTCAGTTCCTCAAGCACAAAATGAGGGGACATGTCAGTCACTCAGAATTCATACCAACTGGATACATGCCATCTTGTTCATTCCTCTAAGGACTACAGGAACCATAATTCTGCACCTTAACTTCTCCTCAGCTGGGCTTTATGTTTTTCCCTTAGGAGCTGAAGTTTTAATGGGCTATAATGTGTTTCTCCATCACCCTCCCCCAGTTTTGAAATAGGGCACTGAGAAGTACTAATGTGACCCATATTTCACCCAAGTTCTGGATTCATATGGACTATGTCTAATCTTAGAGTCTTTCCCAAAACAGCATTTTCTCATCTGGTTCAGTATACTCCTACTCAGAGTTCATTACTGGAAATATCCAAATACGCTCATGTCTAGGTTTCCACAAATATAAATAAGAAGGATTCCATAAGCACTTAAGGTAACAAATGTATATTGGGTATAAGACAGTTTTTGTTTCATTCCCCCAAAATGTAGATGACACAAGTGGATCCAAGACAGACCAGCCTTAATCTCAGTTTTTCAGTATTAAAAAGGGGTTATATCATGTAATAAAAATAAAGGATAACACATTTAAAGCTCAAATACTGCATGGGCTTTATCAATACTCAGAGAACCTGTGCAAACACACAAAACACAGAGTTCCTTCTCCTCAGAAGAAATTGATTTTTGAGGCTGCCAATGAGGCAACATTCTGATACTGCAGCAAATCCCTAACCCCAAAAGGTCCAATGCTTTCCTTTTTAAATTCATACCTCCTGTGGTTTTGACCCTCCTAAAAGGCAAACACACACTGAAGCTGTGTAATGGGTAATCCATCTTCTAGCAGACCTATACTGTCTGAATTGCTCACCATAAGAGCAGCAGGATAGTAAGGTCTATTTCCCTTGCTCCCTCAAATCAGAGTTTTAGCTTTATCTATTCCTATGGCTGCAGAAGCTATGTAGGATAATACTTTTATTTCTCCAGGAGGCATACTCCTCAGAAAATCCTCTCCTCTCTCTAGAAAATATTCTCAAATTTTTAAACTTAAGGTTACTTTTCAAGCAACCTCAAAGTTAACATTGCCCAAGAAATCAGTAGCTAGAAGGATAGATTCTGGGATTGACTGTCCAGGAAATTAAGATCCCTGCTCCTCTACAAAGGAGGTTGGGGTTCAGGAACACTATCTATGAACTCCTCTCTCAGGCCAAATGGGCAAGTACATGTCTGCTTCAGCAAGAGCTTCTGCAGGAACATTTATTATTGTCTCTGGATGCTGCTGTCTCTTAGGCTAAGAAAGTTCATTATATCCCTGGTCTTTGACTTATGCTAAGAAAGCAATTCAGAATGGCAGAAAATGGCCAGGAATTTGAGGTCCAGGAATTCTCCTCAGGCCACCTAAGCAAGTTTAGGCTGCTTACCAGGCACTCCTGCTATGAGTTACCATTATTTGCTAGAGGAGTGGGAAAGTAGAGAAGAAATTAGAGGGGAAAACTCCCTCCCATCATACTGCACTCCAAAAGAAAGATGTAAAGGAAAAGATGAAGTCTAAAAAAGGCCGAGCAGGTATGTTTGCAATATGATCCTGGGAACAATCACAAACCATTAAACTCAATCATGAATTAGTGTGTTGGCTCCTTAATATAGTGCCAAATAGGTATGTTTATATTGCATACGGGGAGAGAAACGCTCATCAAATCGACCAAAAGAAATTCCCTTGATCAACATCTCTTTAATCTGAGATCCTATAACTACATGGCAATTTGCCTGGCATAAACTTCATACTTACAAAGGCAGAGTCCTTCCTTTTTCATTGCCAAAACTCATGCTATCCTGCCTCTGACATCACTGTCTGTCAGCTAACAGGAAATTGTAATCACACCTGCTATACCTATGATAATGTTACAGGCTTCATAGAAGCCTGAAATGAGAAAGAGCTTTTCAAAGGGTTATGTGTCATCTCAAAATATGAATAATGGATGGCATGGAACCCAAGAAAACTCTTCTGAACACTTGTTATCTCTCAATATACTTCCATACTAGGGTGGATCCATGATCACAACATTGTGAGTACTTCCTCCACCTGTATAGAATGTCTTCCCTTGTCTTGTCACCCTAGGTGATTTTTTCCCATTTGTTTCTGTAAATCTTTAACAATGAACATGCACAATGCATAGCAGTGCTATCTCTTAATCTTTTAATATTTTGTGAATAGCAGTACAGCATTTTCGATTTACATCTGCTTTCCCTTACTGTTATGACATAACACTTTTTAATTTAAAAAAATTGAGGTGAAGACAGGTCCCTATTTTGAGTCCTATTCAAAGAGATTTAGTTATTAAAATATCAGAAAGGTAGTCAATACTGTGGGCCTAAAGTAGACAATGTTCTAGCAAGATTCTACTGTAGAGTAATAGAGATAGGACATTGATTAAGAGGCAAGATTTCTGAGTTTAGCTCTTGATCTGCTACTTGCTCGATTTGATATAAATTTACTTTAGTTTTCTAATTATTATTATAAATTCTTAATGGTTAGCAAAACACTTTCATGAAAAGAACTTTGTGAGTGAGGGGAGCAGAACCAGGGGAACATTACACACAGTAACAGCAACATTATGTTATGATCGAAAATGACTGACTTATCTCTTTTAAGCCAAAATTCAATAATCCAAGACAATTTCAAAAGGCTCAGGATGGAAAATGTTATCCGCATCCAGAGAAAGAACAGGTGGAGTCTGAATGCAGATCAAAGCAAATCTTTATTTTCATTTTATTTTTTGTGATTTTTTTTCCGTTTGCAAATTGTAATTTTTTCTGCAAACTCTTTCTTCTTTCACAACTACTACTCTAATCTATTTTTTTAGGTTTGTTCTGAAATCTATATATGAATGCCAACTATCTCTTGATGCCTTTTTATTTAATCACTATGATTTATCTGGATTAACCTAGGTGGCATCTAGGTGGAACAGTAGATAGAGCACTGGCCATGGAGTCAGGAGGACCTGAGTTCACAGACATGTGACACTTACTAGTGTCAAGGAAGTCATGGAACACACATGGCAATGGAATTGCATAAGGTAGGAGGAGGCTACAAAACATTACAAATAAGGAATTATAATTGAGAAGCAGGGCAATAGAAATATTATGAAATGTATGAACTGAAAAGTACGTTGGTGATGTGCTAAGATGGACAATCCTTGTGCTTTACTGGTATTCTCATAATGTCAAGAGAGAAAAGAAGGCCCCTATCACAGGAGGTGATCCCTCTACAATGAATTTCTGAGAAGAAATGGTTAGGAGTCATCCAGGGTAGGCAGGGAGAAGATGCAATCTGCATCACTGGAAGAGGTACTCGTATCAATAGGTCCAAGATCCATTTGAATATTTTAAGGAAGACAAGACATATTCACAAACATTATAATGTAAAACACAATATGGTAAGTTTATAGAAGTACAAAATACTTTGTATAAGAGCTCCAGAGAAGGAGAGAAAGCTTCATGGAGGATGTGCCATCTGTAGAATTTGAATGAGTTTGGAAGAGAATAGGGTGTATTCCAAATATATGGCATGACATGAGCAAACGCACAGAGCTATAAGGGTCAAGACAAGTTCTGGAAAGAATAAACAGTCCAGAGTGTTGATCATAGTATTCATGAAAAGAAGTGAAATAAGATTAGGGCCAGACTGACTGTGAAGGGCCTTGATTTCTGGGCATAAGGAATTTGGACTTTATTTGGTGCACAAAGGAGACCAATGAAGGTTTTCAGTGGAGGGTCATATCACAAAGGCTGAGTTTTAGGAAGATTACTCTGACAGTGGTGTGAAGAATATATGACCAAGAGGAGAGACTTGAGCGAGGGAGAGCAATTAGAAGTCAACTGGAATACTTCTACCAGGATGGAATGAGGACCTGAACTAGGCTGGTGCCTGTGAGTACAGAAAGTCTTGAGGACCAAGAATTGACAGGATTTGACAACTGATTTTATGTGACGATTAGGGCTGGAAATTAAGGACAGTAAATGACAAAAAATTAATATTTTAAGCATGAAAAGCTTAGGAGAACAGTGATGTTATTAACAAAATGGAAAGGTTAGAAATGACAATTTAAAGGAAAGATAAAATTGGTTTTAAATATGTTTAACAAGTTGATGGTGAGACATAAATATAAAAGTTGTTGCAGTTGTGGGAATAGAGTACTGGGGTGTTGTCAGAGGGAAATACAGTTTGGGGATTCATCCTCATAAAGATAATAGCTGAAACTGCGGGTAGACAAGATCACCAAATGTGAGGACTGTTGAGAGAAAAGAAGAGGACCTAATATATAACTTCACATGGGAATGTGTCCTACTCCTTTTACTAAATAAGGGTAATTTTGGTGTCCATAGGAAATAATTTTAAAGGGTAATTTAATCAGATTAAATGTACTTCCTGAATTTAAAAATAACTGCCTCCTAAAATAGTAATTTTGTAAAACATCAGTTGACATGCCCAAGGAACAAACAGGCTATGCTCCTAAGGAAGATTACAGGCCACACTGGTAGACTGTGTATCCTGATGAGGTTTGTTGAAGGATACTCTCTGTAGCCAGCAGAGGGCTCAGGAGGGCTGCGAATGAGATAAGGGTGTTTTTCCAGTTTGCTACTTTAGCTGGGTCTCCTGCAATCGTAGATTAATTAGCGGGAAAAGAGATGAAAGGTGGCAGACTCCCCAGATAGTTGGTGGTGGGGGGGTTCTTCACTCACTATCAGAACACAGCAGAACCCTGCGCCCCCAGACCAGCTACTCACAGGTAACAACTTCCAGAGGTCTCAGGAAGATGGAACCACCATAGATGACTTCACCAAGTTCCCTTTTTGTAATCCCTTTTGTTATTGTCTCAGTTTCTGCAGATTCTAGGGCAGTGATTAAAAGGCTCATCTTGTTTAACTTTGCTAGGGAGGCAGAAACTTTTTATCTACAGAGTAAGAGTAAGTTCTTCAAAACTTCATTTGGCCTAAATCGAGCATGATAACATTTTTGATACAGCAAGAGATCTTCCCAGCAGGTTAAGGAAAACAAAGTAACTGAATTACAGGGCACATATCCTAAGTATCCTAAAAGTATCCTAAAAAGTTTTCTTTATCTTCTCTTTAGCTATTTTCATTGTCAAAGGAAATGGCCTTGAGGCTTGCTCCACTGAGAAGAGTCATACAGCCTTTGCTCAAAAGGCAGTGTTACTTTCCCTTCAGATTCTATATAGGAATGCTGACCTAGATAGGGGAGAAGGAGCAGGACATTTGAAAGGATTCTAATACTAAGGAGAAAAAGCTTCAATTTATCAGTACATAGTCTTGAATGGATATGTATACATTCTCTAGAAAAACCATTAAGAATGTGCTGGCATTCAACAAAGAAGAATGACACCTGTCATTCAGAGCAGCTCGGCACTGCAATGGATAAGATCACTGGGCTTGCAGTCAGTAAAACCAGAGTTCAAATTTCACTTCAGATGTTTACACCTGTGTGATCCTGGGAAAATCATTTGACATCTGTCTGCCTCAGTTTCCTCACCTGTAAAAGGGGGACAATAACAGCCCCAACCTCACAGGGCACAAGACAATTTCTGGAAAGAATAAACAGTCCAGAGTGTCGATCACAGTATTCATGAAAAGAAGTGAAATACGATCAGGGCCATACAAATAAGATGACAATTGTAAAGTACTATATGAATGCTAGCTATTATTACTATTAATTACAAAAATTCTAAATGGCAAACATTTATATATACCATGAAAAGCCAGACATTATGGAAAATACTACAACAGCCATAGTTTTGTTGATACCTATACAGAATACCCACATTTAGCAGACAAAAAGGGAGCAAGTACTGGAAAAATAGAATAAGGAATGGTCAGAGAAGTAGGAGAACTGTGAATTCATTGTCACAGAAATCAAGGAATTGTAGCATCATAAATTTAGAAGTGGAAAGAATCATAGAGATTGCTCAGTCCAACCCTCCTTTTACAGATGAGGAAACTGAGACCCAGGAAAGATAAGTAATTTGTCCAAGGTTAGCTAGAATTACCAAAAGGGAGGAGAGATTATCCAGAAGCAGGTTTGAGCGGTAAAGAACAAGTCCTGAGAACTGGCCTAGAATACCCATAATTAGCAAGGAGAAGGTGACTTTTTTTTTTTGGTAAGGAACTTCAGTAGTGTGTAGGAGAAGAGGGAGTAGATTATATTCTAACCTCTTATTTTAAATCTGTAAAGTTCTGTTTTATGTATAGATAAGCAACATATTGTTGGGTCTTTTAAAAACCATTTTGCAAGCCTTTTCCTTTTTTCATAGGTAGATAAAGCAGCAACATTAAATTTGTTTTTTTTCCTCTATTATATTCTGCTACATTTGTTTTGTCAATAAGGATTATGGTATATCTTATTTTATCAGCACTAATCCAACCCTGGACTTTAATATATGCAAATTATTAAATACAGTTCTTAAATTTCTATTGTTATCTCTTTAACTTTTTAAAAAAGTATACACCTGTGTGATCCTGGTCAAATTACTTAACCTCTGTCTGCCTCAGTTTCCTTAGCAAAATGGAATTAATAATAGCACCCACCTCACAGAATTATTGTTAAGGTAAAGCAGACTCATCTCTCTTTTGTATAGGTATTGTTTGGTATTATTAACTTTCCTCTTTTCCCACAATTCACCAGTCATTCATTTGTGATGCTAACAATCTATTTCTCTTCTCCTCTCTATTTTTAAGAATTGGATAGGGTCCGTATATATGAATATTTTTAGTTAACCATTCCACCTCCAAGACTCCTTATGACTTTTAATTGCTAATCAAACCAAATTTGCTGTTGCTTTCTTTTTTAAGGATTTGCTAATCAAGTCAAAACTATACTACCATGAGGAGAACAATGAAGAAGTATTTAATCATATTTATAATTTAATTATTTTGACATGACAATTTGCAGCTTTCATGTAGTGGTTCACAAATTTAAAGTTTTCTTAGGCTTTACCTTTCTGCATCCTTTTTTCAGGGTTGGTTGGTCTTAGCCAGGAAGAGTTTTTCATTAATTTGATCTCCATTTCCTTCAATATGATTGCTGTGGAATTTTATTGATTAAAAATTTTTCTGCTGTTGGTTTTCTATCACCTGTATAGAATTTATATTGAGTAAATGATAAGTCATAGATGGCTGTAAAATTCTTAAGATTTATAGGCTGAAATTCTGCTTCTAGGTTTTTTCTCACCTTAGTATATATAACAAGACCATAGTCTGACTGTATACAAACACTGGAGACCTGTGTCCTGTTTGGTTAGATATAAACAACTTTATTTTTGAGGTATATTATTCAATACTTGGTCTGTATCTTGAATATACTTATGATATATAGATAGGAAACTTCTGAGTAGTTTATAAATCTTTGTTTCTTTTTTTAATCCTGAACCCCGTTTTCCAACATATTTTTAACATCGTCCCCTATGTTTAAATACCTTTGCTTTGAAGTCATTGTGTATTTGATCATTAAAGATGTTTGCCACTGTCAGATTTTATTCTATAGATGCTTAAGTTTTCTATTTCTATTTGTAGATGATTAAACACTTGGTAACATGAAATCCCAGAATCTCCTTAATGAGATCTACTTCTACTCAAAAGAGTTCAACATATCAATTCACATAGGAAAAACCAAGCAGATGAAGAATATCTATTGTTCTGATTACAGTCATAGTTTGTCATTTAGTTAGTGTGTCAGTGGATGTATTTTGGACCTCTTGGTCAGACACTGCAGATGGACAATGAGCTAGACTCAGAATGAAATAGGAAATGACTAGACCAGATTGTGTTTAAGAAAGTGGATAGCATTTTCAACAATCCCAAGCTGCTCTAAAAACTTACCCTTGGGTTCTTATAATGGCAGGTTCTCAAGTCCTCTCAATGTTCTAGACATCCTCTTCAGGAATATTCTAGTTTATTTATATGCTTCCTAAAATGTAGCACCTGGAATTGAACTCAGTACTCCATATGTGGTCGACAAGGGCAGGGCTCAGAATGATATGGCAAAATTACTTTTCCCATCATGCCACTTAAGGCAACAGGTAGGAATAGCGCTAGATCTTCCAGTGTCTAGTTCATGAAATGCCCCTGAAACTGTTGTGTAGCTATGCCTTCCCCATCACTGACTGAGTGAATTGTGGATTTGATTTTCTGAACCCAAGGTAGAATTCATCCCCTACTAAATAGGCAGCACAATGGCATAGGGGGTGAGTGTTGTATTGAGAGTTGGGAAGATCATCTCTCATAATACCTGTGCGCTGGCCAGTTAACTTCTCTGAACTTCAGGCAACTTTCTAAAACAATGCATTATTGCAATCTGTCATGGTGGAGGAAATTCTCACAGTGATGAAACCACAGATTGCTAATATATCTCAAATTAATCTTGTTCAATTCAGTACAATTTCAGCTACTCCAGATTCCTTTGGAGCCCTGACTGTCATCCATGATGTTAGCTATTCTTTGCAACTTTATGGCATCAACAATTTTGACAAAAATGACTTTTATGGATTTATTACGGCTATTGATAAAAAAAAAAATGTGGACTAGCAAAAGACAAAAAAGAAATGCTTTGAGTTCCCTACTTGTAATCGACCTTTGAGTCACTTGATCCATTAATGGCTCCTATTTGGTTCCAGTCAAACAATTCTGAATTCACCTATGATCTAGTCCACATCTGTCCATACTATCCACAAGGAGAGTATGAAACACATTGAAATACCTTCCCGAAACACAAGCATACATTGTAGCATCCCTCTGATCCACTCTTGTGTCCAGTCTTTTCAGAGAGATGGCATGATTTAGGCATTTGAAGGAATGCTACTTGTAGTGTAACTTTCCCTTTCTAGCGTTCACAAAATTGTCCCTTTATCATCATGTTTTAGAATTCTGCCAAGGATTTACAAGTCCAGCTCACTTTTCTATAGTTCACAGATTCTATTTCCTTTTGGAAATGAGAATATGTGCCCTTTTCTAATTCTTCAGCATCTCTCCCAATCTGCAAGATCTTTCAAAAGTCATTGAGTGACTCAGCAATTTATATCTGCTAGAGGCTCTTTTAGTAGCCTAGAATGTCGTTTCTCTACAGCTTGAAGTCTTTGAGGACCTCTAAATACTGAACTATTATTTTCTCACTTATTTTGGGTTTCTACTGACTACTACCACTGTTGGTTTGTCCTTACCAATCCAAAGATCATTCTTGAGAAATAAAAGAGGTAATGGAAGAGCTGAGTAGCGCAGCCTTTTCACCATCATCCATTATTGTCATATCTTCTTTGCCTGAATAACTTTGTAGCCCCCTTTTTGATCCTCCTCTTGGTTGTCCTTAGCACTTACTACCAGCCTCAGTTCATTTTGGACTTTTGTATTCCTTACATTTTTCTTATACAACCATGATCAAGTCCTCTTGTCCACATATATAAAACTCTAAACCAAGAGTGTTCTAAGGACCCCAAGAAGTCTCTGAGACACTATTAGGTGGTCTATGAGGCAAAATCTATTTTAATAATAACACCAAGATATTTTAAATTCAAATATGGTAAATATTAATAGAAATAATCTACATAAAAGCTCTTGTGGAGGGAGTCTTTAATAATTTTTAGGAATATAAAGAAGTCCTAAAACCAAAAAGTTTGAGAACCATTCCTCTATGAAAGCAAACAGGTCTTTTTTCTAGCAGTCTTCTCACCTTGCATATATTTTTTCCTGAAGTCCCCTCCTCTAACTGAGAAGTTCCTGCCAAGGACCACCATTTCAGAAAGTATCCAGGTTCTCCCCCAGATCTCCTGACTTTCTGGACATTTCCCCACCAGCTCCCTATTAGGTGTTCTCGTCCCCCATTAGAATGTAAACTTCTTGAGGGTAAAGAGCTATTCTTTTTTGCTTGTATCTGTATTCCCACCACTTAGCACAATGTCTGTGTTCAGTAAGTGCTTCATAAATACCCTTACCTTTCTATCTATCATTTCCTATCTGTTTAGACACAATCTATCCCTGTCTATACATTCCTTTTTTTTAAGTTGTAATTCATATAAATTGAACTCCATTTCTCAGACACTATCTTCTTAGTTAGGTATTTACTTCTTTTTTTGTGACTGAAAATATTTAATGTAACTCAACCTTTCAGTTCTAAGAGAAGCCGTGATATATGAAAAAGGGAAAAGGAAGAAGGGGAGAAAGTGGGGGGGGGGCAGGAAATGAGACAGGACCCTGAGTGGCCTGGACCTGCTGCCCATTTAGTTATCTTTGAAGGGAAACACAACTGAGGCATAGAAAGATAACTTCTGAACCACAGAAGGTCAAGCTAGCTTCTAGAAGAAAGCAGGTATGAGGTGGGAGGCTTGTGGCAGCACCAATGAAGTCGGTACAAATGAACTTTCTCCCAGAGCGACCTCCAGAAGAGCTTGTATGTGTTCCTAGAAGTCCACCACTTCTGTAGGCCAGAATGCTGTAAAAAGGCCTGAGCTGCCCCAGGCTGGTATACAAACAGCAGCTACAATAGCTCCAGGCTCTGTCCCACCACCTCGGAGTCAGAAAGGGTCAGGATATCTAGCAAGTCCGGGAGGAGTGGACCAGGCCAGAGCCTCTGGCAGGAGAAAGGGCCCTTCTTGGCAGTGGTGCACAGGGTTCTGAGCACCAATATACGTACCACCCACGAAATGGGTAAGAGCTACAAGAGGGGAGCAACCAGATCCAGGGACAGCATTGCAATGCAGAGACCAGGATCTTTTACAGTCAGGTTGTTGAGGACCCAGAGGCACTCAGGCTAGGTGGATGCTAGATGAAGAACTCCATGGGGATAAACATAGCCACTATAATTCGCTCATCTACAAAATCCGCTCGTACTCCTGCATCTGTCACTCCTTCCTCTGTCAGCAAGTTACCAAAGCACTGAAGTACTGGGCAAGTCAACAGATCCAATCTTGTATTAACAGATCATGAGGCAGCCCTAGCCACAGCCATCAGCAACAGCCCCAGAGTGGACAAAGATCTTCAGGAAATAAGCAGTGGATTATTCACCTGACTGCAGATAACGTAGTGAAAGCACCAGGAAAACTCCAAAGCAACACCAGCCCCCAGCTCTGGGGTAGGGTGTAGAAGTCGAGGCATATTTGGGAGGATGGCAGAGTTCAAAACAGAGAGAATGACTTCTTTAGGAGCTTCTTTGGCTGGCAAAAGTTGTGACAAAGTGTAGCCAAGAGTTTCCAGAGCAGTTGTATGGGGGAACTGGATGCATAAAACAAGAGCTGGAATAATGTCTTGTGGCACAAGTTGCTTTGGCACAGCCTCACTCTCCACAGCCAGACTGCCTAGTGTGTAGAGAGAGTTCTGTGAAGTCAGCACTGTGCCCAGAAAGGTATGAGAGGTGAAATATGGAAGGCAGACAGGCTTCTGCCACATTCTGCTGATCACCATGAGAGAGCTCTTGCAGACACTGAGCTGCCTCCATCTGGAGGGAAACCCAGTTGCTAGTCAGGAGTCCAGTGAGCGTCTGAATACTGCCTTCAAGCCTGATAAAAGTCTGCTGTGTCTCAGGATGCTGTGGGCTATGCTGGAGGCTGATTAATGCCTTCTCTTTTTTCTTCTCAGTTCCCCGTTGAGACATCTTCAGAAAGTGTAACACCTCCAGCTCTTTCAGGGCTTGTTTGGGAACCCATCTCTAGCTTCTTCTAGGTCACTGTCCCTCAGCAATCTCTTGCTGACCAGATGCTGTTCTCACCTGGCTTTCCTTAAAGCTGCTTCCCACTCCTGCCAAAGATCCGATTGCTCTTGCATGTAGTAGCCATGGGCCCCGAGGCAGCTGCTGTGGTGACTCCACATGACCCCAGTCATTCCAAGGGCACAAAAGGCTAGCTATTCACTTCTTAATGATACCTTTCTCTTCTGAATATTCTACCTTTAATTGGCAGTAAAGATGAAAACATCACTTGTGGCCCCAAAGTGTTGAGGTTTTTACCCAGGACTCCATGTTCTTTATCAAAGTTTCCTAGGTTTCTCCTAGGGGCATCACTTGGACACACAATGAGTCAACCGATGTGGTAGTGGTTAGCAAGTTTGACAAGTTTGAAGTTCTCCATCACAGCCCAAGTTCATGCCTTGGAAAGACTGTAGACTTCTCTGTTGTTCACTATCAGGACAATAAATAGCTGCTTCAGTACCCCTTGGAAAGGATTCTCTAGTCACCACTATCTCTTTTTTTCCTCTGATCAAGCATTGGAAAGCACCTATGGATTCTTGTCATCATTTCTTAGCATGTGAAAAACTATTTTGCCTTAAGATGGTTCAGAACCTTACTCTTCCTCTACAGGAGTAGTTCCAAGTATTTAGATGTCTTTCTTTTCCTTTTCCTTTTTTTTGTGTCCCATTCTTCCAATTTCCAACTTTCCGATACAGGTTAGAAATCTTTTTTGTCTCTTTACATTCTGTCTCTTCTCTGTGTCTTCATAAAAGTACTTCAGATATTTCTATCTATATGATGTCAATTAATCTTCACTATAAATCTGTGAAACTGAAAGAGGTTAAGGGACTGGCATAGATAGTAAGTTCTGAATTCAAGTCCAGTTCTCTCTGACCCTTTGACCACTGCTCCCTGACCACTATTATTAGTTAAATTCCTGTAGATGTTCCCCTTTCCTCTTGGGGAAACTGAGCAGTTTAGCTGTTTCAACAGACTCAATCTTTCACAGACTTTTGATTACATTCTACAAATCCAATGGCATGAATATACTATCAGACTTTACTATTGCCTAATGAAATGATGTTTGCTTGTTCCAAAAGCATTTCTGTAGGGTCATGTGCTCTACAAATATCATTCTTCTTTCTCCCTTTTGGGGAATAAGTATTCATTTTTTTTATAGATGCCTTAGGTTAAATATTAAGTGTTAAAGGGTCATTAATAGCGTATGTGTTTTTATTAGGAAACTTTCCAAAGTTGTTGTGATCCACATGATAGTTTCCAAAACCTGGTACTGTGTAAGTGTTAATAGCATTAAACATGATCTTTCCATTCAGCTAGATTTCATGATGACATTACATCTCAACATATTTAGACAGACTTCTCCTTGATCTCTTTATGCTCATTATGTCTTTCCTGGAGAACAAAGTTGTTGTGGTTGTTTCTATATCTTCTATTGACCAAAAGAATAAAAATTATAATTGATAGTAGGCTTTATAGAAAGACTTCATATTTAAATAGATTTGATTATTTAAGCCTAAATAGTTAGTGGATCAAAGAAGATATCAAAAAAATAATAATCAAACAAAATGACAAGAATAAGACAACATACCAAAAAATTTTGAAATACACCCAAAGCAGACCTGAGAGATCATTGAGTCTTTGGAAATTGATGGTATTATCACAAAAGATAGTATAGCAAGAAAAAAGAAGAGGGTCCAGGACAGAAGCCTTGAGGTACATAGAGAGTTAGCAGACATGCCATGGATTAAGATCTAGCAAAAGAGATGGAGGAGGAGCAATTAGAAGATTCAAGAGAAAGCAGGGTCACCAAGCAAGCTCAGGGTATCCATAAGAGAAAATGGTCAACAGTGTTTAATGATAGAGGGGTCAAAAAGGAAGAGGACTGAGAAAGGCCATTACATTTGCCAATTAGACTCAGGAGGGATAGGGCTGTAGTAAAGATGGCTGAGGTCATGGAGAGAAGGAACAGCAGCAGAGAAAGGAGGTATTTCCCTAGGTAGTCTTCAACTCTGAATCCTAAGGATTAGGAAGAGGTAAATAGAGTTACCATTTGTAGGGTATGGAAGTACTATTTGTTTGCAACTCCTACCCATGAGGTTCCTTTGTCAGCGGAAATACACAAGGTGTCTGTTTTGTAAACCCTCAAATACCAGGAAAGAAGAGAGATCAACATGGGTATACAGGATGGTCAATATATTCCTGGTAATTGAGGCCTGAGTGCTGACTGAACTCATATTCAATACCACCAGTTTCTTCGCTTATCCCAAGATGATTGATGCACAGTCATAATATACCAGAAACAAAATGTATCTAAACACCTGATTCTTGGTTAGGCCTGGTGTCTGAACATCTTTTGTAGGAGGTTCAAAAACAAGGTATTTGTAAGAGGAGAGGAAGATAATAAGCATTTATTAAGTGTCTACTATGTGCCAGATACTGTACTAAATGATTCACAAGTATTATCTCATTTGGTTCTCACAATGGCTCTGCGAAATGGGGGCTTATCATTACTCCCATTTTGCAGAAGAGGAAACTGACATGTAAAGGTTAAATGACTTGGCCAAGGTCACATAGTTAGCAAGTGTCCAATTTGGCCATAGGTCTTCCTGATTCCAGGTGCAGTGCTCTATGCACTGTACCACCTAGCTAATGATTTCACCTTGATGTATTGGTTCACAGTGACCTCCAGATTCAAGCTCAGAGACTTAAGTCTCTATTTTTCTTTGGGTTGTATTTACAACTGTTAGAGGCAGCTTTGCAAAAGATCTCTAGAAAGGAGGGGAGAGGGATAGATCCTGGTACTCTCTATGATGCAAGCACTTGTGTGGGGGAAGAAAGAAAGTCTCTGCTACACATATGTTCAAAGGTAGCAAACATGCCTATCTCTGAATGGACAAACAAGCCTTCACAGAACACATAAAAATGTAAAGATCATCATATACTGAAAGAGCAATCAGGAGTATAAATAACAAGTTCCCTCTGACTTGAACTAAGAAAGAGTAAACAAGAAAACAATAAATCCTTCAGGAAATACTTGTGAGATATTTAGGCTTTGAAGATTTTGAAAGGGGAGAGGGATAGATCCTGGTACTCCCAATGATGCAAGCACTTGGGTGGGGAGGAAAGAAAGTTTCTGCTACACATATGTTCAAAGGTTAGCAAACATGCCTATCTCTGAATGGACAAACAAGCCTTCACAGAACACATAAAAATGTAAAGATCATCATATACTGAAAGAGCAATCAGTAGTATAAATAACAAGTTCCCTCTGACTTGAACTAAGAAAGAATAAACAAGAAAACAATAAATCCTTCAGGAAATACTTGTGAGATATT
>CM053769.1:220119805-220145032 GCA_028658325.1 Potorous gilbertii
AGGGCAGATTGGTGATATGGGTAATTAGAATGTCCAGTGTATTGGGGAGGGGGGAGAGGGCAAATGGGGAGAAAATTTTGGAACCCAAAATCTTGTGGAAATGAATGTAAAAAGTTAAATAAATTTATTTTAAAAAAAAAAGAATTACTTCAACTTTTGGCATGCTAAGTTTAACTTATTTCCAGGATATACAATTTAAAACATCCAATAGACAATTGGTGATGTGGAGCTGAAGCTCAGGGAAAAGACTGGATATAGATAGATCCAGAAGTCAAGGGAATGAAGATGATAGCTGAACTCATGGGAGCTTATCAAGAGAGAATGTATGAAAAAAAAGAGAAGATGACCTAGAATCTTATGGAACATCTGCAGGGTTTTGGAGGTGTGATATGAAGGATGGGCCAGAAAAGAAGACTGAGAAGAATAGGTCACTCCTATAGGAGGAGGGAGACTCAGGAAAGGGTAGTATCACTGAAACTCTGACAGTGAGAACATCTAGTAGAAGGAGGCCCACAGTATCAAATGCAGCAGATAGGTTGAGAAGTTTGATTTGGTAATTAGGAGCTCATTGGTAACTTTGGCGAGAGCTTGTACACAACAGATACTGGGCAGTCCATTGGGCCTCCTATTGGTCCTATTGGTCCCCTGATAGCACAGACAGCTTCTGGCTCCCTCTCTTCCTTCACTCCCTCAGCAGGCTTCCAATAACAGTTTGAGAAAGGACCACCGCCATCCCTACATCACCAAACATGACCAGCTCTGAACATGCAATGAAAGAACAAATGTTGGTGTAGGTAGCCTCAGCTAGGCTTTGGGCCCCTAGCTTCCTTTCCTTCTTTGCTTTCCTTCCATGACCATAGGTGATAAAGCAGCAAAGGAAAGGGAGAGTTGACTAATGTCCAAAGAATCCTCGTGACTGCAAGAGGTCTAACTGTCAGAGCTTATGGGCAGCAACAGAATTAGTGTTCTACAACTACACTCTGCTTGGAGGAGGAACATAAATAGGAGGAGGAGGAGGAGCCAAGCTCTGGCCTGACTGAAGAAGACACAGATCTTGAGGGAGACAATACAGAATTAAGGTGAAACATAACATGACTTATTTAATGGTTCTGAAAACTGCTTTACATTTCTGGTCATTTTTGATGGTTTTACCTATCAACCTCCCAGGAAAGCATAATAGTGTTATAAGTAACTGGTTCTTGTTGAAATTTTTGTCAATAGGGGTCTTACGTATATTAAGTATTTGTTTTGAGGTAAAGAAATAAATAATTGTCCTATACCTAATCTACATTGTCCTATACCCAATCTACATTGTCCTATAACCAATCTACATTGTCCTATACCCAATCTACATTATCCAGAGTAGTCTTTTCCCTTTCGGGGAGACTCTAGAAATAAGCTAAACCTAAGCTTCAGTAATTTGTCATCAAATTCTGGAGTGGAGATGTAAAAAGACCAATAGTTAGAGAAAGAATGTCATCTCTCTTTTTAAAAGTCAGGCATCTTCAGGACTTAATCTAAGTATTTCGAATATATGAAATCAGAGCTAGCTGTCCCTTAACAGAGAGGAAGAGGGCAAGCACACCAGCCCCACTGGACCCAGCAGTAATTTTTCTGGTTACATTTAAAAGCCGAATTCATTGTTTGATTTGGATTGGGGAATGTCAATTCACCAAGAATACTGTGTGTGCCAATGTTCTATCAAAGAAAAGTAAATAAAAAGCCAACAAAATTTTCTTTACATTGAATACAAAACATTCAAATGTAGCAGGGGGAGGGGAGGAGGAGAAAGATTTTGGGGGATCAAAATCTCTTGAATATAAAATGCAAAAGACTTTTTTTCCCACAAATCCGAACAACAATATTGTAAAAAGAAGTAACTTTGAAAGGTTTAAGGAACTTTCATCAATACAATGACCAAACACAATTTCAAAGGACTCATGGAGCAACATACTACCCAAAAAGGTGGTGGATGCAGAGTGCAATATTTTTTTTGGACAGAGCTAATGTGGGAATTTGTTTTATTTGACTATACATGTTTGTAAGAGATTTTTTTTCTTCTACTTTCTCAATGAGTGGAAAGGAACATGTAGGAGGAAAAGAATTAAAGCTGAAAATAAAAAATCATTTGTGAAAGCATTCATTACTTCTCAAATTAACCAGCAAAAAACCATTTAAATGGTAACACTTTTTAAAAAAACAAATTGATTCTTGTGTGTCCCTGCTCTATGTCTTTAAACTCCATGAAGAGAAAAATCAGGAAATGGAAAAGGCACATTAAAGATCTTCAATTTTTACAATTTTATTATTTTGTATATTTTGTATGATCTACATGTATTTATCTAATATATTTTAGTTTAGTGATAAAATCTGTTATGACTCATTAAGGAATTTCATATATGTATACATTAGGAAGTTAGGTGAAGACACAGGAGATACAGTCCTGAACCCGGAGTCAAGAAGACCCGAGATCGCAGTTTTTTCCAACATGAATAGCATGACTTTGACAAATGCTTTCCTAAAATCTAGTTACACTTTAATACAGCATTCCCCTGATTTACCAGTTTAATAATCCAATCAGAAAAGGAAATAGTTAATCTTTATGGCCTCTTAAAATTAATCTAATATGACCTCTTCTTGATGAAACCATCCTGGCTCTTTGTGACCACGATATCCTTTTAAAAATATATATATTTTTTAACAAGATAAATAAATAAAAGCCAGATCTACCTACATAAAATTAAAATCAACTTTAGTAGACTGCAAATTTGTATATCTGCCCTTCTGTCTCCTCCCCCTGCTTAGCTCCCCCTCCCCCAGGTTCTTCATGTACGGCAGGCTTCTGAGCTAAGAACTTCAAAAAATTTTGTACTAAGATTTTATTATGTTGATAATAAGTTCTACACAATCACAATTCTTTGGCTAATTGTTGGTAGTTTAGTCATTAAACAGATCAAGTATCTGGAACATTGGTACTAGAACATTACTATACTGTATTTTTTTCTGTCCTTTGTGGCTAAACTCCTTGAAAAGGCCTCCACTTTCTCTCCTCTCATTCTTTTCTTAACTCCTTAAAATCAGGTTTCCAACTTTATTATTCCACTGAAAACGCTCTCTTCAAATTTACCAGTGATCTCTTATTTGCCAAATATAGTAGCCTTTTCGACTACTCTTTGGCCTTTGACACTGTTAATCACCTTCATCTCCTTGACACTCCCTTGTCTCTAGGTTTTTGAGACACCCCTTCCTCTTGGTTCTTTCCCTATCAGACAACTCCTTTTTAGGTTCCTTTGCTGGATTCTAATTCAGATCACACCCTCTAACCCTCAGGGTTCTCTCTGGGGCACTCTTCTCTTCTCCCTTTATACTACTTCACTGATGATCTCATTGGCTCTCAGATTTAATTGCCATCTCAAAGCTGAAGATTCTCAAATATACCTATCTTGACCTAACCCATCCGCTCACCTCCAGTCTTATTATCTTCAACTGCCATTCAGACATTTCAAATGGAATGTCTAGTAGACCTCTTAAACTAAACACATCCAAAACAGAACTCATTTATCTTTCCCCTAAACCCTCTCCCTCTCCTACCTTCCCTGTTAATGCAGAGGGCATCACCATCCTCTCAGTTCCTCAGGCTCATGACATAGGAATCTTCCTCAACTATTCACTATCTCTCACTACCTATATCCAATCTGTTGTCAAAGTCTTGTACTTCTTTTTTTTTTAAAGTTATTTCTTTATTTTTAGTTTTCAACATTCATTTCCATAAGATTTTGAGTTCCAAATTTTCTCCCCATCTCTCCCCTTCCCCACCCCCAAGACACTGTGCATTCTGATTACCCCTTCCCCCCAATGTGCCCTTCCAGATTCTATCCCCATCTTCTCTATTTTCTTGTAGGGCAAAATAGATTTCTATACCCCATTATCTGTATTTTTTATTTCCCAGCTGCATGTAAAAACAATTTGTAACATTTGTTTTTAAAACTTTTGAGTTCTAACTTCTCTCCCTTCCTTCTTCCTCACCCATCCCCACTAAGAAGTCAAGCAATTCAGTATAGGTTATACCTACGTAGTTATGCAAAAGACTTCCATAAAAGTCATGTTGTGAAAGATTAACTATATTTCTCTCCTTCCTATAGTGCCCCCCATTTATTCTATTCTCTCTTTTGACCTTGTCCCTCCACAAAAGTGTTTACTTCTAATTACCCCCTCCTCTCATTTGCCTACCCTTCTATCATTACTCCACACCCTGTTTATCCCCTTCTCCCCTACTTTCCTGTAGTGTAAGACAGATTTTCATATTAAATTGAATGTGCATGTTATTCCCTCCTTAAGCCAAATGGATGAGAGTAAGCTTCACGTTTTCCCTCTCACTTTCCCCCTTTTCCCCTCCATTGAAAAAGTTTTTTCTTGTCTCTTTTAAGGAAGATAATTTGCCCCATTCCATTTCTCCCTTTCTCCTCCCAATATATTCTTCTCTCATCTCTTAATTCTATTTTTTTGGATATCATCTCTTCCTTTCAACATACCCTATGCCCTCAGTCTATATGTATATAATCCCTCCAACTACTCAAATACTGAGAAAAGTCTCAAAAGTTACAAATATTATCTTCCCATGCAGGAATGTAAGCAGTTCAACTTTAGTAAGTCCCTTATTATGTCTCTTTCTTGTTTACCTTTTCACACTTCTCTTGTTTCTTGTGTTTGAAAGTCAAATTTTCTGTTCAGTTCTGATCTTTTCATCAAGGATGCTTGAAAGTCTTCTATTCATTGAATGACCATTTTTTCCCTGAAGTATTATACTCAGTTTTGCTGAGTAGGTGAGTCTTGGTTTTAATCCTAGCTCTTTTGACTTCTAGAATATCATATTCCTTTATGTAGAAGCTGCTAGAACTTGTGTCATCCTGACTGTATTTCCACAATACTCAAACTGAATGCTTGCAATGTTTTCTTCTTGACCTGAGAACTGTGGAATTTGGCTACAATATCCCTAAGAGTTTTTCTTTTCAGATCTCTTTCAGGAGGTAATTTGTAGATTCTTTCAATATTTATTTTACCCTCTGGTTCTAGAATATCAGCGTAGTTTTTCTTAATAATTTCATGAAAGATGATATCTAGGCTCTTTTTTTGATCATGGCTTTCAGGTAGCCCCATGATTTTTAAATTGTTTCTCCTAGATCTATTTTCCAGGTCAGTTGTTTTTCCAATGAGATATTTCACATTGTCTTCTATTTTTTGATTCCTTTGGTTTTGTTTTATAATTTCTTGATTTTTCAAAAAGTTATTAGCTTCCATGTGTTCCATTCTAATCTTTAAGGAATTATTTTCTTCAGTGAGCTTTTGGATCTCCTTTTCCATCTGGCCAATTCTGCTTTATAGGTCATTCTTCTCCTCATTGGCTTATTGGATCTCTTTTGCCATTTGGGTTAGTTTGTTTTTTAAAGTGCTATTTTCTTCAGCATTTTTGGGGGGGGGGTCTCCTTTAGCAAGTAGTTGACTTGTTTTTCATGATTTTCCTGCATCACTCTCATTTCTCTTCCCAATTTTTGCTCTACTTCTCTTACTTGATTTTCAAAATCCTTTTTTGAGCTTTTCCACAGTCTGAGATCAATTCATAACTTTTTTGGAGGCTTTTGATGGAGGAGCTTTGACTTTGTTTTCTTCCGTTTGAATGTTTTGGTTTTCCTTGTCACCAAAGTAAGATTCTATAACCTAATTCTTTTTCAAGTTTTTGCTCATTTCCCCAACCATTTACTTGACTTCTGAGCTTTTTGTCAAGGGTAAGTTCTCTGCTTCCAGTGGAGGTAGGGAGTGTACTGTCAGCTGCTCTATCCCTCCACAATCTGTGGGCCACGAACTCCAGAAACAGTGGCTGCAGCTGCCCCTGTTGCTGCTGTGGCTACCATGGGTTCCTCTGCCCCTCCCCCCTCAGCTGCCCTGGGGGGCCACACCACTCCATTCTCCTGCACAGGCTTTTCCCACTGACCTCCAATTTGTCCTCAGTGTTTTGGGGTCATGAAGTCTGGAAACGACCACAGGTGTGAGAGAGTCAGTCTCTCCAAAGCCTGTTCAGGTCCCCTTTGTGCACTCATGGCCCTCACTAAACTGCACTCTGTTCCCAGAGTGGCATGATAAGATGCTTCCCAGCAACCTTCAAGGTTGTGTTGGGCTGGAGATTTGCTTCATTCTGTCATCCTGTGGGTTCTGTAGCTCCAGAATTTGTTTAGAGTCATTTTTTTACAGATATTTGGCTGGGTTTAGGGGCAGCGTTCTAGAAAGTCCATGTGTTACTCCACCATCTTGGCTCTGCCCCTCCAAAGCCTTTTACTTCTGCAACATCTCTCAAATATTCCCCTTCTTCCTTTCTCCTTTTTCTCCTCTAACATGCCACCACTCTGGTACAGATACCCATCACCTCATGTCAGGATTATAGCAATAACCTGCTGGTAGGCCTGCCTGCCTCCAGTCTCTCCCCAACTTCAATACATCCTCCATTCAGCCACTAAAGCGATTTCCCTAAAGTGCAGGCCTAACCATGTCCCCCCCTCCCCCATTAACTCTTGTGGCTAGCAATTGCCCCCAAGATCAAATTCAGAACCCTCTGTTTGGCATTCAAAGCCCTTCAAAATCAAGCCCCCTTGTACCTTTCCAGTCTTCTTATACCTTGTTATCTGACACACTCTTTGACCCAGTTGATTCTGGTCTCCTGGCTGTTCCATGAATAGGACACCACATCTCTTGACTCTATGGATTTTCTCTGGCTATACTCAAAGCCTGAACACTCTCCCTTCTCATCTCCACCTAATAGCTTCTCTGCTTTCCTTTAAGTCCCAACTAAAATCCCATCCTCTCTAGGAAGCTTTTCCCAGCCCTTCTTAATTATTTCCTATTTATCTGTATATAACTTTTATGTGTAATATTCCTTTGCTTGTTATCTCTCCCATTAAATTATGAGTTCCCTGAGGGGATGAGCTATCTTTTGTCTCTTTTTGTAAGCCCAGCATTTAGCACAATGCCTGGCACTTAATAGGTTCTTAATGCTTATTGATTGATTGAGTGGTAATAGAAGAGTTTGAAGTAAAACTTCCAACAATCGCTGTGGATACCCACAGTCAGCAGTGATGTTTGTTAAGAGGTTAACACTTTTTTTCATATTTACTTTGGGCTTTTAATTCCTCATCAAGGTATATCTCTTCAAGAAAGATCTTCTGAACTTCCAAATCTTTTAAAATCAGGCAACTTAGCTACATGGCTCACTCCTTTCCTAAAACGGGCAGAACTTTTCTAGATCTCTAGAATTTTCTATATTTCTTATCATTTTCTTAATAATACTTTCTAAAATTTTGCCAAAAAGATAAAGTGTCTAAGATGAGGGAAGTGATACTCCTGCTATATATACTCTATTCAAGTCAGACCATATCTGGAGTATTTTGAATAGCTCTGAGTGATACATTATAGAAAAGACACTGATAAGCTTCATCCCCCAAGAGAGCAACCAGAATGGTGAGGGGAAAGAATCTAAGAACTAGTAGAATAAGTTGGGGTTGGTTAGCCTAATGAAAGGAGAAGTTTGTGGGGATATGACAAACATCTTCAAGTATCTGAAGGTCTGTCATTTGGAAGAGATACTAGATTTGTTCTTCTTAGTTCCAGAGGTCAGAACTAGGAGTAGTATGCAAAGATTATAGATTCCATATAAAAATGTCTTTTTCACATAAGAAAAAATGTCCTAACAATTATCAGTATCTAAAAGCGAAATGGGCTGCCTCAGGAAACAGGGGGTTTAGGGATGATGGTAGAGGTTTCTTCTAACTGTGAGATTCCGTGCTTCTCTCTGATGAAGAGGTGGCCCTTCTCTCCAAAGACAATTCCTCTACTTATATTCTTGATCTACCTCTTTAAGCAGACTGCTTGTAGGATTTTTCCTTTTCTCTCTAATCTTCAATAGCTTCCTTTCTACGGAGTCTTACAAACATGTTGACGTCCTTTAAAAGTTTTCTTCTTTTGACCCTACTATTCCTTCAGATATTATCTTCTTTTTGCTTTTTCACAAACTACTAGAAAAAAGTGTCCATACTTACTGCCTCCACCATTTCTTCTATTCTCTTATCTTAATCTTCAGTCCCACATCAATAACTGCCTACTGGACTTCTCCAACTAAATGTGTCATAGGCATCTCAAACTCTACATTTCCAAAATGAACTTGTTATCCTTCCTTTCAACCAAACCTTTTTCTTAATTTCCCTATTTCTATAAAGGGTACTGCCAAGTCACCCGAGTTCCTAGCACAGTCATCAAATATTAATTGAAATTAACCCCAATATTAAATTCTAAGTTTATCAATTCTACTTTTACAACTTCTCTAGTATCTATCCCTTTCTCTCCACTCATACAGCCACTACCCTAATTAAGGCCTTTTTCCACTTCTGACCAGGACTACTGTAATAGCCCCTTAATTGGCCTCTTTGCCTTAGGGTTCTACTATCCTCCACACCATCCATGAACATCCATCAAAATAAGTCTGACTAGGTTATTCTTCTCCTCAACAAGTTCCAGTGGCTCCTCTCTATTGCCTCTGGGATAAAATACACAGTCCTCTACTTAACTTTTAAAGGTCATCACAATTTGGCTATAGCTTACTTTTCTAGGCTTGTTACAGTCAAACTGACCTACTAACTGTTCCTTACACAGAACAATCCAACTCCTACTTCCCTACCTTTGCACTGGGTGTCCCCCATGTGTAGATTGCTTTCCTGCCTCACCTTCACCTCTTAGAGACTTGTTTGAGTGCTACCTCCTATACCAGGACTTTCCTGATGCCACCATTAGTCTACACTTAACTTTTTATAAGCTTGACATTTACATATAAGTGATATTTCCCCAGATAGGTTACAAGTTCTTTGAGATCAAGGGCTGTTTCATTTTTGTCTTTTTATCTCCAGCATTGAATCTAACCTTGTGTAGCTGAGAAACCAGACTTTTGCTTAGAGATCAGACTTGGTTAATGCTTAACTCAGGACCTAGGTTGTGCTGACCAGAAACCCTCTCAGATCCACAAGGGATGTGAGTGGTTTTCTCCTGTTATGCATCTGAAGCAACCCATGAGTGTTATTTGGAAACTGCCTCTGTGCTGGCCAATCAGTTAATTTCCTTACTTCTTTGTTTGGATCCTATATTATGAATAATCTACAGATGCAGGGCAAAGGGGGAGATGGGCTACCCTATTTTTTGGCTCTCTTCTCTACTGGGCGACTTAATAAATTTATTTCCAAATTATTTCAGTTTGGAGTTTTGTTCTCAGCCTAACAGTAAATATTTAATAAATGCTTATTGACTGATTGGCCAGTTTCCTCCTCTGTAAAATGAAGTTGTGGATTATATTGCTAGTCTCTCCAAGGGCCCTTCAGATCTAAACAGAATCCTATAAAATACAGAAGTCTAAAATCATCAGGTCAGAAAGCATAAACATACATAATTTAACAGGCTCAATCTTTTCCCTTTCCAAATGATAACATTCATTTGTTTTTATATTCATGTAAACAGAAAACCAATATTTTCTACAACATAAGAAAATCACATTTCATTAAGCAGTTAGAGTTTGTCTATCAGTCATTTAGAATTGCCCCCAAGATGCTATATATACTTGCTTTATTCTCATATAAAAATGCTGGTCTTCCCACTGAAATGATGAACTCCCTGGTAAAGTTTGAAGGGGTTCTAGGGACTTTTTATAAAGGCATATAAAAAAAGTAGATTTTAAAACTACAGAAAAGAAACAGTGTAAGCCAGGTAAGCACTGTCTCATTAACTATGATTTAAATCATTCTTAATTCTTACCTGATTTCATTTCTATAAGAGTATTGGTATTTATTTCATGTTTGTTTTTTCCTGGACAAGGGACCCTTAATGGGATAATCTGAGGAACACAAACTGAACCAGCAGTCATTTTCTCTGTAACGGCCTAAGGAAAAAAAGACACATCTGTAAATAATACACAATGCATGCTCTCCTGACAGTTTTACCCATTTACTTGAATATAATTGCTAATAAGAAGCAACTCTTTCTAAATTCAATAGAAAACTATAGAGGAGGGATGTTTCTTAAAAAGAACAACAACACCACCACCTTTGGTCCAATCCAGTGATTTCAGCACTATACTTGGCACATAGTAGGTACTTAATAAATGTTTATTAACTGATTTTATTGGTGTAGGGAATGGAACTCCTGATGATGAAACTCCCTCTACCATGCAGATGCAACCAATCTGAAATTTGTAATATTAGAGAATTGTTTGAGGTACTGAGAAGTTAAATGATTTGTTATTATCACATTATAGCCAATATATCTCTGAGCCTGTATTTTCTCCAAATATGGCTTACACACACACACACACACACACACACACACACACACACACACACGAGGTTTTTTGCCAGTCCAACAATCCAGACAACCAAAAAACCTGTATCACACTCTCCAGAGCTTCCTAGAAGGACTACCTCATTAAAGGAAGCTCTTTCTGTCTCCTTTCTACCAGTGCCATGAATTTGATCTTACCCTTCCTGCCTTTCAGCAGTTGAAAAGAACATTTAGGAATGGCTACAGCATAATCTTTTCTCCTAAATAAGTTATGGGGGACAAACAAGAGCACTCACCTCCACCACAAGGTATTGAGGATAAATGTAAATAATGTCTAAATCTCTTTAGCTAAAGAGGGCCACTTTCTAAAGAGCTATTTTGTAATTAACTAAAAGTATAAGCTTCTTCCTGGATTTTTGCGATCATATACAAGTTAACCTTAGAGAATTAATCACTATCTCAGTCTACCTTTCCAATCTCATTACACATGACACCGCTTCCACCACTCCACAGTCCAGTCCAAAAGGTCTACTTGGTACTCTTTGCATACAAAATTTTATCTCCTTCTTTTACACCTTTGCACAGACTTGCCCCCACGCCATGTCTGGAATGTCACTTCTATCTCTTGGAATTCCTATCTTCTTTTAAAGTTCAGTTCAAGTACAACCTCATAGAAGAGGCATTTTCTGACTCTTCTAGGTGCTAACACCTCTTCCCCACCAACTATTTTGTATACATTGTATTGGAGGCAGCTAGCCCCAGACCTGTCAGGATAAACCTATATTCATATCTCGTCTTAGATGCTTACTAGCTATATGACCCTGGTCAAATCATTTAATTTCTACATTTTTAAACTTCTTGATCTATAAAATGGGGATAAAATTTGTTGTGAGGATCAAATGAGTTAAAATTTGGAGATCACTTTACAAACTTTAAAACTAAATGTAAATGCTAGCTATTATTATTATATTGAAATGTATACATGTTGATTCTTTCAGTAGAAGGGCTCCTTAAGGGGAGGGGTTGTTTCATTCTTTTTGTGTTAATCTATGCCTATATCCCTAGAGCCTAGCACAGAGCCTGGTGCATAATAATCACTTAATAAATAGTTGTCTGATTAGTACTATGCCAACAGAAATAGATTTCAGGATATGGATTTGAGGTTAAGAGATGGATGGATTTCTTCCTCTAATATTTTTATACATATAAGATTCATTTAAAATTGACATATATGAGATAGAATGGGAAGGCAGTGGTAGATCAAAGATATCTATCTGGAAAAGTGAGAAAGCATTTTTTACTGCCTGAGCCAATGTTAAAAGTGCTAGTATTATACATTGTATTGCATTTTATTGTACAGTATTGATCTTTTCCTTCTTCTGAGGCAGCCAGGCGGTCCAATGGATAACCCTAAGCTTGAGTCCTACCCCAGACTCTGATTAGCTATGTGACCCTGGGAAAGTCACTTCAAATCTTTCAGTTTCAGTTTCATCATCCATTAAATGGAAATAATAATAGTACCTACCTTACAGGATTGCTATGAAGACCACATGAGGTAACACTTTGCACTTCGCAAACCTTAATGCACCACACATGTCCTCAATCTTCTTAGTTCCTCTCCCCTCAACTCTACCTGACAGTCTACTAGCCCATAGTTTCTGTTCCCTATTGTTAGGTCTGGTGGGCAACAAAATATTGGGTTAATTGTATTAAATCTATAAAGGAATCCTATGCATTGGTAGAGGGATATTCTTCACCAGAAGTTCCTTACACCAGTGAAATCACAAATCTGATCCTCCCTATGATGTAAAAAAAATTAAATAAATCTAGTATGATCTTAACATATTTGTGGAAGACAATATTGGAGGCACTGAATACACATTTAAGTGTATATTTCAGTCTCTTCACCAAATCCTTTTCTGTAATGACTAACCAAAAAACACAGACCTCTTCGTCCATTGTATGACTCAAGATGTGGTCTACTGTGGAAAATCTTCCAACACATGTCCTTTTCCTTCGAGGATTGAATTATATCTTACTTCAGACTAAGACTACAAACTTGGAGCAAGGTATTTTCTTCCTTCTAATACAAAGGTTCTTAACCTTTTTTTGTGTCATGGATCCCTTTGGCTGTCTAGTGAAGATTGTGGACCCCTTCTCAGAATATTATTGTTGTCTACATTCACAATTGAAGTACACAATACATTTCAGTTAGAGGTTGGTAAAAATAAAGATGTAATTTATTTTCCCACCCAAATTCACAGGCTCCAGGAAATCTATTTGTGGGTCCTTGGAGGGTGCCTTGGAGGGGTTCCTAGATTCCAGGTTAAGAACCCCTCTTCTAGAAGCACCTTGGAAGAAACAGTGCTTGCACCTTCTTTGCTTCTTTATCAGGTTGACTGTAAAATATCATTCAATTAACCTCATTATGATATGTATATACACATGTAAGTATATACACTTGTCAAGCTATATATATGGATATACACTTTGCCATGAAATGTATCTATTCAAATACAGCAGCTATATGTATATACTTATCTATGATACACATATATACATACATATACACTATGTATGTATATATCCAAACATATACAGTAGCTGTGATATATGTGTGTGCATACATATGTATTTATGTATGTATACACATATATACATATATAGAGGGCAGCTAGACGGTGAAGTGTATAGAGTGCCAGACCTGCCGTCAAAAAGACTCATCTTTTTTGAGTTCAAATCTGGCCTCAGACAATTACTAGCTATCAGACCCTGGGGGCAAGTCACTTAACTCTGTCGACCTCAATTTCCTCATCTGTAAAATGAGCCAGAGAAAGAAATGGCAAATCACTGCAGTATTTTTGCCAAGAAAACCCCAAATAGGGTCATGAAGTCATACACAACTGAAAATGATTGAACAACAACAATAAAACATACACACATATTTTATACAAACACACCACTCACCACACACTAACCTGGAACGAAGACCCTAGCTCATAATGGTGGATGATGAACAAGCCTGGTTTTCCCAAAAATGAATCAGAAAGAGCAGCCTTTACATCTGGGCTCCAAAACTCCACAAAGATATTTTATTGTTGTTGGATATGCCTTTGCCTCCTCCATTGTACCTTCAGGCAGACACCATATTTAACAGTCAGGGAACAGGTATTAGTAGTGCAATGAAGCACTGGACCAGGAATCAGAAAGATTTGAGAAAGACTTGAGACTTACGGCCTCAGACACTCAGACAGGCTGGGAGACCCTGGGCAAGCCACTCAACCCCTGTTACCTTAGTTCCCTATATGTAAAATGGAGACACGTTGAAGAATGGAGCATTCCAGTATCTTTGCCAAGAAAAAGCCACAAAGTCCATGGGAGTCACAGTAAAGTCCGACATAACTGAACACCTGAACAACAACAGCGAATACACTTGCTATGTGTGTGTGTATACATATACACTAGTTATATGTGTGTATATATAAATATGTGTGTCAAAGTCAAGTGCAAATCATGTCATTATTTCTCTGATGGCATGGTCTTCTTTGTCAAGGAAGGACAAACACACACACACACACACACACACACACAAGCTTGCTGTATTAGCTGTGATTTCGTGGGAAATTGTTCCCCATAATTATATACACAAACACACACATCTATGTGTACAGAGGTGTATGTGTGTGTGTGTATGTATATGTATGTGTGTGTACACACACACACACACATACATATACATATATACACACATATATAAAGCTTCCTGCATTAGCAGCGATTTGGGAGGACAACTGCTCCCTACAATATTTATATTTATATGTCTACTGTGGGTGATGACGGGGTGGAAACTGTTCCCCACAATGATACATGTGCAGAAGCTTTCTGCAGCAGCAGTGATTTCGTAGGGAAATCCTCGAGAGCGAGGGAAGCCCAGGAATTGATGGGCCAAAAAAGGTCTCAAAGCGCCCCCCGAAGCCCACCCAGGACGGCGCCTCGGGCAGGCGGCTCCAAGCGGCTGCGGAGGCCCCGGCAGCGGGTCCTCCCTCTCTCCCGCGCCAGCTTGGCCGTAGCAGACACCCCGGGGCCGTCCGCGCGGGTGCTCGGGGATGCGCCCTAGGGACGCAGAGAAAGGCCGGGGAGCCGGCGGGAGGATCCGGGTTAGAACCCCGAAGCTGGCGGGCAAAACTCGGTCCTGGTCATGCCCAAGGTCAAGCCCAAACGGCAGGTTTTCCCACCAGGTAAGGGGGTCCCCCCATTCATTTAGACCAGATGCTTCCCGGGTTTTCCCAACCTGCTGTCCTCCCCTGGGGTCTCCTGTGCCCGCCTAGACTGACCCCAGTCTCCGGGCGCTCCTCACCTGGTGGGTCCTGAGGACTCCAGTTACCAGAGACGCTTCAGCACCAGCCAAAACCGAGGAGAATATTTTGATTGGTTCAAATCTAGCTTCCTAGCAACTGGCTCCGCCCCTTCCAAGCCGTTCAGAGAATCCTGCTAGTTCTCCTCCTACTCCTCACTCAGGAAGCGTCTTAGGTGTTTAAATATTCGCCTGATCTATGGAAGGGAAATATTGAAGAGGAGCGCCTAAGGGGACAAGGGAACCAGTGAGCCCATTGAACTTGTGGGGAAATACTTTAATAGTTAACTCCGTGCACGAACCGCGCAGCTCCCAATTGTCAAACGGGACCGGCGTGCCTTAGACAGCTCAGAGGGGTCCTTTGCGGAGATGCGACTCAGAAAAAGGCCCCTTTCTCCCCAGGTGGGGGCGGGGTCCCGGGGGTGGTTGCGGAGGTTCGAGTTAGCTCCTGCTTTCCTACCCCCGGCCGAATCATGGCTGAGGTCAAAGTGAAGGCGCAGCCACCCGATGCGGACCCGGTCGAAATAGAAAACAGGTAAAAAGGAGACGCTGGGAATGAATGAGCTATAGTCTGCGTCCTCCTCTCCACCAGGCCCCCTCCTCCTCCCGGGCCTTCTTTGGGATTCGCGTGGGCTCCTGGGGAGGGCTTAGAGAGACTGTCAGAAGGGCTTTGCGCCCCTCCCCCTCTTGCCCTCCTAACTTTTACCAGTCTGTGTGTCTGGGTGAATTCGAATTGATTTCGGGAAGTTTGCAAACGACCTCTAAATCACTTAGCTTGTTCTTGTTACAGCCTTAATAGTTAACTAAAGCTCCACGTGTAGACTGAGGTGACAGTGCCGTGCACATAGTAAGTGCTTCAATGCTTTTCCATTCATTCATGAAATGACGTAAAAACATGCTTTGGAAATCATTCCACTAGTGGTGATCATTTGACTGTCTGTGGTGTAGTGTGAGGAATTATCAGAGTTAAGGAATGTAAAATGGGCCTAAGACCTCAGGCTTATGGGATGCTCTACCCAGGGATTCTTAAATTTTTTTTTCTGTCAAACCTGTGAATCTCTTCTTAGAATGTTATTTTTTAAACGGATAAAACAAAATAATATAGGATTACAAAGACAGCTAATTATGTTGCTGTATGATTATCAATATATTTAAAAAGATAAGCGTTACAGGGCTTAGGTAAAGATCCGTACTGTAACCTAAGGAGAGACATTCATAACATTTTATTAATTATTCTGTCAGGAAACATACCTGTCAATGCCCCACCTAAGAGCTGGGGATACAAAGACAAAAGTGAAACAGTTTCAACCATCCTTCTATGGAGGGAAACAATGTATATACATATATAAGTACATACAAAATACATATATAGAGAGGAAAGACACTTGGAACTATTACCCTTGGTCCCTAATGCCCTGACTGGTGAAAGCTCATTATATTTAGTTGGCCCCATACCCCTGACCATACTTTCTCCCTATTGATCTTCCATTCATACTGCTGCCCTTTGCTTTCCATCTTGTACTCTACCTACCTCTTACTCTAGGAACAACAATCAGATCAATACTTTAATTACTTTTGGAAAGACTATCTCATTTTAAGAGTCCAGTTAATACCCTCACTACTCTTGTACTTCTGGGCCAAACTGTTCTTACCTAATCTCCACTCTCATATATATTTTGTTTCCTCCTATTAGAATGGATGTTCTTTGAAGATTTGAATTATTTCTCTTTGATCTTAGTATTTTCAGTACTCAATGAAGCACATAGTACATAGGAAGTGCCTAATAAATGCCTTTTTGTTCATTCACTAAACATTTTGAGGGGAGGAGAGTTTTATTAAGAAAGGTCAAATAAGCAAGAATTAAGTGACTACTACGTGCCAGGCACTGTTCTAGGAGATACAAAGAAAGGCCAAAAAAACCAGTCTCTGCTCTCAAGAAACTTGTAGCCTGAAACATTATGCAAACAAAATATATGCAGGGTAAAATGGAGATAATCTCAGAAGGATGGCACTAAGATTAATGAGGATCAAGAAATGCTTCTTGAAGGAAGTGAAAGGGAAGCAGGGAGGCAGAAACCGGAAGAAGAGCCTTCCAGGCATGGAGGACAGCCAGTGAAAATGACTGGAGTCAGAATTTGTGTGAGGATGTGTGAGGGAAAGCAAGGAGACCACCGTCACTGGATTGTAGAGTATATATTGTGAGAAGATTGTATGGGGGAAGAAGACTGGAAAGGTGTGTATGTTGGGGGAAGGTTAGAAAGGACTTTGAACCCAAACAGATGATTTTATATTTGATCCTGGAGGTAATTAGGAACCACTGGAGTTTATTAAGTAGGAAAGTAACATGGTCAGACTTGCACTTTAGGAAGATAGTTTGATAGCTGAATGGAGGATAAACTGGAGTGGGGAGATACTTGTTAAGGCCAACCAGTAGCTATGGATGAGGTGATGAGGGCCTGCAAGAGGGTTTTGGAAGAGTCAGGAAAGGAGGACACCTAAGAGATATTTTAAAAGTTAGATTAACAGGATTTAACAACTCAGTGGATATAAGGACTGAGAAAAAGTGAGGAGTCAAGATGATACTGTGATAGAAAGGAATAAAGTGTAATATTTATGAAAAGGTATGTTCCCAGGCTGTGAAGGCCTTTAAATGTCAAACAGAGGAATTTGTATTTTATTCCATAGATTATAGAGAGCCACTAAAGCTTCCTGAGCAGGGGAAGGACATGGTCAGATTTGTGTTTTAGCTGTGTAGAGAACTGAAAAAGGGAGAAATCCGAGACAAAAGGAAATTACAATAGTTAGCATTTATGTGGTGCTTTAAGGCTTTGATTCTCACAGTTATTCATATCTCCATTTTATAAATGAGGAAACTGAGACAGGTAGAGTTTAAGTAATTTGCCCAGGATCACATAGCTAGGAAACGTCAGAGGCTAGATTAATTGTTTCAGGAGTCCAGGCAAGAGATGATCAGAGCCTGAACTGTGGTTTGAGCGTATAGAAGGGGACAGATATAAAAGATGTTTTAGTGAAAGAATTGACAAAACTTGATTGGATATAGTGGCTGTGGGATGAGGGAGAATGAGAAAGTAATTGATTTTATATGTAAGTAGAGGGAGAGTGATGGAGGATGATTCTGAGTTTATGAATTTGAGTGACTGGATGTATGATTGCACCCATATCAGAAACAGGAAAGTTAAATAGAGAATTGAATTTGGGAAGTATTGAAATGCTTATTGTATATACAGTTTGAAAGTACCAGTGGGCAGTAGGTGATGAAACAGAATATAAGTTCCTTCTTTGAGAGTAAAGACTTTCATTTTTTATTTTCTCATTGCCTAAACCATTGTCTGACATATAATAGAAATTTGGTAAATGATTTACTGGAGCTAAGAAGAGAGACTAGGGCTAGATAGTCTGGGAATAATCTTTATAGTGATAATTGAACACATAGTAGTTAATGAGGGCATTGAGTGAATGTGTAGAAGAAGAAAGAAAGGACAATCTTGGGGTCCACCCATAATAAAGGGAACGGACATGGATACAGAAAAGGAGATTGGATAGGAGGAAAACTGAGAGAGCAAGCATCATATGAGGAACACAGAAAAGGCTAGTTTGACTAAAACACAAAAGACTTGAAGGGGAGTAATGTGTAATGATACTGAAAAGATAGGTTGAAGCCATGCTAGGCTATAAAAATTAAACAGAGTTTATATTTGATCCTTTAGGGTGACAGTTGGTGACCTGTGGAGTTTGTTGAATAGGAGAGGGGCCTGAGCTAAGGTAGTAGCTGTGTGTGAGTAGGGAAGGGGATTGGAGATGACAACTCTTAAGAAGGTAGAAGTAGCAAGATCTGGCAACAGATTAGACATGTAGAAAAGTGAGTCGTCCAGAATAATGCCAAGTTCACAAACGTAGAAGACTGGGAAGATGGCAGTGGTCCATATGACGTACATACTTGGCCAGAGATAACAAGGCCATACCTAAAGGAGGTCAACATTTCAAAAAGAGCTCCAGTGTACCCCAAAATAAAAGAAGTGGGTGGCAAATCAGAGAGGAGGCATGTTATAAAACAGAAGATAGCACTGCATTTTTCACAAATGAAAACAGAATCATTGTTAACTTTGGAAAGCAGTTTTGATTGCATGGTAAGGTTGACAGCAAGAATGAGAAAGTGGAGGAAACTAGTATAGATAGCTTCTTAAGGATAGAGGAGAAAGAAAAAGATGTGTTTGGAGGCAACAGGCAAGGAACCAATAGACAGTGAGAGATTGAAGGGGTGTGGGGTGATTGTATGAGCAATGTGCTGGAGGAGATGGATGGGGATGCTATAAAGGGTACAGGTAAAGTGCTTGGCATTGATGAAGGTAAAGCCTACCTCTTCTGAGACAATAGTAAAAGAGAAAATGGGGAGTGATATCAAAAGGTTTTTGAGATATAGAATAGGGAAGAAGGAGGAATCCTATCAAATGGCTTCTATTTTCTCAGTGAAGTGTGAGAAGAGGTCCTTTTTTGAGAGAGTCAGGAAGAGGTGGGATGGAAGGCTTGAGGGGAAAGATTTGGTTTAACTACTTTGGGAAGTGTGATAGAGAATCATTTAGGGAAAAATAAAAGGATTGCCTTGCTGTGGTGAGAGCTCAGTTGAGATTTGGTATCATAAATTTATAGTAAGCATGGTTGAGTGAATTTCCTCCAGCACCATTCAGCAACTCCAGGATTGTACCTGATTATAAGCTAGATTCTTTGCACAGTTTAATTCTAGTCAGGAAACATTCTGAGACCACTGTGACAGGGAAAAATACTTATGCTGGATTCTGGCAGGGATACAGAAATAAATCTGTTCTCTGCCTGAAAGAAGCTCAGAACTCAACACAAACTGTCCATTGATTGGGGAATATTCTACAGGGAGTTTTATTTGGTAGTAGAGGCTAGAGAAGAACATAATGGTGAGGTTGAAACAATGGTATTATCTTCAGAAATGTCAATAGCAAATTTATGAAATAGAGGAAATTCCAAGTTTTTTGTTTTAGGTCTTGACTATTTCATACCCCATCTTAAGGTCTTAAGTCAGTCTATAAATGTGACAGATACTATGCTAAGTACTGGGAAGAAAAAGAAAAGTAAAAGATAGTCCCTCCTCTCAAAGATTTCACAATCTAATGGAAAAATGTGCAAATAACGAAGTATAAACAAGCTATAGATGGGATAAATTGGAAGTAATCAGGGGACACTAGAATTACAAGGGCTGAGAAAGACTTCCTGTAGAAAGTAGTATTTAGATGGGACTTTAAATCCACAACTTTAAGTTTCTCTCCAAAAGTTCTAATATAAGTTTTAAATTTAGTAAAGAGTGTGCAAAATCAGTCATAACAATTAATTATCTGTCAAATGTGGAAAAGATGAAACATTATTTCACTAGCCCCTTTACTCCTTGAAAAGGGTTGTATAAAATATTATCTTTGTTCATAGGATTATAGAATTATGTCATCAGTTCCCTCATGGGATCACAGACCAAGTTATTCAGAATGAGATGCCTCATATAGAAGCTCAACAGAGGGCAATGGCCATCAACAGACTCTTATCTATGGTAAGGTAAAATCTAATTTTTTAGGTTAAGTATTTATTGATTCACAGTATTGGCTTCACTAGCTTTGGGGAAGGTGCTGGCTGAAACTATTCTCTTAAAATGCCTAGTATTTAGTGCCTGGATTCAAGTGTACTTATAGAGTAATTGACACCTTGCTGGAGAAGTAGGAAGTCCTGGTGGCTAGGTGGCAGACCCTGATTGTCTTCAAAAGGTGCTGCTCTGCTCATATTTTGTTTTAGCAGCTAACCCTGGGAATGCATGGTTTAGTTATGTAAAAACCATATTGGCACAATTACTTGTCCCCATCTATATCTAATTATATCACAACATAGTAACAATTCATATCATTGTGAGTCAGATAATTCGTAACAATAATTAACATTTCCATAGTGCTATCGGTTTTACAAAGCCCTTTCCTCACAACAACACTGTGAGGTAGTTGGTCGAATTCTTTTTGTCCCAGTTTTATAGATGATGAAATTGAGATTCTAAGAGGTTCAGTAAATTGCTCAGTCATATAAGCAATATATTTTAGAGCTTAGATTTAAATCCAGGTCTCTCCTGATATTAAATTAATGCTAAGTATTGCAAGTTTTATTTGATTACAGAACATTCATACTTATATATGCTGAATGTGCATATTGTATTATTTAGGGGGGTTGTTCACAATTTTTAAAAGTTTTTTCAAGAATTAGTGGGAACATAATTGAATGTACTTTGTTTTGTTATGGGTAATTCACAGAATTGCAACGCAGGAAGAGATCTCAAAGGCTACCTAGTCCAAACCCTACCTGAACAAGATTCCTTATGAAGGCTAGTTGTTTCAAACTAGGGGTTCATGATTAAGTGAGAAGGCAGAGTATGTATTTGAGTGTTTGTGTTAGAGAAAACTATTATAAATAAGTATTTTGAAATCCTTTATCAAATCCAATGTCTCAAATAATTAACTATTTTCTCTAAAAACAACTATAGGGACAGTTGGATCTCTTAAGGAGCAATACAGGTCTTCTGTATAGAATAAAAGAATCTCAAAATACTGGGTAAGTTCTTATATTTGTAAATAAGTAAATGTAACAATATAATATTTTAATCCATGAATATTTTCAAAACCAAGGATAAACTTCAGAAATAATATTCTAACTTTTTTTGCTATCTAATAACATTATTTTCCAGTAAAATGAAGGGATCAGATAACCAAGAGAAGCTAGTGTACCAAATCATAGAAGATGCTGGAAACAAAGGTATTGAAGAACCATGTCTAGTATATAGTATTTAGTATGTGATAGAAAGTACTCTTTGGATTCTATATTGACGCTTGCTTGGAAAAGTGTGATACCATTTGAAATTGTAACTTTGGTTTTACATATTATCAACTGTAATGAAATTGTTTCTAAAGTAAATGGTGAAGATTGCATGCTGTATGGGGAGGAAGGGGAAGAAAATTTAAAACTTATGGAAGTAATTGTTGAAAATTAAAAACATAAATAAATTTGGAAAATAAAAAAAAGAATGGTAATTTTAGCCTGACAATTCAATAAACAGCTTGAAACAGTATCCTCATACTCAAGAAGACTCTTGAGTCCGAGTCCTGCCTTTAACTCATAGGGGCTCTGTGACCCTGGATAAAGTCACCTGATCTTCAGAGCTTGGGCATCTATCTGTTGAAGTTGCAGAACAGGTATTGCTGAGTTAGTAGAGGGAGTTTATACCAATGAAACAACAGTCCAGAAAATTCCCGTAAGCAATTTTTGATTTAAAATTTGTTTCCTCAGTTCATTTCAATCCATAGTTTTCTAAGCCAATAAAGTTCAATTCTGTATATGTATAATTTATATATGCTGTACACACATGTATGTGTGTAGGACTACATACACACACAAAAATATGGTACATTTGTGTATTCCCCTAATCTCCCTATTTAGGAGAGAAAATCAAGAAAAATATTTTCTCCATGTAGTTCTTTACCAATATCCTAGGATAGCTTTATAGAGAACTTTGGGAACATTAGTTAGTTTCATTGTTGGAGGCAGACAGCTTTCCAACACTTTTCCAATGATTTGCAACAGATAATGTGTTTTTGTCATCTAGGGCAAAAGGTTAAATTAAAGTACCTACGAACATGAAAACAAACTGCTTACCTGGTTCTATATAGAATGAGAGAAAGTAGATTAAGTAAGAGCCCATTCCTGTCTCTGTTAGCTAGCAACTAATCTTCTTTCTTATTCATTTCCCTTTTACTTTCTTTGGGTCTTCAGTAAGGTTAGCCAAGAAATCTAGCACCATCAATTCTACCCAGAGATCCATATGAGGGCCACATAGCCTTTCTTCTCAGAGGTACTTAAAAGAAACTTCAATTCTAAATTTAAAAGGAAGAGAAATTTTTAATAAAAATACTACTTTTCAATAATTTTACATGTCACTTTGTGCTTTCTTCCTTTTTTTCCTCTCTAGTTTTTTCCCTCTCAGATATATTGACTCATACACTAGTTTTTCTCACTGAAATCCTTGCTTAAAATCTTTTTCATGATGAGGTAAGGGTGGAATGTTTACTTAATCTTCCCCATCCTGACGACTAGGGAGAAATAGACATGTTAATTATTATTTTTAACTTTTTAATCTTTTTTAAATACTTTACAAAGATGAATTAGTAGGACTTAAGATTTTTTTTAAAAATTAGAAAATAGTGTATTGACTGGCTTGATTTTCTTTTTACAATCTAAGTACAGTTAGAAACCAGTGAGTGACTATAGTATTACATACATTTGTTACATATATTTTGTTATCCTAGCCAGTTTGGGAATTGTAACAAAATAGTTAGCATATAAACACAAATCAGGTATGTGTCATTTGTTTGACATAAACTGTTTTGAGAAGTTCAGCTATTTAAACTTTTTTTAGGTATCTGGAGCAGAGATATTCGATATAAAAGTAACTTGCCATTAACAGAAATCAACAAAATACTAAAGAATTTGGAGAGTAAAAAGCTCATCAAAGCTGTTAAATCTGTAGCAGTAAGTAATTTTTTTCCCCTTTTAGCCCTTCAAAATATACACATGAAAGTTATGCTATTCTTGACTGCTCTCCTTAGCATAAAGTACTTGGTAATCAGAAATGTAAAGCTTTAAAAAATTATATTTTGTTTAGTAGATTCAAAATTCCTTTCAGATATAGTCCTATTATATCTTCTTTCCGTGGCCTGGCGCAGAAGAAATTTTAAAGCCATGGTACTCTTTAAGGCAAGAATTGTTGCTTAGTGGTATTGATCATTTCTCAGGTAGTTATCCAGTGGTAGACATAATTTCCACTTTAGCACCTTAACTATAATTTATTGATATTTCTCCTATTCCTTTCCCCTACCCCTGTCACACTGATAAACTCTCTGCATTACAGTGGAGATAGTTTGAGTAGTAACTTTTAATGCTGACCCTTTAGACACGTGTGTCTAAGTAACTCATTTTACATAATTTTGGTTAAAACTTGTAACTGATTTTCAGAGACTGTGATATTTACCAGCATATGCATTTGAGACAATAAAAAACTGGCTTTTTGGTATTTGGACTGTATTCACAAATTGATGATTATAGTATAGTCTGTCTCTGTTTTGGAGTATTGCCTTTCTCTCCACACACACATCTTTTTATGGATTAGCATAATGATCTTCAGGGTTTGGGAAAACAATTATATTTGTCAAACTAGTAAAATAAGCTTTGCATGTTTCCTCACAGGCCTCAAAGAAGAAGGTTTACATGCTGTATAATTTACAGCCTGATAGGTCAGTAACTGGTGGAGCTTGGTATAGTGACCAAGATTTTGAATCTGAGTTTGTAGAAGTGCTAAACCAACAGTGTTTTAAATTCTTACAAAGCAAGGTAAGACAAGTATTACTGCAATCATCTTTTTTTGTACATATGTAATCCTTTTAAATAACATTATTTAGAATTCAAAGATGCTGGACTGGGTTATAAATATAAATATTTGTTTAACATAATTTCTTTAGTTTGGCAGTGTTGTATAAATTGTGGATTAAAAAAAAATTAACATTCCTCCTGAAATTTTCCCTTATTCTTTCAGGCAGAAACGGCTAGAGAAAGCAAACAGAACCCCATGATACAAAGAAACAGTTCATTTGCCTCATCTCATGAAGTATGGAAATATATTTGTGAGCTAGGCATTAGTAAGGTCAGTATCATGTTTCTAATCTTTTGGCTTCATCACATTTTAGCTCATAGGAAGTGTTTTTCAGCAGTCCTACTGCCTTGAAGTTGTCTAAACTTTTGTCCAAAGGGTTGGATTGTATTACTTCAGCTATTACCAGAACTAAGAATGTGGATAAGTATTTGACAAGTTCCTTTCAGCTCTTGAGAGCTAGATGAATTCTTTCACTTTTAAGAAAATAAAAAGGCGAATGAGCAGCATGTTGACATAGAGCTAAATCAGATTAAGATCCAGGTTCTAAATAAGGATCTTGAAAAACATCCTTTGATAAAGGATGAAAGAGGGAGCTGAGCACATCTGGCCAGGTTTGTCTGGTCAGACAGGGCAGTACCTTGTGTCCCAGAAAATGAAACCTGAGCCCAAACTGGAGAGAGGTGGCACAGAGAAGATTGCCGATAAACAAAATGGCTTGGTGCCTTTCCAGGCTGGCATGAGGATTTGTAAAGCCTCAGGCTAGTTGAAGAGAATGGAGAAATGAAGAAAGGAAAGAAGGATGCTTTATATATATTATTTCATTTGATCTTCACAACAACGCTGAGAGGTAAATGCCTTTGTCCCCATTTTACAATTGAGGAAGCTTAAGCAGGCAGTGGCTTACCCAGGGCCACCCAGCTAGTGTCTGAGGCTAGATTTGAACTCAGGCCTTCCTAACTCTAGGCCCAGCATTCTGTAGTGCCACCCTCTGCCACCTATGGAATGTATAACAAAG